>CM030030.1:5394325-5736639 GCA_017639485.1 Pluvialis apricaria
GCGGGTGATGTTCACCGACATGATGCAGAAGGGGAAATTCTACAAGAGACGAGCGTTATCGCAGCCTGGACACCTCCCGCCCTGTTAAGCCGCATCTGCAAGCAACAGATCCACACAGCAGGATAATAATACTATGGATTCAGGCTTAGCAGGCTGCTGCGGGTCACGCTGAGCTTATATCCAGGCCTGAACCCAACCATATCAGAGAGTAAAATGTCCATTTTAAGGAGAAAGGCTCCACTCGCTCCCATTTTCACCCCACGCTGCTCTTTGCCTACTTCTCCGGCCCTTTTCACCTGCACAAATTCAGCTCTGACCCAGGATCCTGGGAGCAAATCTCCGATCTCCACCAGGATCTCATGCCCAGCATAAAGCCAATCCCCCGAGTTTGGCTCCGGCCTTCCAGTGGAGCTCCTCCACTCTTTCAGGGACCACCTCCCTCCCCTTACCAGCACCAGGGGGATTAAGCAGCAAAAAAAATAATCAAGCCCTTACACTGACAAGAAGGTTTTCCCGCTTCCCTTTCCCTGAGTGTTAGAAACAAACAGGCAGACACCACCACAGGGAGGAAGTGAAGAACGGGAAAGGACATGCCTGGGTTTCGTGCTGTGATAGCTGGAAAATCTCTCGAGCAAGAGGCAGAGTTTGAGAGTCCATGACAAGTACAGGATCTGCATCAAGCCCAGCATGCCTGTCCCTCGCAGGTCAGTCCCCGGATCCACACCTGGAAGAGCAGGAGAGCCCGGTGAAGCAAGAGACAGCCCGGAGTCACTCTCTGGTCACCTCCCCACATCCGTGGGCCTGTTTTTATACCACCACTGTTTTTCAAGAGCAGAGGAACCCCTGTGAACAGCACCTGAGGGGAAGCTTTCAGGGAATTTCCCTAAGCGGAGTGGAACGGGTGCTGTAGCCTCTTTCATGTGGGCATTAACCAGCCCTTGCTCTCCCACCCACGCACCCATTCCCATACCTGCTCCAGGCACGGGTGGGTCGGGCCAACCCCAAGCACAACTCCAGGCTGGGCGGGGAATGGCTGGAGAGCAGCCCTGAGGAGAAGGATCTCGGGGCGTCAGGGGATGAGAAGCTCAACATGAGCCGGCAATGTGCGCTGGCAGCCCAGAAAGCCCCCGGCACCCCGGGCTGCATCCCCAGTGGCAGCGGGCGAGGGGGGATTGTGCCCCTCTGCTGCGCTCTGGGGAGCCCCCCCTGCAGCGCTGCCTCCAGCTCGGGGGGGCCCAACAGCAGAAGGACACGGAGCTGTTGGAGCGGGGCCGGAGGAGGGCCCGGAGATGCTCCGAGGGCTGAGCCCCTCTGCGGGGAGGACAGGCTGGGAGAGGGGGGGTTCAGCCTGGAGAGGAGAAGGCTCCGCGGAGACCTCAGAGCCCCTTCCAGTGCCTAAAGGGGCTCCAGGAGAGCTGGGGGGGACTCTGGGTCAGGGAGGGGAGCGATGGGTCGAGGGGGAACGGTTTGACACTGTAAGAGGGGAGATTGAGATATTAGGAAGAAATTCTTTCCTGTGAGGGTGGTGAGCCCCTGGCGCAGGCTGCCCCGAGAAGCTGTGGCTGCCCCATCCCTGGAGGTGTCCAAGGCCGGGTTGGACGGGGCTTGGAGCACCCTGGGCTGGGGGAGGTGTCCCTGCCCAGGGCAGGGGGGCACTGGATGTTCTTCAAGGTCCCTTCCAACCCAAACCATTCTGTGATTCTCTGAATTGGTAGCTTTAAGCTCTACCCAGCCCAGCGCTGGTAAACTAACACTTAAACCCAGTTGCATACGCATGAGGATGGAGGAGCGGGAGCCATTCGCCTCCTGTCCAGGGTTTCAGGCTCCATTAAAACCCACCCTATTTAACTCTCAAGTCAATCAGCCCGAAAACTCCTGCGTGGCCACACGTGACAGCTTTAATCACGTTGTTTTTCTCCCACAACCAAGGCTGAAAGCAACCTGCAATGCAGCCTTAGTGACAGAACCCTGACCTGCGCTTCGTTAATAAACTGGCCCTCTGGAGACGGCTCATTAGCCACGGCGATGGCGTGCTAATGAAGAGCATTAATGGCTCGGGTAAAGCAGTTTCGTCGACTACTTCTCGTTATGCCCACACCAGCTGGACACTGGACAACCATGGCAGCGGGTATTGGTGTTATCTGTCAGCCAGTCCAGATGTTATACTGGTTGTGACAGCCGCACTGGGCAGCGACAGATCTGCCGCGACACCAGGGCTCAGTATCAGGGCCAGTTCCTTAATACCTTTATCGATGATCAAGCGCACCCTTGGTAACTTTGCAGGCATTGCAAGTGTTGATCTGAGGCCCCACCTCGAGCGCTGTGTTCAGTTTTGGACCCCTCACGACAGGACAAACATTGAGGTGCTGGAGCGTGTCCAGAGAAGGGCAACAGAGCTGGTGAGGGGTCTGGAGCACACGTCTGATGAGGAGCGGCTGAGGGAACTGAATAGGACAAGAGGAAACAGCCTCCAGTTGCAACAGGGTAGGTTTAGGATGGATATTAGGGAAAACTTCTGGACCAAAAGGGTTGTCGAGCACTGGCACAGGCTGCCCAGGGAAGTGGTGGAGTCACCATCCCTGGAGGGATTTAAAAGATGGGTAGACGTGGCGCTGAGGGACACAGTTTTGGTGGAGTTGGCAGTGCTGGGTTAACGGTGGGACTCCATGGTCTTAAGGGTCTTCTTCAACCTCAAGGATGCTATGGAACAGCAGCAGCTGCATGAAGGGAGAGGGAACGAGCAGCAAACCCTTTGCACTGCCTCTGGATGCCACTCTGGAGCTGCGAACGGGACCAGCGCAATCTCTCTTGGCAAAGGTTCGCCCTGCAGCTCTCTCGCTGCCCTACCTTGAAAGCCGAGCTCTTCCCAGTGCGCCCCGTAGCGTGGGCAGCCCAGCCTGGAGCAGGTCAGCTTCTTGTAAATGGTCTGCAGGATCCTCATGTGCACTCTCTCGTTATCATCCAAACCACCTGGCGAAGAGAAAGCACCCCTCAGCACCCTCGGCACCCAAAAAAACACCCCTCGCATCTAGCAGAGAGATGGTGGGGAAAGAAACCAGAAAGCCAGAGTCCAGCTGGAAATGAAATCCAGCAGCTAAGAACAGCTTATGGTGACAAGGAGAATGTCCCAGCCATGTTTATTCTGCTGGAGGGGAGAAGGGAAGGAGCGGAAAATGTATTAGAGGTACAGAAACACAAAAAATACAACTGTGTATTGCATGAACACAGAGGTAATGAATATTCTGGCATCACGTGAAGTTTTGCTGGCTGAAACAGCACTGGCTGGGGAACCACAACTGACCACAAACCCCACGTGAGGAGCTTCCATGTGTTCAGCATGTGCAATCCACCACGGGACGGCCAGAAACGACACACACCATGGCAAGGTAGCGGGAGGATTCTTATCTTGTTTGTTTTGGCCACGAAATGAGGAGCAGGAAGGGCTGCAGAGCCATGGAGCACCCACCCAGTGCCATGTCAAGGCGTACAGGTGGAACGGCTACCGTGGCACGACAGGGAGGGATCAAGAGATCCATCACTCCCCTACAAAAGTGACCATGTCCGCAGCAGGGAGCGAAGGAGATGACGAACACGTCCACCACGACAAGCAGCTGCCACAGGATAAGTGAGCAGAGACCCTACTACAGCCCTGTCCCCCTCGAGTTGCTTCCTGTGAAGCTGGGACAATAAAGGTGACGCTGGCCATGCCAGCGGCTCATGCAGGGGTGGAGGGGGACACTCACACTGCGCCATGGCCAGAGCCAGCTCCCGCTCTCCCTGCAGCTGCGGCTGGAGCCGGGGAGGGCCGAAGAGGAAGTGAAGCAGAGCAGCCAGGCCTTGCCTGCGCACTGTCGCCTGGACCTTCTTCTGCAGAGAAGAAAACACGCAAAGACACGATCAGGACCAGTCCCTTGGGCAATCAGGCAGGAAAAAAACCCGTGGGCGAGCCAGGAGGGACGGGATCAGGCAAAGAGCGAAGCCAAGGGAAGGCGGAAGGGAAAAAGGGGAGCACTGTGCTTCTCCCACCTCACCTACTTACTAAAACTATCCCCCCGAGAGAGGGCCAGAGCACGGGGCCCTGCCCATACCCTGCACTCGGCGAGGTCGGCTGTCTGGAAGTACTGCAGCGCTTCGTTGAAGGAGATCGGGGGTGCAGCACTGGCCGACGTCCCCCCCAGCCCTGCAGGGAGGCAGAGAATGGTTTAGCCCCCCTCAACACGAGCCCTGCCCCTCTGCTCCAGCATCCTGGAGCTGAAACGAGCTCCAACCACAGGCCAGAGGTCTGGGGCTCGCTCCCAGCTTCCAGCGCAGCAGTAGGGCAAAGACTGGGGAAGGCAGTGGGTCTCCTGCCCCCTCCCTCTCCCTCCACACCTTCAGCACTTTCCCCAGCTCTCTTTCCCCACCAAAAAAACCACCCCCAGCTGCATGCCCACCCACTCCTGCCTTCTGGGACCCAGGTCCTTTCGCCTGCCCGGACCTTTTCTGTAATGACACCCCCCTTATCCCTGGCACCAGCCGTACCTGACTGGATCTCTTCCACAGCCTCCCATTCCTCCCGGGCTCGCCGCAGCCCCTCGCTGATCTCTGCCAAAAGAAAGGTACAGTTGGAGCTTAGAGTCGGCTGGGAGACCTGGGGGGGGGGGGGTGGTGGTGTTTGCTTCCTTCCCCCAGCACTGAGCAGAACATCTCAGGGCAGGATTTGCCCTTCTGTGGGGAAAAAGCCCAACCGGAGTCCCCACTGAGTGGCTGTGAGGTTTCTCCTTGGCATGGTTGGGACAAAGCAAGACAAAGGCTTTGCCCAGCACCTGGTTCCTTGGGCTCCTTTTGAGCGCCATGGGTGTTTCCCCACCACCACCACCACCAGGAAACAGTGAGATGGACACAAAGGAAGTGGAGGAAAAGCTCACCAACGTCCGCAGGCTGCCCCACTCCCTGCACCAGAGCCTGCAGGAGACCGTTATGTCTCAGAGCTGAGATCTAA
Source organism: Pluvialis apricaria (assembly GCA_017639485.1). NCBI lineage: Eukaryota > Metazoa > Chordata > Aves > Charadriiformes > Charadriidae > Pluvialis > Pluvialis apricaria. The sequence goes on from CM030030.1 coordinate 5,399,307, forward strand.
GCGGGAACAGAGAGAGATGGAACCGTCAGCCGCCGGAAAAGACCCCGGAAGCCAATCACCCCCAAGAGCGGTGACCCGCAAACCCTGAGCTTTTCCCTCGGGGATCCAACCCCATCCCACTCCTCGCCCGCTGGGAACTGCACTGGGCCAGAGTGGCTCAGGCCGCTTTGGGCACATTTGTTGTTGCGTTACCGGCTCAGGTAACAGCAAGATCATTTTCGGTATCCCGAAAGATCATTTTATATGGGCATAAATGGAGAAATAAAGCAGTGAGGTGGTGGGGCGCTGCCCGGAGGCCGCCCCAGGGCACGGGGGGGGCACAGCGAGGGGCCGTGCTCAGGCCTGACACGCACCGGGGGGCACTCGCCGGGCGGGGGGAAACGCTGCCGCTCCTGAGGCCGCTCCGAGCTCCCGGCGCCTCCGCTCATGCCCTGCGGGGAAGAAGGCGGCCTCCCCCCCTCAACTCGGCGGGAGCCGCGGCGGAGCCTCAGGCGGTGGGGTGGCCCCGAGGGGTGGGTGTGCGACAGCCCCTCAGGGCCCCCCCGCAGGCCTCAGGCCTCCCCTGCGGCCTACCCGCCCCGCAGGCCCCAGGACGCCCCTTCCCACGGCTCTCGCCCGCTTCCCGGTGCCCACCGGGGCGCTCTGCCCTTTGACCCCGCGCCCACCGGAAGCGCCGGCGGGGCCGCCCAACCCGCCCGCCGTTCCCCACCACCGCCGCCGCCGCCGCCGTAGTGCGCAGGCGCGGCCGCGCTGCACGCCGGGAGATGTAGTCCGCCCGCGCACATCCCACGGGACTACAGCTCCCGGCATGCACCGCGCGGGCACGGCGGCGCGGAAGGGTCAGACCGCGCGGAACGCGGCCGGGGCCGGGGCGCGGGGAGCAGGGGCGGCTCCCAGTGCTCTGTACCGCCTCCCAGTGCCCGGTAGCAGCTTCCAGTGCCCACTGTCACCTCCCAGTGGCAGCTCCTAGCGCCCAGTACCAGCTCCCAGTGCCCGATGTCAGCTCCCAGTGTCATCTCCCAGCTCCCACCATCACCTCCCAGCGCTCCGTACCAGCTCCCAGCTCCTGGTGTCATCTCCCAGTGCCCAGTACTGGCTCCCTATATCCGATGTCGTCTGCCAGTGCTCCGTACCAGTTCCCAGTGCCCACTGTCACCTCCCAGTGGCAGCTTCCAGGTCCCAATGTCATCTCCCAGTGCCCAGTGTCCATGTCCCAGTGTCAGCTCCCAGTACCCGATGTCTATTCCCAGTACCAGCTCCAAGGACTCCATACCAGCTCCCAGCGCCCACCGTCACCTCCCAGCGCCATCTCCCAGTGCCCAGTGTCACATCCCAGCACCCAGTACCAGCTCCCAGTGCTCCCAGTGTCATCTCCCACCTTCCAGTGCCCACTGTCACCTTCCAGTGTCCGGTACCATCTCCCAGTGCCCGGTGCCGGTTCCCAGTGCCGGATGTCAGCTCCCAGTGTCGGCTCCCAGTGCCCACCGTCACCTCCCAGTGCTCCGTAACAGCTCCCAGTGCCCACTGTCACCTCCCAGCGGCAGCTCCCAGTGTCACCTCCCAGTACCCGATGTCATCTCCCAGCTCCCAGTGCTCCGTATCCCCTCCTAGCGCTCGCTGTCATCTCCCAGTGTCCGGTACCGTCTCCCAGTGCCCGGCCGGTTCCCAGTGCCTGATGTCAGCTCCCAGTGCCGACTCCCAGTGCCCACCATCACCTCCCACTATCACTTCCCCCCGCCCCTCCCGGTGCCGCCCGTCCGTTCCCCGCGGGGCGGAGCGGGGCCGCCGGCGGAGCCGCACCGGCAGACGGGCTCAGCGCCATGTGGCCGTACGCAGTGCTCTTCCTCGCCCTCCTCCTCCTCCTCCTCCTCGCCCGGCTCCTGCGGGCCGGGGGGGGCGGCCCCAGCCCCTTCGCCGCCGACGCCCGCCGCCCGCCCGCCCCGCTCGTCACCGACAAGGCTGCCCGCAGGACGGTCGTCAAGACAGGTACGGGGCCCTGCCCGCCGCCGGCTTTGCTCCCCCACCGCGGTGGGACACCCCCCACCCCGTCACTGCCCCCGGCGGGGGCATTAACCCCCCGGGGGGGCATCACCCCCTGGGGCGGCATCGCCCCCCGGGGGGGCGGCATTACCCCCTGGGGGTGTATGACCCCCCCCCCGGCATCTCTCCCCACTATGTCATCGCCTGGTGAGGTGGCATCACCCCCCTGGGTGGCATCCCCCCCCCCAATGCAGCATTTCTCCCCAGGGTGGCATCACTCCCTGGAGCAGCGTGACCCCCCCAGAGTGGCATGTCCTCGCTGTGTGGCATCACCCAGTGAGGTGGCATCCCCCCTGGGGGCTGTATGACACCCCCAGAGTGGCATTTCCCCCCAGTGTGACATTGCCTGGTGAGGCGTCATCACCCCCCCTGGGGCAGGATCCCCCCCCAGTGCAGTATCACCCACTGGGGTGGCATCTCCCCCCCAGGGTGGCATCTCTCCCCGGTGTGACATTGCCCAGTGAGGTGGCATCACCCGCTGGCATGGCATCACCCCCCGGGGTGGTGTCACCCCCATAGGTTGGCATTGCCCACCGCGGTGCCATCAACCCCTGGGCCAGTATGACCCCCCCAGGGTGGCATTGCCCAGTGAGGGTGGCATCACCCCCCTGGGGTGGCATCACCCCCATAGGGTGGCATCGCCCACCGGGGTGGCATCTTCCCCCTGGGGTAGCAGTGGCATCTCCCCCTGTGTGCCATCACCCAGTGAGGTGCCATCACCCCTCAGGGTGCCATCACCCTCCTGGGGTGGCATCGTCCCCCCACAATGTTTTGGGGTCACCCACTGGGTACTCTGCCCCGAGTTGAGGGGGGGGAGGCGGTGCCACCTCCCACCGCTGATGATGCCACCATCCCCCCCCAGTTTTCTCGGCAGATAAAGTCCCCGAGGGTCTGGATGCCATCGTGGTGGGCAGCGGCATGGGGGGCCTGGCGGCCGCGGGCACGCTGGCCAAGGCGGGCAAGCGGGTGCTGGTGCTGGAGCAGCACGGGAAGCTGGGGGGCTGCTGCCACACCTTCACCGAGAAGGGCTTCGAGTTCGACACCGGTATGGCCCCCGCCAGCATTTGGGGTCCCACATCCCCCCCCCCCCCCCGGCTCATTTCGAAGGGGGGCGGGGGGCAGCGTTCAGCCGCAGGGTGGGGGGGGACACCCGTGGGGACTCAGAGTGGGCGTCCCCGGCACCCGCCCTGGGTTATACAAGCGCTTTTCCTGCATGAGCGGCGCGGTATCACACACCTTTCCTCCCTCCCTCCCTCCCCAAAATCCTTCTGCTGAGGGACGAGGTGCTGCCTTGTCAAAACACCAAAACCCCATACAATTCCACCCAATCCAGCTCAGACCCCGTCAAATTTCCCCTGTAGAATTCCCCGCCTGGAGAGGTGGGGGGGAATGTCATCTGGGGGCACATCTCCTCAGCAAACTTCTTCCAGCAAGACAAAGTCCGTCTCCCTCCGTCCCTCGAGCTGCCCGGGGATTAATTATTTACAGGCGTAGCAAAAGGAAAAATTAGCAATGGGTAACAAAATTCCTAAAAACTGCTTAAAAACCTGGCAGCGAGCGCACGGTTTTCCCTTCGACCTGGAAGGGGAGGTTTTTCTCTTTCCCCTCCATATGGAGCTACTGGAGGGGATGTGCTGTGCATCCCAGGGGGATGTAAATAAAGGGACACCCCCCCTCACCCCCCCAAAATACAAAATAAATTAAAAATACACCTTGCAGGTATTCACTATGTGGGGCAGATGCAGGAGGGCTCCGTCACTCGCTTCATGGTGGACCAGCTGACAGAGGGGCAGCTGGAGTGGGCTCGCCTGCCGGCCGTCTACGACGCCGTGGTTTTGGGAGAACCCGGCCGCGGCAGGACATATCGCATCCATTCCGGCAAGGAGGAATATTTCCAAGGCTTGAAGGAGCAGTTTCCTGGGGAGGAAACCGCTATCGATGAGTTCGAGAGGCTGGTGAAGGTAAAATTCCCCACCCACTGCCTTGAGATGCGGGGAGCAACCCGCAGGGAGTAATGGTGTCGCACAACCCGCCCCAAACGTGGTGGGAAACACGTCCCAAAATCTCCCTTTTCTGCCTCAAAAACCCCAGAGGTTTTAACCGCACTGTGAGGGACGTGCTGGGACCCCGAGCCCCAACACCCCCCTCTGGGCACCGTGGGATGATGCTCCAGGACCTCCAAGCCAGTGGGACCATCGCAATCGTTATCGAACCTGTGCTAAATTAACACTAATTACACAAAAGCTGAGAGCCCCCAATGCAGGAGACGTTTGGGGGGGGGGGGGGGGGGGCAACTCTCCCTTTACCCACCTCCCCCGGGATGCGGCGCTCAGATGCTGTCACCTCTCTGCCAGCCAAGCAGTGAATTTATGGGAAAAAAAAGCTGCTTTTAAGCATCTCTGGGGCCCACGCCGGGGTTGTCCGCAGCCCCCCCTCTGGCGGTGGATGCTCCGTAACGGCCTCCCCCCACCCCTCACCCCATGGCAGAGTGTCGGCAGAGGGACGGTGCTGGTGGGTGTCTTGAAGATGATCCCCCGGGTGGTGGCCACTCTGCTGTGCCGCTCGGGGCTGCTGCCGCGGCTCAGCCCTTCTGCCGGTTGGCGTCGCGCAGCCTGAAGGAGGTGGTGGAAGGTCTCACCGCCAACCAGGAGCTGAGGGCCGTCTTCAGCTACATCTTCCCCACCTATGGTACGTGGCCAAGGCAACCTGGAGGTGAAGTTAAACCCTTCAGAAGTGGAAAAAAAAACCCTCCGCGAGCATCCTTGTCCCCAAGCCAGCAGCCGATTGTCCCCACTGTCTGCCTCCACCTCCTTCCCTCCGCGTCCTGGGGCTTTGCGGCGCCACAGTGTCGCTCCTCTCCTGCAAGGAAACGTCTCCCACCCATACCCTCGTGTTGGCACCCACCGCCCTGGCCTCGCCATCGCCCTTCCCCTTTGCCCCGGGGATTTGCTCATGGTTCCCCCACCCCACCATGACTTGGCCGGTTCAGTGGGTGATGCCCCAGTTGCGAAAGAGCCATGGGGCCACCCACATCTGACGCTCTCCCTGCTCTGCCGGGGACCGATGACCCATCGTTTCTCACCCACTGCCGTCCTTCCTTCCAGCATTGCGTACAGACAGGGTGTTCCTTGTCTTAAAAACATCAGGAGATGCCACAAAACCACATTTCGGCACAAATTCACCTTACGCTGCCCATTTTTTTTCCAGGCGTGGTCCCCTCCAAGGCCAGCTTCTCCATGCACAGCATCCTGGTGAACCACTTCCTCCATGGCGCGTGGTACCCCAAAGGGGGAGCCGGGGAAATCGTCTTCCACACCGTTCCCGTTATCCGGAAAACCGGAGGCAACGTGTTGGGAAAGGCGCCTGTGCAGAGCATCCTGCTGGACTCCCAAGGCAAAGCCTGCGGTGAGTGCCGGCACGGGACGGGGCACGTGTGGCTTCTCCCTACCACGGCGTTGCTTTTAACAGGAGCCGTTTTTCCCCCTCCCCCGGCCTGTCCCTTCCAGGTGTGAGCGTCAAGAAAGGCCAAGATTTGGTAAACATCTTCGCTCCCATCATCATTTCGGATGCTGGGATCTTCAACACCTATGAACGGCTCCTGCCGGCGGAGGCGCGGGCGTTGCCTGGTAAAACACTGCGGCGTTGGGTTTCATTGGGGTTACGGCATTAATCCCCCTCCAAGTCAATTACAAAGCTGCTGCTTTCTGACGTATTTCTTAGACATCACCAAAACCCTGTCATTCACGTTGCGGCATCCAGAACACCATCCCTGGCCACAGATTTCTTCACAGGGTTTTTAATCAAGCCTAAATTAATTTGCCAAAACGGGCCATGAGGTTGGCAAAGCCCCGGCTTGCTGCTCGCTTCCTAAAAACCACAGCGTAGCAGCCTGAAACTCATGAAAGTTGGTGAAATGTCCACTTCAAGTTGGGTTTAGCGCTGCTACAAAACCTTCTTGCCGCTTTGGAAGGAGCAGGGTTGGGGGGAAGGGGCACGGTTGGGCGGGAAGGGGAACACAGCCAAGTGGGAAACTTTCTGGGCAACGTTATGGTCCCGGTCTAGAACCATTCAACCTTTGCAGAAGAGGAGCACATTTAAATCCAAGAAGGTCATTAAATAGAGCAAAAGCTCAAGACACGGGTACCCTACAGCGTTCCCCTATAGGGTATCGCAGCACCGCTGCCTGCCTTGCAGTTTGCAGGAGTTGGCATCCCACCCCTCGAGCATACATGGGACATTTCAAAATAAATCAGCTTTACAAGTCAACACGGGAGCAATGAGTGGGGCTTCTTCTAGGAGAAGCCACTTCTCCGTAGCTGAGGACCCCAGAAAATACTAATTTTCCCCCTTCTTCCCTCCCTATCGCAGAGATCCAGTCTCAGCTTCGCATGGCAACACACGGTGAAGGGGGTTTCACCGTCTTTGTAGGTCTTAACGGCTCAAGGGAAGAGCTGGGGCTGGAGCCCACCAACTACTTCATGTACTCAGGAAATGACCTGGATGAAATGTAGGTTTGGCTTCACCTTAGATGTGCTTCGTTAAGCGTAAGGAGATGAATTCCTGGGGGGTGACTCAGAAAATGCTCTCTGCTCTCCTCGCCCTGTGGGCATTCAGCCATAACAAGTATTCAGGGAAAGGTTTTCACCAAAACCCACCTCAAACCCTTGCATCTCTCTACAGAATGAATCGCTACCTGGCTTCTTCCAGAGAAGAAGCCGCCAAAAACATCCCCCTCCTGTTTGTCACCTGCCCGTCGGCTAAGGACCCCACCTGGGAAATGAGGCACCCAGGTAACGGCTGAAGCCCAACCACACACGCTTGGGAGTGGCTTGAAAGCTCTTGCTGGGGTTTGGTTTGTTTAATGACTGCAAACAAGGAGTTTCTCCTGAAACAGCCGTGGTCAAGGCTGCCGAGCAGGTTGCTCATGGAAAGTGGTCTTCAAGATAATTGGACGAAGGATATGGGACCACAAAAACCTGGAGACATCCCACGCATTTGCGTGGAGAGGGTTGGGTTTGTGGCAGTGAAATGGTGGCATGAGGGTGGGCAGAAGGACAACTGCCCCAACCTCGTCCTGCTGCAGGTAAATCCACGCTGGCCATCGTGACTTTCGCCAAATACGAGTGGTTTGAGGAGTGGAAGGACAAGCAGGTCAATAAGCGGGGAGATGATTACGAGGAGTTGAAGAAGACCTTTGTGGATGCCATCATGCAGGCTGTCTTCAAGCTCTACCCTCGCATCGAGGACAGGGTGAGGAAACCCGGGGTTTGGGGGTCCTCCAGCTCCTCTCCTGCATCCCATCTACCCAACCCCATCCTGCAAACGTAGGAGCTGGGTCTGGGTCTGCTGGACATGAGGTCCAGCTGGGCAGCGTGGCACCAACCCACTGCCACGGCCTCCTGACCATGCATGGTGCAAGGTGGGGGGATGATGGTCCTCCAGGACCATCCTGGGACCAAACTTGGCCAGAACCACCACCTTGGTGGTTTGCAAGCAAACCTGTCCCTGCCCATACCCCAAGAAAACAGGTTTCTGGAGCACAATGAGACACCCCACACCATCACGCCTAACCCCCGTGGACCACCTTGTCCCCTTGTGTCCCCCACCCCCAGATCGAATACATCTCCGGCGGGACACCCCTCACCAACCAGCACTACATCGCCAGCCCCAAAGGGGAGATCTACGGCATGGACCACAGCATCGCCCGCCTGCAAGCAAAAGCCATTGCCACCGTGAGGGCACAGACAGCCATCCCCAACCTCTACCTGACAGGTACCATGGCCACCACCCAGACACTGTGTTCTCAGATGAGGACACCTCTGGGGAAGCAGGATAAGGGGGGAGAAAAACCTTCCATGAAATAAGGGGACATGCCGCTGCTGTGTGCCATGGGGCCATGCAAGAGCTGCTGGAGCACGTCAAAACGGAGTTGCATGGTCCCAACAGGAGAAGGAAAGGGCTGTGCCTCCTCCAGCTCCTGGATGTGGTTTCCCTGCCCTGTAACTGGGCAGGATGAGGCCCTTTCCCTGCTGGGGAGGAGAAAGGGGTCAAACAGGGAAGGGTTTTGTGGGTTCAAACCAAAAGGATGGCAGTTGGAAGGTGGTTGGATATGGTGATGTCCAAGACAGCACTGATGGTCAGTTGGGGATGGAGAGCATGGGCTGCTCACAGGGGACCACGGCCGCTGCCATCACCATCTCCCGCTCTCTTCCAGGGCAGGATTTGTGCCTAGGGGGCTTCATGGGAGCCCTGCAAGGAGCCTTTATCTGCGCCAGCGCCGTCCTCAAGCGCAACCTCTACGTCGATGTGGTGCAGCTGAAAAAGCGCACGCAGGCCACCAACTCTAAGAAGAGGGACTAACGCCTGCTGTCCCACCCGCCAGTACCTTCCTTTCCCCCCAGCCTGCTGGCTCACCCCGCCGTGCCTTATTTTCAGCTGTCAATCGCCCATAGCACAACCTTCTCTAACGCAAAGTCAAAGGATTACAGCCCAGGAAGATGCCGTTCCCACTTACCAGACAGGTTCCCTTGGACCCTGCCCACCAAGAGCTCACCTCCTTCCACCATGACCTCCACCGCTAGCGAGTAAAAGCCAGCGCTGATCCCTGGCCGCCCTTTGGAGGGCAAACCCCTTCTCCCGGTGTCGGGAAGAGAGGCTCCAAGAGCCAACATGTGCAGCAGTGGCCAGAAGTCAAGGCAACCTCAACAACCAGGCTGCACCAGAAGGCAAGACCCAAGCGCTTCTACCAGCGACACCCAAGGGTTGCTTGATCCCCACCAGTGTCCGAGAGCCACGTGGACCAGCAGAAGAGCATCAACTCTGCAGCCCCTAGACCCGCTGGGTCAAGGGGAGCCCTCAGGGGATGCTTTCCCCCTTTGAGATAGCAGCTTTGGTGCCGAGTTGGGCTCTTAAATCTTCGTCGGGCTCCTCAAGCTCCAGGTGGGACTCAGAAGCCCCAGGGGTTGCGGAGGCAGAGGAGGCAACACCTCCCTGAGACGGGGCCGTGCACGGGCTTGTCCAGGCAGTGTCAGGCAGGTCTGGAAAACCCCTGCCAGCTGCGGGACGGGCACCAGCTGCATTTAAGCAAGGGGAAATCACACCAACGTAAGCTCCATCACCATGTTTTCATAAAGGCGCTCGGGAGAGGCTCATGGACATGATCCTTTAGGAAGAAACTGGCGCCTGGCTCAATGGGGTCGTGGGGTAAGCAGGTCCTTCTGGCATGCCAAGGCTAGGCACGAATTACAGAATCACAGAATGATTTGGGTTGAAAGGGACCTTAAAGACCACCCACAGTGCCACCCCCTGCCCTGGGCAGGGCCACCTCCCACCAGCCCAGGGTGCTCCCAGCCCCGTCCAACCCGGCCTTGGACACCTCCAGGGATGGGGCAGCCACAGCTTCTCGGGACAGCCTGCGCCAGGGGCTCACCACCCGCAGTCAAGAATTTCTGCCTTATATCTCATCTAAATCTGCCCTCTTTCAGTGTAAAGCCGTTCCCCCTCATCCCAGCGCTCCACAATCCACGCAGGGTGGATTTTAATTTAAGCCAGGCTTAAATTAGTGGTGCTTGCTCGCTGTACAGTGCTTCCAAAGTCATGCCTTCGTGGTGGAGCAGCGGGGCTGGCGTGCTCTGCAGCGCTGCAGCCCCTCAGCCCCACCATGCCACCCACATTTTGGTGCTGCTCTACCCCCATCGCCCAGAGACACGCGATGGTGCCAACACCCACTCCTTTAAGCAATTAAAACAAGTCGAGCCTTTCTGCCGCGCGGGAAAAGCTTGGGAACACGATCAAAGCCCTCTCCAAGTGGGAAGCGAAGCGCATGAGGGACCAGAAATAAATAAAGTAAGAACCAGCATCTTGTGATTCATGCCTCATGATGTGGGATGACATGCGGGCTGAGGGTTAGAGGGCAGCTTTTCGACACTCCAGATCAGCGAGATGGGGGAAAAGGGAAGGAGAGAAGGTTGGTGAGACCCCTCCTTGTGAGCGTGTCACTGGGGGTTCATCCTGCCCAGTGCAGACTGCTTTTTGGGGAGGAATAATTGCAGAAGCGCATAAATGGGTACCCAAGTGGATAAAGCCAGCTGGAGGGTGGCTACCGCCTCCCCGGAGCAGGCAGGGTGAGGTGATAAGCAGGACTGGCCAAAAGCCCCGCAAGGAGGTCGCGGGTGGCAAGCTGGAAGGGCTGTTTTCCCTGTGCTCAGCAGCAGGAGGCAGGAGCCGCCCAGCTTTTGGGTAAACAGAGACTCAGACAGGGTGAGAAAGGCAGGGAGGGACTGCCAGTGCTCTCCTGGTGCTTCCCGCGACGCAGGCGTTTCCATCCCCCAGCCCTTCTCCAACCCTCCACTATCCCCTCTGAGGAAAAAAAATTCCTCCGTCCTTTTTTCCTCCCCCACCCCATTTATGCCACAAAAGCTCCAGGCTGGACGCGTGCGTCCAGCCCAGCCGTCGATGGCCCACCGGAGCCGGGGACGAGCCATGGCCCTCTCCTGCCCCCGTGAGTCATTGCCCAGGTGCCATCTCGCTCCCTCGGCAGGTGATGGACATTGCCCTCGAAGATCAGCTGCCCTGGTTGCATGAGTTCAGCCAGATACGCTCTTCCCGGACATCCCGAAGGAGCACACACCGCTAGACAAGCCCAAGCTCCCCGCCGCACGGTGAAGGTTTGGGAGGTCACCTCCCTCTCCAGGGGGACATCCCAGGCATGTCCCAGCCGAGGCAAAGCCTGGCTCTTGTCATTGTCAACACCGATTTCCACAGCAGCAATGGTGACGTGAAGTTCGGCACCTCGGAAAGGAGCCAAGAGGGAAGCAGAGAAGCTTTCCACCAAACTCTCACAGCTCAACTACGAGGTGAAGCTGATGCACAACAAGACAGCCAAGGAGATAGAAGACCTTTACCAGCAAGGTACGCGGCCGTCCTGCCAGCCCCTAAACCCCCCCGAGCCCGGCACTCTCCCATTTCCCACCTCGCGGTCTAAGCACCCTGCGCAGACACCCCGAGCCCAGGCGCGACGGCAATCGGTTTTGGCCGTGTCATTGCAGAGTGCTGCTGCGAGCACGGGGGAGTATTTTGTGAGCATTATCTCCAGCCATGGAGAGGAGGGAGTCATATTTGGGTTGTGACTCGGAGCCGGTTAAATTGACCCGGATTTTCCAGATTTTATCCTCAAAGAAGGTGCCCGGAGCTCACCAAAAATCCCCAAAATCATCTTTATCCAGGGTAACACAGGCCACTGCATGACAATTTGATCCCCTTTTTGCTACATTTGTGCAGAATTAGACTGGCACAAGATGAGGCTTAAGTTGCTGCAGGTGTAAGCCTGTTTTAAACTGCAGAGCTCCACCCTTTCGGTCGCTCCCCAGCTTCCCCCCCACAACCCTCCATCCCTCTTTTTTCATGCTTTACACCGATTTTGAGGTTTCTTTGCTTCCTGCAAACACTACTCTCCCAGCCTCTCATCTCCCGTACATGTGTCCGTTCTTCAGGAAGGTGTCTTTTCCCGGTGTCTCCAGTCAGGAGCGTTTCTCCCGGTGGTTCAACACCCTCCGGACTACCTGGGCTGAAAACCAAATTCTTTGCCATGACATGTGATGCTCCTGGGGATCAAATATTCCTCCCAGACACCACCGGGATACACATGAATGAGTAAAAGCTGTCTTCAAATCCCATCTGTGACATTTGGGCAAACTCCTGGGGGAAAGGCTGGGAGAAGCCCAGCTGTGAACTGGCATGGAGTAGGGGCAAAAAAATAAGCTCATGGAAGCGGGGGAGCTTGAACATGCCCTTGCAGGAAAGCAGCCCTGGAAGTACGCTTTAACCGCTGATCCGACAGGGATGAGCTCACTGAACAAACAAATAATCCAGAAACGGGACGGATACCAGCAGATAGCGTGAGCTCTGCAAAACATTATGCAAATCTAGAGAAATATTTTCACCTGAAAGCAAGTATAAATCACTCGCGGCGTTCATTTCCTTCTGGTGAAGGGCTTGGCTGCTGTTCAGGAGCAGTGACAGCCAGGGATGTCCCCCCAGACAAGCCAACAGACGGTCTGGGCACCTCTGTCAGCTGGCAAAGCTTGTGCTCGTGCGGGTGAACACTGTCCTTGTAGAGCAAACAACGCAGGGCTGAGGGTGCCCACAGCCCAGGCTGGAAGAGAAGGGTTCCTTCCCCTCAGCATTCCCCATCGGTCCCCGCAGCTCCTGGTGGCCTCCGTCCACCTCTCTGGGCTGTTTGGTGCCGGGGGGGTGTTGGAGCCCATTTGCAGGCATTTCTGCATCCTGAGGGAGGATTTCCCGCTGGCATTTGGCGGATGAGGGGATGCTCCCCTCTCCCCTAATGCTGGGAGACGTCCACTGCTGTCCTTTGGTCCGGTCCCAACCAAGATGTGCCAGCAGAGGTGGGTCCAGGTAGGGGCAAAACGTGCCCTCAGAGCTCCAATCCCTCTCCAGCGCCTTCCCGACACCAGCCCGGCACTCCGTCCCTGCGAGAAAGACCAAACCATCACGTAGAATAAAGGACCCTGCATGAACCGGGCTGCATGAGGGCTGCACTCCAAAGGGAATCTCTTTCCCAGTGGACTCTTGCGCTTCCAGGCGCATTTCTAGGTTCGCACAGGCAGCACCACATTTACCGGGGAGGGGAACCGCGCTTGGGACCAACGCGGAGGGAAGAGAGGAGGGAGCCCCATCTCCCGGCTCCTGGGGAAGAGAGGCCGGGCGAAGCTGAGCTGCGATGGATGAGGAGGGAAGAGGACGCTCAATGGCTGAGATAGGAAGGGGATGGAGATGGAACCGTGTGGGGCTGTGGGACTCGGGGAGGGGGACCTCTGCAGCCCGGGATGGGTTGCAGGGGGGCACAGGTCCCCAGTGGAGCCCCTAGGTAGCTTTAGGTTTGGCCCTGGAGAGGGGCAAAGTGGAGAAAGCAGAGCTGGGGGAAGCTCATGACAACCGTTGTGCCTGCAGGCTTGCCGGGGGCAAGAATTCGACCCAGGGGGGTGGTTGTGGAGTGTGACAGCAGGGAGCCTGAGCCAGATGGCTTCTCAGACTACCTCTCCAGCCCTCCCCAGACCGCCGTGATGTTCGCCTGCAGCCCAGGTAAGGGACAGCTCCTGACACACTGATTTTCTCTCGAAATGCTGCCACCACAGGGCCACAGCACAGCTGACATCGTTCTCCTTCCTTTATGCTCTGCAGGCTACGTGGCCTTCCTCAACATCTTCGGATCCATGTTCCCTCCAGGCCCTGCTCAAGGTCCTGGAGGGGGAGGAACGTCACCTTGCCCTCAAACCGCCTCAGTGACCCGCATTAATTGGGGAGGTGGCCGTCCGCTGCCAGGCCAGGGCACCTACGAGGGCTGCAAGGAGATTGCCCTGCTTCGTCACCAACCTGCTGCAGGAGGTCTTCCCCTTCTCAGACGCCCGTCACAGAGGAGGCAGACATGTGTTTGAAAGCTGGGCTGGGTTCTGCAGGAAAGCCGTTGGGGGTGAAGAGCAGCACCTTGGCTACAACAAGTCCTGTCACACATGCAGAAAAAAAGGAGAAGTGACAAGAAAAACCAAGAGAAAACCCTCTGGAAAGGTGACCAGCTCAACCTGGGAGCTATGGCGGGGGGACATGTTAACAAACCAAGTGCAGCCGGGGCACATCTGCCCAGGGGACCTTCTGCCGAGCAGAAACATCCGATTCAAGCAACAGGAGGGTGGCAGCGACACCCGACACCCTGCGGGCAGCACCCCTGTGCCACGGTCACCCACAAGCTCCAGAGGGGGACATACACACCTTGCTTCTCCCCATGATTTTCTTCCACAAAAGAGCTCCAACCTTGTAAATACAATCTCACCCATTTTGTTGTTTTTTTTTATTTTAAATCTAAATAAACCTGCACAGGCCACGGACTTTTGTCTTACAGAGGCAAAGGTGGTGTGTTTACCTGGCCGGTGCCCTACCCATAACGACACCATGGCTGTAAAGATCACCTTGTGTTCGAGCTGTTTGCTCAGGAGGCTGTTCAGGGGATTCAAGGTTTTTAAAAAATAATAAAAAAAATTTAGGGCAGGATAGCAGGATTTGCAGGTTGGTACATTAAGTTAGGACCTGGAGCGGAGGTGAGGGAGCAGATTTGGGAGCATTTGGTTAAGGTAGTTCTCAGAATTCACGATGGAGAACGGGGTCTTTGCGAGCTTCCTTCTTTGGTGAGCAAAGGGAGAGGGGAAAAGCTCCAGCGGGATGCGAGCGGAGGGGCTGCATGGGCTGGGACACCACATGGACCTGATGTGTCTGCTCAAGCTCCTCTCCTTCCCGTGGTCCCTTTGGTACCAAGAACAAGCACAAAAGCCACGTCAATAAAAAGGCCTGAATGGCTCCTGTGCCAACACGGGGACGTTGCTGGTGGGCGAGACAGGGGACCAGTCCCAGAGGGCCGCGGGAGGAGGGAGGGGGTGATGGGGCCAAGACCTCTGGCACCATGGGCAGAGTTTCACCCTGTGCTCATGCATGAAGCTCACGTACAGAACCTGCGCTGCCTCCACCCTAAGGGCCTCTCACGTAAACTCCAGCCCTATCACTATTTCTCAGCATAGCCCTGAGCAATTCAGCTCCGATAAGCAGAGCCCAACCCAGCTGGTAGATAATTTTGATTTCGTTTACTTTTTTTTTTTTTTTCCCCCACCACCACTCCTGGACTTTGACTCATGGGGAGGCGTGAGGTGCAGCTGCCCCAACACAACCCACGCTTGGCACTCACCGCATCCGGGCACGCAGGATGGGATGCTCACGCCGCTGCCTCTCTCCCTTGACGGACATGCAGGGTTGCCCCTTCCCCACCACGTTTGCTCTACCTGTAGGAATAAAATAGTTTTGAGACCTCTACAGCACTCTCAAACCTTGGTGGAAGCCAGCAAGGGGTTTAAAAAGCTCTTGGAGCACATTTCAGTGATCCTTATTTCTTCCGAAAATCACCCTAAAGACAGGCAGCAGAGCAGTGCTCTGATCTCCTTGTAGGAAAACTTGGACCCCATGTGCAGATAAATGGAGAATTTTCAGTTTAATCCCCCATTTCCACCCTTTTATTCCTCCCCCAAGCTCGCAGCAACCCCATCAAAGAGGAAAACAAGCGGCCCTGCCTTTGTCCTCGCCCGTCCTCTGCACTCACGGCCAAGCAGCTGGTGTCCAGCCAAGCTGGAGGAGAGCCCCGGGGGGGTGGATTTTCTCCTTTTAGGGAAAAAGTGGGGGAAAGGAGAAAGTTTGTCCCATTTACTGTAGGAAGCAGCAGCAGACGCCACCCAGAAGCGCCCTCATCCATCACGGCATCTTCTCTTCCCCTTCCCGGGGCTGGCGGGGCAGCAGCATCCCACGCAGGCTGCTCTCACTGTGCGGGGACGCCACCGGGCTCTCGCTTTTCCAGTCTCAGCTGCTGGGATCTGCATCCTCCCCGGAGCCTCCCTGTGGGTGGAAGAAGAAATACAGCAGCATAGATGCACAGCTGAGCTCTGTTAAGAGCAGTTTAAACTCTTATTGTGAAGTCCAGTCCTAAATAACCCCGCTCATTACCGTGCACACGAGCGGCCAGTGAAGAGGAACGGCATTGCAGGTACAGGGTGATGGCGAAGCCAGACTGGAAACCTTTCAAAATCCGCTCTGGGCTGAAACCTGTCTCGGCTCCTTCCGGCTGCGGGTTCATCAGTCAGGAGAGAACGGAGTTTGCAGGTGCAAACTGAGCACACAAAGCTCGGAACACAAACCACTGGGCTCAAAGGGTTGGTTTTGTTAAAACTGTTATTTTTCTCTTGCATAAAGAGGAACTAACCTGCACCGCTGTTGCCAGGTTTCAAAGGAGACCGTTGAGAAAAGAAGACACACAAAAAAAAAGAAGTGAAACTGTCTTATTTTATTGTTCTTAAATCCATTTATTGACTTCACTGCAGAGGAAAAAAAAAAAAAGTACAAAGAGAAATAGAAAAATTCAGATCCTTCAAAGCAATTGCATTCATTGCAGCAGAAAACAAACCCTTTGCTGATTCAAAGTGGCAAGGCAGCTGGCCTAAAAGTAGTAACATTGGGCAAAAAACACTACGTACCCACAGATACCATCCATTCAAAAACGTGTCGTGTCCAAAGGCAAAAGGTTACATGCACCTTGACCAGTTTGAAACATGTTGCATAAATTTAAGTACCACAAAAATCAACAAATCGTGAGTTATTTCCAGGGGTTTCACGCAGCTCGGACAATTACAGCGACTGTATTCAGTAACACACCACCCTTGGGAACTGCGGAAGTGGCAGATTTCGGGGGAATTTCCCCCGATTTAGCCTGGCCTGAGCTCTGCCTCTCCCTGAACCCTGTGATTCCCGGGAAATGGGCATTTCTGTTTCACCTGAGCCATGCCAGGCACCAAGCAAACCAAACAGCTCCCACTGGGACGTGCCATACGTCCTCGTTAACCTGACTAACGAGCCTCACGCTCAGTCCAACTCGACAGCCGAGATGTTTGAGGTACGACGGTCCCTGGCTCTCCAAAAGAACTCCCGTGCTGCGGCTCGCTGTTAATTGCTACTGAGGGTAACACAACCGGGCAGGAGGCATTTGAAAAAAACCTCGCAGGCTAGAAAACCAAACAGATGGTGGAAAAAAAAACCCTTCATCAATTAGTTTTCAATTAAAAAAAATAAATAGAATGAAGCAGGAAAACAGCACACACACACTCTAAAAATTCAGGAACGAGCAGCTCAGGAGTACAGGGTATTTCACATGGTGGAATACGGGTTTTTTCCTCCCCCCCTCCGCTGTCATTAGACAAAAGCCACCACCTCCCACCCCGCGTCCTGCCCATAAATCAGTCACACAACAGCCAGCCCTGACTTATCCTACGGCATCTCCAAAACACTGGAGTCCTTGTTGCAGGAAGTTCCCACCCTTTGCAGAAGGCACATTTTCCCCCCAAGGGGTCTGTTCCCAGACTTGTTTTCCTTTCCTCTTCCCTCACTTCACGCTTTCCTTCTCCAAAATAGCTTCTGCAAGTACCTTTCAGCATCAGAACAAGTTTGCCTACGGAAACCCTGAAAGCTATTTAAAGCCAGGAGGGACCTTCCTCCCACTCTTTGTGCTTGTGAACAGCCAAGCAAAAAAAAGAAGAAGAAAAAAAAACAAACAAAAAAGAGGATTTTTCTTTTAGGAGAGGGGTCAAGCCCCTTCTCCCCCTCTTCACATGGGGAAAAAAAATAATAATACAGATGTAGCTTTTATTGTGCAGACAAGGAAATGTCCTTTGCCCTTGTCAAAACCGTGACTATCTTTAGCAACCGCAGGGCCAGATTACCAATTGTTCACAACCTCGGGGGAAGCCAGAAAAGGGCCGGCCTCATCCCACAAGTTGCTTTTGCAGGCCAGTTGGAGGGAATGTTCGCCCCGCCGGGATTCTTCCTGTGCACTCAGTCGGCAAGCAGCCGGAGAGGGTGACTCAGGCATGGCTGGCATGAGCTTCGGGTGGAGACGGGTCCCCGTGTGAAGACCTCTAGATGCCTCATAGCGATTTTTTTCTGCCCGTATTGGAAAAAATAAAAGCACGAGCTGGGCAGGCGCTTCACACCCTCTTCAGAAACATCCTGTCTCAAACAAACACCTTTGGAGTAGAACTACAGAAGTAAAAACAATCTCACAGCTATAACTCCTGAATCAATGTGTTTTGCAGCCTTAAATACAACCAGCATGGCCCCAGGCTCTAGTTTAAATGCTCCACAGTAACACTGAAGTGACCAGCTCAGTGACAAGCAGCAGCTACGTGTACATTCAACCACACAAAACTCCTCAAAGCCGGGGCCGGCGGAGCCGTGGAAGAGCAGGAAGAGGTGGTGCCGGCTGCAGGATGAGCCCTTTCACACCTCGGCCGCCTGCTCGGGAGGTGACCTCAGGGAGAAGACGCCCCGTGGTGACTCACAGGCAGAAGAGATGGCGCCTGCCCCGCCGGCTACAACGGTTTCCCAAGTAGAGAGGCGGTGCCAAGGCTTGTGCAAGCCAGGGGACCAGCAGCCCCCTCGCCGCTCAACTGGGCGGGAAAGTGGCGCTTCTCCAGTAAGAGCCAACGCCGAGTGCGCAGTCCCGGCGAGCTCTACAACAGATGGAGGCTCGCTGAGCAGAGCTGGATACTCCAGGGCCTCAACACTGCACTTTGGAAGAAGAGACCACAAGTTTCCTTCATCCCAAACGCTTCAGGATCACTGTATGTTTTACATAATTACGTTTTACAAGGGTAGGGAAGCAATCTTCCAAGGCAAAACCCACTATGACTACACTGCGGCAATTTGGCACAAAGCTTTCTAAGCCTAAGCTGCCCTCCTTCACAGCATCAAACCACAACGGTCACCTTTAGTGCAAAACATCGGAACTCTAGGGACTGCAAGGGAAAAGACCCATGTGAAGCAGAAGATGCAGGGGAGGGAGTTTAAGCTCCAACCCAAGAGCCAAAAACTGCTCCGACATTTCCAAAGACGTGCATGAAAGAGAAGAATCTAGATGATAAACCCTAACGTCGTCTTCATCACAGAGAGGGGAAAAATAATCAACTCATCAAATCAGAGTCCTTGGCAGATCACTAGTGCAGTCAGTCATGCTCCAAACTTTAGCATCCAAACACAACGGGCAGAAGAGGAGAATGCCTGTGTCTCGAGCAAGACTGTGCTGGTTACAAAGGCAGCCCTATCACTCTGGAAGGGGAAGTGTCAGATGGCTCATTTCGCAGGCAGATTTATTGGGTTTTTTGGGGTTTTTTTTCCCCCCCAGAAGGAGACGTCAGTACAGTAGATGGCAAATTCCATTTCATTTGGACACAAAAGTTCTGTCAAGTGCTGGGGACCAGCTTTTCCTGGGTCACTGGCCAGAGTAGAGCTGGCCCAGGGGAAAAACGAGTTCATCTTCAGGCAGCTGGGAAAGGAGAAAGGCATTTCTAGGAAGCGAGAGGAACGTTACCAAGGTGCAGGTGCAAAACGAAAAGCATTTCCCCTTCTTCCTGTTGTCTGAAAGCTGAATGTGGCAGCACAGCTACAACTCAGGGTGCTACAGCAGGGCAGTCGGTGGGTGTCCCCATGTTCCTGCATTTTCATCACCAGACATCATTATTCCACTGAATATCCAAGGAGGAATTTAGATCTGACAAGGCAAAAAGAAACGTTTTAAACAAATTTGAAAGCTCAGCATTGCTTTTCTACTCGGCTTTTCTACTCAAACCAGGACAGTCTCCCGATGAGCTTTCAAATAAAAACCATGCTCTTTCTAACTGCCCGCCTGCTTTACTGTGCCCTGGGGACATGTCAGGGGATTCCTGGCAATGGAAACAAATTCCCAAAATATTGGTGAGACAAAACAGGGAGGGTTCAGGCATGCAATTGTCTTGGCGGCACTCAGACAGCTTCCGCAGCCAGGCATGGCTGCAACTGGGGAAGGACCACTGCAGAGCTGACAACACGCTGAGGATGCTCCCTGCCTTGAGTTTTATACACAAAATCCCTAACAGTGTTTGAAAACAGCCACCCTCGCCGTCCCCCAAATGCTGACAGCCTTCTGGAAGACTTAAGTTTCAGCTTCACTTTTTTCAACTTTTAAAAATATGCTTTTCAGAAATAACTACAGACACTTCTGACTCCAAGGACAACAGGTGAAAAAAAGTTTCAAGGGGAAGAAGGAAGGGAATTCTCCCCGAATCCAGTCCTTCTCCCGCTAAAAACTTTGTTGAAAAAGTCATTGCAGTCAGTGACAAACTATTCTTCAGCACAGCTGAGCTCCAGGCTCACAAACTTCTGCTCTGTTAGCCCTCTGCACCCCCCGTTTCTCAGCATTAAGCACTTCCATTTTCAGGCAAAATTCTTGTCTTCTAGAACAACAGTGGGGTTTTTTGCTAAAAAATCTGCTTTCCAATACCAACCAAGCAAGGGCCTTTGTGACCATTCCCTAGATGTAAAAAGGCCAGTGTATCACATTTAGAGTATCCCACCAGGCGCTGCAGCCCCTTCTCCCAGTCTACCCACTCCTGGGCATGAGCAGCACTCGTTTCGGGTAGGTCTTACCTTTTGATCCAGTCTCTGATAATCGCCAGATTTGGGTCGGCGACCACTTTTCGATCTTTTTCCTTCCAGAGCAAAAGCAATGATCTTTGGAGAGAGAAGCAGGGACAAGGTGAGTGGGACGGCAGTGACCAAATAAGCTTTTTCTCACTCCAAATGCAGATGCTTTCTAATGGGCCAAAGACCAGCTTCACCTCCCTCCTCCTAGTAACTGTATTTCATTTGAAAAAGCACTCGAAAAATAAATGACAATATATAAACCCAGCTAAGACTGAAAGCAGGTGGTAATTAGGTTTGCCTAATTTGTTTTCTGTCTCCTGCCTCAAAAATAGCTCTACAAGAGGAAAAAAAAAAAAAAAGAACAGCAAACGACAGTTATGGTCATTTGAGCTGCATCCCCCCCCGCGCAAGACTATTTAAGGACAAAATCTTTTGCAACCCCACATCAGAAAAGTCATTGTCAGCAAGAAAAAGCGGGGTAACTTCACAGATCTTTTCCTTTTCACTTCTCTCAGCTGAAAATAACCACCAGAACCGAGGCCACCCAATTTCCACATAGATACAACCCCATTCCTAGTTACAACAGCCCCCCTCCTCCTCCCAAAGCTGTTTGGACGGAGGTTGAAATCAATATTAATATTAACCAAATCAAGGCCATGCAGCAAGTGGGAGGTATGGTTGAGAAACAAAAGTCAGGGCGACGGGAAAGGTCTTCAACCGAGCAGGTCCCGCTCTGCAGCAGTGACCGGCAAGAGGAAAGGAAGCTCCTAAACTGCAGAGGTGTGGAGAAGCTAAGCAAGGAGCACAGCCGCTCACCTTGCGTTTGTTGTGATATGCAACGTATAAGGCAGCAACGATAATAGCCGTGGTGACCAGATAGGCGAAGAAGTGGCTGCTCTCTGACTGGTCCCTAGGGAGAGAAGGAATGCTCTTCTCTCTCTCATTAATAGAGGAGGAGGCATCACTGCCTTCTTTAACCCCATCCTCTTCCTCTCCAGGGCCTTTCTTTCATCATCTAAAAAGCTGTTGCCCTCAGCAGTGGAAGAAGCTGATTGTGGTGACGGCATTTTTATCTCTTGATGAGTCCATTTGATTACCCTGGTTCTCGCCATTACTGCCCTGATTCTCGTCCTTTGCCATCCTGGCCTGCGTTGTTGCTGCCCCGGTTGGCGCCCTGGTCCTTGTTGCTCTCGGTTCTGGCCGGCGCCCCTGGGTCCTTGTTGCTCTCGTTCTGGCCGGCGCCCTGGTCCTTGTTGCTCTCGTTCTGGCCGGCGCCCTGGTCCTTGTTGCTCTCGTTCTGGCCGGCGCCCTGGTCCTTGTTGCTCTCGTTCTGGCCGGCGCCCTGGTCCTTGTTGCTCTCGTTCTGGCCGGCGCCCTGGTCCTTGTTGCTCTCGTTCTGGCCGGCGCCCTGGTCCTTGTTGCTCTCGTTCTGGCCGGCGCCCTGGTCCCTGTTATGACCCTGGCCCTCATTGCTGCTGGCCTGGTTGTCACTGTGGTTCTTGTCGCTGTTGTCCCGGTTGTTGCTCTGGCTCTGGTCACCGCTGCCCTGGCTACCAGGCTGCCCACTGACCTGGCTACCCGAGCTCCCGTTGGCCTGGCTAGTGGAGCCACCGCTGACCTGGGTACCGGAGCTCCCGCCGCCCTGGGTACTGTGGCTACTGCCACCTTGGCCACCAGGTTTGCCATTGCCGTTGGCCTGGGTACCAGTGCTGCTGCCATGGACATTGCCAACCTGACTGTTGTCTTGGTCACTGCCACCCTGGCCACCGGTCTGGGTCTCCACGCTGCTGCCATGACCAGATGTATCTGTGCTCTTCTTGTCCTTCTCTGTCATCCCTCCATCACTTGTGTTTGGTTTTGGCTCATGGTCATTGTGTGAATCCGATTTAGAGCGCTGCTCTTTGTTCTCTTTGGATGTACCCAGGTGCTCATTCCCTTGGGTTTCCTGGCCATTGCGTGCTTCAGGCTGGCGGGATTCCTCAGCGCCTGCTGAAGTGTTGATAGAGTTTCCTTGCCCTGCGTTCTGTGTATCCCCTGTCAGCAAACACACAGAAGTCACAGTCACCACCTGCCCCCACACTCGGTGTCTGCAGCGCACCTGGCTGTCCGAGACAGCTCCCCTACCGCTGCCAAAAGGGGAAGGAAACTCCCCTGCAAGGGAGGTGACGGGGGGGGAGCAAAAGGGTGACAAACCCGGCGGGACGGTGTCCCCAGGGAGCTCCCCCGGTGCCCCCGCGTGCCGCCCCCTACCCGCAGGAGGAGCACAACGGCAGAAGAGCCCCAGCAAACCAAGAGCCCGTATCAGACCCGGCCCTGGCTTCGCCTCCCCCCTCTCCCCGGCACTGCCGAGTGCTCAGCCCAACCGCTCCCTCTCAGTGCCCCGACCCCGGCGCCCCTCGGCCGTGGCCCCTCCCCGCCGGTCCCCCTCAGCACCCCCACCCCGGGTCCCCCCCCGGGCCGCAGGACTCTCTCACTCTCTTCCCCCGCCCCAGCCTCCCTCCGCCGGCCTCTCACCCTCAGCCCGGGCGGCGGCGCAGAGCGCTAAGAGCAGCAGGAGCAGCCGCAGCAGCATGGCGACACGACACCAACCGCTCACACCGCCACCCACCGGCCCGCCGCTTCCGCTTCCGGTAAGACAAGGCGCTACTTCCGGCGGATCTCGCGAGAGCAGGGATGCGGTGGGCGGGAGCGGGAACGGCCGCGCGGGGGTGGGTGTGTGAGAGGCAGGGGAAGGGGCGGGGCTGAGGGTCTCGGGGCGGGGTTTAAGAAGTGGGCGGTGCTTAGGGACGACCGGGGCGGGGCTTGCTAAGGGGCGGGGCTTTCCGAATAGGGGCGGGGTTTGCGGCGAATCGGGGCGGGGCTTAAGGGAGGACGCGCTGCTGCTCCGCGTCGAATTGGGCGGGGCTTACTGCTCCGTCTTTGGGGTGGAAAGCAGCAGTTTGAGGTAAAACCTGCCGGTTTTGGGGGCCGTTTCCAGGCCTGGAGAAACCAGCACCAGGGACTTTGTGAACGGCGGCCCAAAGTGGGGTGGCGCAGACGCGCTCCGAGGGGCCAGGCCCCCTCTCCCCCCAGATTCGGCCCCCTTGGCACGGCGTCGTGGCCCTATGGCCACCTCCGTCTGGTGGGGGAGGAAACAGGCCATGGCGAGGGGGTGACCGGCGAGAAATCAGGGCTAGTTTCCCTTCCTTTGGTTCAGGACTGCTTCCCAAAAATGCTCCTGAGCACAACAGCCGCGTCGGGCTGCATCAGGCCACGTTGTGGCAAGTCCAACACCTCTGATAACCTTTTATTTTTGTTTTTGGCCAGGCTGGACGCATCCTGTGCAACTCCAGCTCTTCCTGCCAGCAGCAGAAAATTGGCTTTTGGATCTCCATGAGCACCAACGACTATTTACTCCTTTCCTCTGTAGGTAATGTATCTCCCGAAGGCTGCTGTGTCACCCTTCTCCGGACTGAATGTCCATCTGTTGCTGTAGGTTGTGTTCTTGCTCTCTTCTGGGCTTTCTCCAGGCATTCCATGCCTTGAAGGACACTGCCCGTAACTGGGGACGGTCCTCCAGCTTGGTCAGCAGAACAAACATAAGCACATAAGCATGCCCTTATGTCTTACAGATAATCCTACCCATCTCCAAACCTCCTGCTCAGCTGCCTGGAATAGAAGACAACCTGTACTTGCTGCAGATCAAATGAAAATGTAGAAAGAACCTTAAGTCTGCCTATCACGCTTCTACCATGGTCTGGGCAGCTATGGGGGTCTGGAGCCCGTGACTGAGCTCCTCAGGTGGATTTGATGTCCTCAGGTCCATGAACTGTGACCCTGCAGCAGTCGGTCAACGTGGCTGTGGTGCTGGGTGTCCTCGAGCTGTGATTGATGTCATCTCTGGTTGTCTTCCAGCCATGCTTCACCTGCTGTGTCCAAAAGTTGTCTCAACCCACTGTCTGAGCCTTTCTCAGAGGGTTTGCCTCCTCCTGCATTCCTTTTCCAGCAGATGTCTGCTGACCCATGGCTTTTGGGGGATGCTAGTAAAATAAAGAGCTCCAGGCATTCTTCCTGGGTCTTCCTCGTGTTTGTTACTGCTCCCCGGGGACCTTGCACAGGTCTGTCTCCCTCTGGTTAGGGACGTCGGCATGGGGGTACATCATTCTTCAAAAAGTTTCATCTCCAGCTTTTTCCCTGCCTGTCCTTCCCAAACCAGCTAGACCTTTGATAGCAGTTTTCCAGGCGCATAGATTATGCCATCAAGTCTCTGTAATTTGCCTTGTTAGTAACAATCCCAATCTGTCCTCCCCGTCATCTCACTTCTTTCCTTTTAGATCAATGAATTTGCCTTCATCTCTGCCTGGCATGAACTTCCTTGGTGCTTAACCACATGTGCTTCCCACTATTGCTTGGTGTCACCAGAGCTGTCTCATCTGTAACGTGGCATCCTTCAGTGCTGAACGACAAGCAGTGAAGTCTCATGTGTCACCAGAGGGAATCGCAGTAACATCACAAATTCGTTAGCTGCCCCAGTCAGTCCATTTAACGCTAAAACACAGAAAAAATATCACAGTGTAGTTCAACATCCAAAGCAAATGAGCCCCGCAAAGCAATAATACTTTGGGGAATAATCCTGACTTGGCCTCAGAGCATGATGGATTATGCGGTTGATTTTTCTTCTCTTTTTTTTCCAATCCTCTATTCAATTCAATACATTCCAATAATCCTAGCAGCTCAGCTCTGCCCATGCCTGCCTTTCTAAGGAGACAGAAGAACAGTTGGCCTAATGCTTTTGTTGAGATTTAAAACAGACAAGCGAGGCTATTTCTCATGCCCAGCCAGTTCGGCTTTCACTCACACCCCTGGAAGTCAAGAGTAACTGAACGGAGGCCAAGTTCCTCTGGATTTACAACAATGCATCTGGGAACAGAATTCTGCCCAAAATACCGCGTACGAGGCTGACATCAGCTCAGCGCCTGGTGGCTCACACCAGGCTCGTTTTCCTTCAACAGTGTTCTTGGCTAAAAGGCGATAAACAGGACCTGCGACCTCACCTAACCTCCGTGTGGCTGCACCCTTCCCCGTGCAGCCCCAGGAATGGGAAGCTGCCATCAACGTGGACGACAAGGAAGTTGCTTCTGGCTTCAGCGCAATTACGCGGATGTCGACTGGTAGGAGGACAAGAAGGAGGATGGAGGATTATTATCTCCATCCGCTGCAAAGCAGGAGGAGGAAATTCTCTTTCAGTCCCACCCAGCTGCTTCCCAAAGTGATGGCAGCTGCTTGTCCTTTACTGCATGAAAACGAACTCCTTTGCATTCAAACTTAAGGGTTTGGTTGGTTTCCTCATCTGGGCCTGTCTCTGCTCATAAATCCTTGTGGGATGGCACTTTTTGAGGATGACTCTTTCTGGGAATGGCCAAGAACAGGCTGGATGCACAGAACCGGCCTTTTAATTTAGCACCGAATGGGGCATTTTAGTGTGGTCTCCCAAGGTCTGGTGACAACTTCGCACTTGAAGATAATGAAGTCCTCACCTTGTCAGAAGCATCTGCATCCCCCATCCCGTCCCTTTCCCCCGAGGGCTAATCTGGTCAGGATAAAGGATCAAAAGGAGAAACAATTAGCAAATGGAAGAATTTAATGATGCTAATTAAATGTATTAAGTGTAGCCACTGCCTCTGCACCAGCTGCTTTGGCAGGAGCCAGGAGTCCGCGGAGCGCCAGCCTTACCCTGGTGTGGAGCGGGGAAACAGGACATCTGGTGCGCCCTCCCCCCGGCCCCTCGCAAAAAAAGCCCGTTCGAGGAAACCTTCGTTTCATTTGCTGCTGCTTGCCGGGTTCGTGGCGGAGCCCCTAATTAGCTCCATCTCTGCAGGAGACCCCCTGGGACCTCATTAGGCATTTCAATTAGTGAATAGCCAGAGCTGTGGAGGGAGAGGGGGGCTGGGGGACGTTTGATCAAGATGGCTGCAATTAAGCAAGTGGATTGAGGTGACAGAAGTAACCCCGCTTCCAAAAAAACATGGGGAAAGCACCAAGCTGGCTCCCAGATGCTACCCGTGCACCGGAGCGAGCTCTCCCAGAAGTTTGCTCTCGACAAGCTCTTAACGAGACGTTTGCCAGCTCCCGGCAATAAAACCCCCCAACAATAGCTGCAGCGAGTTTCAGGCTGGGCTTGTGACAAAAAGGGCACTCTTTAATCGAGGTTTTAAACCTTTTCTTACCGTGCATCGCGTTTCTGGACCAGGACGGACTCACAGGCACATCCTCCCCTCGCCCCTGTGCCGTTCCTGGTGCTGCCCATCTGCCGCGATGCAGCCCAGCTCCCCGGCCAGCCCCAGCACGGCTCTGCCGTCACCGCTCACCTGGACGATTCCCAGCCAGGAGACATCAGGGACTTCTTGAACTTTGTTTCGCTCTGGGAACGGGTGGCAACGATGATGAACATGCATTGCCCAAGGACGCAGTGGCCTGTTCCCAATTCCAGCTTCATCATTCACCTGGCTGTTCACAGCGCTCCTGCTCGGCCGTACCTCCTGCTGCTACTTCTCGGTGCTTTCTACGTGGACCTCCACTGTTGGAGATGACGGCAAACCCCAAATGAGCAGGTCCACCTCACTCCACCTCCACACAGCCGTGGCTTAGCCCCACGCGGTGTTCATACCATCTTGACCTGTGCATGCAAACAGCAACATCTGCCGCAGCTGGGAGAGCAATGGGACCCCGTCATTGGCACGACGTCTCCTGTCCCCGCTGTTTCGTGCCTCTCAGCTAAGGCAGAATCCAGCTGTCCCACCTCTCCCTGCTCTTCACACCATGCTATCCCTTCCTTCTGCTGCTGACTCTCTGCGGGACACACCATGTCATTCCCTCCCTGAGCTTTTCCCCTTCATTGGATGTGGTTGGGATGGACCCTATGAAAAAAAAGTCATCTACAAAGCAGGACCAGGGAGTGTGCAGCGGCAGACGCCTTATTTTCTCAGAGGGCCAATGGGAAAATCCGGAATCTTTGGCTGCAAAATTGTTTTGTTTTTTTTGTTGCAAGTTTGAAAAGTGAATTCTTGTAACTGGGAAATACTGCTAGCGAGCTGCCCGGGACCTCCAGGCACGGCTCCCCTCTGCCCCCTGCGCTGCCTGGCTCGACTGCAGCTCCCAGATCTGAGGATAAGTTAAGCACCGTGAGAAATGCAGTCTAAAACTCGTCCAAAAAAAAGAGCAGAGGGGCTACCAGGCCTCCTTGCTGCAACAGCCCAAACTGAGACACACTGGATATTCAGGTTTTTCTGCAACAAAGACAAACCCCAGAATTTTCCTCTTATTGAAGCACCTCACGGAGGACAAAGAAAACCCTGCTAAGGGATCAGTTTTCTGTTGATAACCAGGTCTGCACGCAACATTTTCATCCAGCCGTATCGCTGCAAGCATGGAAGATACATAGATCCAACGATCAGCCTGGTTCAGCTAAGATAGTCTCAACCATGGTCGTTTGAGACCAGAGCAACACGTAACTGGTCTTGCCCTCTTCTCCAGGAAGTGCGAAGCCAAGAGGGCTTTGGTGGCCAGTTGCTTCTCTTCTAGCAGGGGATAATCCAAGCCTATCTCAGTTTAGGAGCACTGCGAAAGCATCGGAACAGATGTTCCTTTTCTGTATGGGAAAATGCCGAGTAAAACAAAGAAATATTCTCCTGCTGAAGTCCAACATCTGTTTGAAGCTGTCTGGCTCCGGTTCAGACTTTAATTCTTGTGACAGGTCTCTTCATGCCTTTAATTTCCCATGAAATCTAATTCAAGAAGTTGTTTGTCTGCAGCCTGCTCCTGGTGTTGGGGAGAACGAGACTGCATGCGATCCAGACGTTCCTTGCAGAAAACCAGTTTCTTGGAACAGCCTTTCTGAAAAAAAAAAAAAAGCTGCATTTTGCCTCTTTTCAAACGACGGCCACGCACACGTTTTCGGTGACACTCTAATCCTCTCAGTCCTGGATCTCGCACAACCGGGCGACACGCTATCAGGATGCCATTAATTAAAGCATCGTGGCTGGTCCTCTTGGGTGCCATTGTGGAGGAACCATGCCCTATCCCAGCATTTACAAGCTTGTTCTTTGAAAGCAAGAAATTTAAACGATTTTGTGTGTGGAACGGAAATACCTACCGAGTTCAGGGCTGTCTTGGGTGCAACAGTGAATAAAGATGCTCCAGGCACTTTCTCGTGGTGGTGGCCACCAAGAAGCTGGTATGCAGGGGCTGGGTCTGCTGCAGGCTCCTCTCGCTGCTCGAGGCTCTCAACTAGCTGGGACCCCTTAGAGCAATGATTTCAGGAGCCACCACCCAGCTGGGATCCTCTGAGCTGGGAATTTAAGCTGTCGCTTCCAGTCCAGAAGATGATCCTCAGCTGGATGGGAGATGCTGAGCTCCTGCTGGAGGTACTGTCACTGTTTGCAGAAGTCATCTGGAGCTTTCACAAGGTTACGGGAGCTGGTGTTTGCCCCAAACGTGTCCCTGCTGCTCATGCAAGGGCTTGAGGCTCTGCACTTGTCTGCACCCATAGCTGGGGCCTTCGCTCAGCTGTACTTTTTTTGGTAGTTCTGCCCGGCTGCAATATGGAAACAGAAATCCTCGATTCCAGGTGTCATCTGCTGGGATTCACAAATGCCAGTGTCATCCTGTGGCACGCGCTTGTTTCGCACAACATCTGCTAAACGCGGACACCATCTTCCTTAAGGACAAAACACCAAGATGGTCCCTTTTCCCCTCTACCTGCAGATGGACATCTGCTGCTGCTCCAGCTTGATTAAAATACGTGCTCAGTGGCTTCTCACACCAGCTCCGCACTGGAAAAGGAAAAGAGACATGTCATGGTAGGAGGCAAAGGCATTATTTATCCCACCAAATGAGCAAAAGCGCCCACCAAACTGAGAGCCGGAGGGCCGGCAGCCACGGGAAGGGCTCAGCCCATTGCTGATAGCGGTGTAGACATTGCCCACCGCCACGGGCGGCAGGCCTGAGGACACCGTGGTCCCCCACAATGCAGCACTACGGCAGGCATAAAGGAGCTAAACCGGGTCCTGGGAAATGGAAATTGGCCAAGAAATTCAGAAAGCAGAATGAAACAGGACTATAAACACCATGAATCACCTTTGCGCGGGTGCAGCTCGGAATTAAGCCTGCAACAGAAAACAAAATTATGACTTTCAAGGGAAAACTATTTGAGATAGGGTTTTTTTCCTGTTAAAAATATAGTGAGATGGAAGAGTCTTGATCAGCTCAAGTGTTGAACTGACAGAGAATTTAAGATCGGTTGAAAATCCACTGGGTGACCCTGTGCTGGGTGACCCTGGGTTGCTTTTGTGCAGGTCCTTTTTCATCCAAATCTGCCTTTTCATTCCTGATTTGGAAGAAGCAGGCACAGGGCACCCTGCAGTTCCCAGCCGTGAGATACACACCGGTTAACTTTCACTCCTTGGCTTCTCAGGCACCCCCTGAACTGGTTTACCTGAACCCCCGCATCCTGCTGCCCGCATCTCTTCAGCAAACTGTGCTCCGCCTGCTCGCTCCGCCACAGGTTTGTGATGGACACCCCCAAAATTGCCCTGTGCCCATTGACAGAGGCGTCTGGGTGGTGCTCTCAGGCTGGGGCGATGCCTGGCCCCATGTCCCACTCTGGGGCAGGACTGGAGCCCCATCCCGAGATGCCTCCCGGTGTGGGAGTGCTGGCAGGGAGAAGGTGGCGATGGGCAAGGAGCGAGTGCTTCCCTCACTGACCACGCTCACGCAGCAAGTTGCAGCTGTAGTTTTATTTCCTTTTGTGAAAAATAACAGGGATTCACGGGGGGGGAAAAAAAAGACCAACCCACCCAGGGCTCAGCCCCGGATCCTGCCCACCCCAGCACGACCGCGGGAAGGAGCAGGGCCACCAGCGCAGCATCCTCAGGGCAGGATCCGGCTCCTTGCCGGGACGGAGCGAAGGTGATCACCGTGGCGGGGAGCAGAGCCCTGGGACGGGAGGGCTTGGGATCATCCAGAGGCACCGGGTTGGTAGCCGGCGTTTCTGCTCTTGCCTCCGGGATGGAGCGCCGGCCCCAGCTCAATGCCCGCCGCGTTCAGTGCCAGTGTGCCCGAGCACAGGAGCGCTGGGCTGTCAGCATCACCGTGCCCTGTGGCGGCGACGGGCACTCGGCTCATGCCCACGGTCAGCTCGTGGGAGACTTCCATCGTCGGCAGCTTGTGGAGGGCTTCGTTTTGTGTGGTTTTTTTTTTTTTTCTTTTTTTTTTTCCTTTTTTTTAATAAAAACGGTCTTTAGGTCGACTGCTGGCAGCAGCTCTGAGCAGAAAGCCCCTTCCTCCAGAGTCTGCTTACAAAAGAGTTCAGAAAGGGTCAAATATTGACCAATAATGGTTTTGGCTGAGTTTGAATCTTGATTGTGGCTTCTGCAATGTACAGCAGGGAGGGGATGGACAGGACGGGACGAGGACGGGGCTGGGGGGGGGACGACTGAGTTTTTTTCCCTTAGTCAGCAGGTTTGGTGACCAGGGAAAGGGGCTGCGTTTGCAGCACGGCCAGGGCAGCCTGCGGGGACGGGATGGTGGCCGCGAAGGACGGAGGCGAGGACAGGAGAGCCGTGGAGGGCACCGAGGTGAAGGGGATGGGTCTGGAGAGAAGCGAGGGTGGGCTGCCGAGGCTCGAGGAGGAGGAAGAGGAGGAAGAGGAGGAGGAGGAGGAGGAGGAAGAAGAGGCGGCTTTGCCCGAGAGGAAGGCGGCCGAATGGACGGTGAGCTGAGCCCTCGCCTCCGGCTTGGTGGTGAGCGAGAGGGGCTGAGCCTGTTCTGAGTGGGTGGCAGCCGGCGCGGCTGGGGACGCCAGGGCGGCCGACGGCGTGGCGGGCGAATCCAGCATGCTGCCGTGGGAGGACGCGGGACTGTCACACGGTTTCTCGGCCGGCAGGTACTGCACGCACGGCTTCTTGCTCTTGGATGCCAGGGAGCCTGTGAACGACGGAGGGCGGCATGAAGAACCAAAACCCGGAGGCAGGAGGAGGCTGGCAGGGGGGGATACTCACTCTCTGTGTCGTGGCTCTGCTGCTGGGCCAGCTTCTCTCGCTTTCTCTTCTTTTTCTTGCCCTGGAAAATATTATGAAGTCATTCCGTGGCTTTCTGCCACCGGAGAGCCCTTGGGGGGCCGCTTGATGGAACAGAAACGGGGCTGACGGTGCCCCAGAGCAGCGCAGGGGGATGCAGGAGCCACTGATGGCAGCAGAGCATCCCCAGGGACTCCCCAAACACCGACCCCCCCGAGCACAGCAAGCAACATCCCACCGGCCAAACTCCCGGGAGAGGAGCCACCCGGCAAGGGGACAGGAGGGGACACCCCCTCCCAGCTGGTCCCTGTGGCCGCGGGGCTTTGGGGGGGGGCCATACGTACGTAGTTGTCCCGCGCCGACCACGTCGGGTAGAGCTGGGAGTGCAGCTGCCGCTCCTTCCGCGCGAGCTCGTAGTACTTCGCCTGCTCCTCCCGCGACAGCGAGTGCCACTGTGGGGGGGAGAAGACACCATGCGGTGAACCCTGAAGCCATTCTGCAAACCCCAAAGCCATTCGCAAATCCCAAAGCCATGCTGCAAACCCCAAAGCCATGCTGCAAACCTTGAAGCCATTCTGCAAACCCTAAAGCCACACTGCAAACCCCAAAGCCATTCTGCAAACCCCAAAGCCATTCTGCAAACCCCAAAGCCACGCTGCTGGCCCCGAGGACGCACAGCCCTGGCGTTGCAGGGCTCACAGCCAGCCCCATCCCGTTGCCACCCAGGCCCCCACCAGCTCCCTGGAACCTCCCGGGCTGGCGATGCCCCAGGACAAGGGACCGAGCCATGGGGAGAGGGGGAGCAAAGGGAGCTGGAAGCCATTTTTAAGGTCCCAAATGGGGCAGCATGGGGGCACGAAGCCAGTGCCAAGGGAGATGCCCGTACCCGTCTGCCAAGGATCTGGTTGATGGCAGCGCTCTCCTTCAGCGTGCACTCGGCCACCACCTTGGCCCTCATCTCCTTCATGTACAACATGAAGGCATTGAGCGGCTTCTTGATGTGGGGTTTCTTCTCCTCCTCCTTCTTCACAGTGACAGGGGATTTTCTGCAACAAGCGGGATGGCGGGTCAGGACCTGCTCCGCACCAGGCAGGGCACCAAGGGGATGAGCTCCCGTCCCTGGGGCCATCCTGTGCACCCCCTACTCACGAGTTGCCTCCGGGGCTGACGCTGGGCTGGGTGGGTTCCTGCTTCACGATGGGTGAGACGATGGTGGGGTGCGGGATGCCCGAGGGGTGCAGCCCGTGGGTGGGGCGGTGGGACCATGTGTGGGGAGAAACGGCTGGACATCAAACTGCAGTGGAGGGAGCAGGAGGGGAGGGCTCGTCAGTTCCCCACGGGCACCAACAGCCCCCCAGTACCACCCCAAACCCTCCTGAGAACCTCCTGGGTTAAGACGCCACCAGCCCCAACCCACCTGGGCTCTGGTTTTACACTGGAATTTGCCCCAGCTTGCAGGACGGTAACATGGACCCAACTTAAGTGATGCCCTGAGCCCACGGGACGTCACTTTTTCCCCACAGCATCACCCATGGGGACCACCTACAGCCTCCTGGGGGTATTTTCAGCCGATGAGGCCACCACAACCTCCTGGGGCTGGTCTGTGCCCATGCAGAGCAGGGTGTCCCCAGGAGCACCTGCTGCCACTGCTGCTGTGGGGCAGAGTCCCACATCATCCTCGGAGGAGATGCCAAAAACCCGCTGCCAGCTGCGGGACGCCCGAGGAGGGTCCCTCATCCCTGCTGAGACCCACCTGGACATGGAGGCGTTCATGGCGAGGGCGGGGTAGGGGTGCCGAAAGCCACCGGGAGGGATGGAGTACACAGGTTGTCCTTGCCTGCAAACGCACAAGCTTTAGTGGGAAAAATATCCCTCCGCAATTCACGGGGGCCCTCGGACCGCTCCCCAGCTGATCTCCATCCTGACAACTCCCAAAATTTCCAGTGGTGAGGAGTCCCACCTTCCTTCTCAACCCCTGTGGAAGCCCTCCACAACCCACCAAGGGGAAAAAGCGGATAGAGTGGGAAGAGGAGGAGGGTTCTGGGGAGATGTGGGGCTCATGGGACCTGCCCGGGGACAGGGACACGGAGGGGGGGGAGCGAGCTCCCAAGCCCAGGGTGGAGCCCATCCTTACTGCGGCACGAGCCAGCCCAGCGGGTGTGGGATCTGGCCCACAGCTCCTGGCGACAGCGGGTAATAGGGGGGCAGCTCGGATGGGTGCGGCGGCCGCGGGATTCCTGCAGAGGGAGGGAGGGATGAAGGGGAAATGGTGTTAAGCCATGGGCATGGCAGCCTCTGAGCACCTCATCTGCCTCCGAGCATCCTCCCTTTGAGCACCCCATCTTCCTCCGAGCACCCCATCTGCTTCTGAGCACCCAGTCTCCCTCCCAGCACCCCACTTCCCTCCCAGCAGCCCACCTCTCTCTGAGCATCCTGTCTGCTGCCAAGCATCACATCTCCTGCTGAGTGTCCATCTCCCTCTGAGCACCCTCCCACTGAGCACCCAGTCTCCCTCTGAGCATCCCACCTCCTTTCGAACATCCCACCTCCCTCCAAGTACCCTGTCTCTCAGCATCCTATCTCCCTCCGAGCACCCATCTCCCATCTCCCTCTGAACACCCTCCCTCCAAGCACCTCATCTTCCTCCAAGCCCCTTGTCTGCCTCTGAGCATCCCATGTCCCTCCAAACATCCCATCTCCCTCCGAGCACCCTCCCTTTGAGCACCCCGTCTTCCCCTGAGCACCCAGTCTCCCTCTGAGCATCCCACCTCCTTCCAAACATCCCACCTCCCTCTGAACATCCCATCTGCCCCCGGAGAACCCCATCTCTCAGCATCCCACCTCTCTCCAAGCACCCTCCCTTTGAGCACCCCACCTCTCTCTGAGCACCCAGGCTCCCTCCACGCATCCCACCTCCCTCCAAGCATCCCACCTCCCTCCAAACACTCCATCTCTCAGCATCCTGACTGTTGCCAAGCACCCCATCTCCCATCTCCCTCCAAGCATCCCATCTCCCTCTGAGCACCCATCTCCCGTCTCCCTCCGAGCATCCCATCTCTCTCCCAGCACTCATCTGGAGCACCGGGAGACAATGCCGAGACAACCATAATGGAGACATGGGGGGATCCCCACGCACCCCAACCAAACCTGTGACCAGGCAAGGACCCATCCCCAGCCACCGGCCGCGTCCCCTTCCCACCACCCAGGGACCAGGCTGTGAAAACAACCCAGGAAGCAGAGGGATCATCCAGCTGGGAGCACCCCATTCCTGGCACGGTACCGATACCGTCCCCGTCCCCTTTGCTCGCCCGAAGGTGCCGGATGGCCGTGTCCCCTCCCCGTGCTCACCCGTCTTTGGGTCGATCTCCGGTGAGAGGTGGCCGGGCGGCGAGCCCGGCGAGAAGTGGTCGTTGCTGTAGGTGATGAGCGGGGTCAGCGGGTGCATGTGATGGGCGTGCTGCACCACCGGGACCTTGTTCGACTGCGGGGCAGCGAGGGGAGAGCACATGGGAGGGCGAAACAATGGCCGTACCCCCCCTTCCTCCAAAATCCCCCCCGCCGTGGGCATCGGATTAGCGTCACGGACGGTCTGGAGTGGGGTTTTCCCTGAGGAAACCCATCAGCCCCGTGGGATTCGGCTGCTCTTACCAAGTGTGCAGGCGAGGGCGAGCGGCTGTCCTTCAGCGTGGCGCCGGCCGGCACGTCCAGCAGCGGCCACTTCATCTGCAGGTACTGCAGGAGAGCCAGGCTGACACCCTCTGCCAGCCCCGAAACACCTCCCGGCCCCAAAACACCCCCACGCTCGGCCGGGGGACACCCCAACCCACGGAGGACACTGTGGGCTGGTGGCAAAGGGGTTTTGGGGGCACAGGGGGCTGTTTTCAGGCCTATACGCCCCTACGGACCCCATAAACAGTGCAAAGCCCCAAAATGGTGCAAAGCCCCAAATCTTCACCCCAAATGGTGCAAAGCCCCAAATCTCTGCTCCAAATGGTGCAAAGCCCCAAATCCTAAATCCCAAATCTCCACCCCAAATGGCACAAAGCCCCAAATCTCTGCTCCAAATGGTGCAAAGCTCCAAGCCCTAAATCCCAAATCTTCACCCCAAATGGTACAAAACCCCAAACCTCCACCCCAAACGAGGCAACACCCCCCCCAAATCCCAATCCCCAAATCTCCGCTCCAAATGGTGCAAAGCCCCCAAATCCCGAATCCCTGCCCCAAATGGTGCAAATCCCAACCCTCGCTGGCCGCTGTCTTGAGGGGGAGCCACGAGCCCCCACCTCCCCTCCCCTCAATTCCCCACCCCGATGCCGCCTTTCCCTACCCCAAAACCAGACTTTTTTGGGACGCGGCACAGCACAGCACAAGCCGTGATTGCCCCGGGGTGGTCCCCCTGCCGGGGAGGTGCCCTCCCCATCCCCAGGGCACCCCGAATTGCTGGAGTGCAAGAAACCAGCCCCATACTGCACCGAGAGGTGGGGGGAGGCAAATACGGGGCTTTTTTTAGGGGGGCTTTTCCCCCTGCCCGGGTTGAACTTTGCTGCCATACACGGGTTTGTCTCCCTGGCGCTGGACGTAAGCGGCCCCCGAAAGAAAGGTGCTTTGTGTTGTGGGTTTATTTCGGCGGGGGGGGCGGACGGAGGCATTTCCCGGCAGACGGCGGGAGGGAGGGACCGGGACTGGGGAATGTGGCCTGGACGGGGCCCGCAGCTGCGCGCAGGAATTTCCCCCCCGCAAGTACAAACCTTCCTGATCCGAAGCAGCTGGAAGGAAAACCCAGCGAGGCGCTGCAGGGAGCGTTAACTCCTCCACGGCTGGACAGACGCAGCCCCGCCTGCAGCCCCCCATAGCGTGTCCTGTATCCCCCCCCACAGCATCGCCTCCCACTTCTCCCCAGTCTCCAGCATCCCCCCCATCCCCTCCAGCATTCCCCCCATCCTCTCCTGCCTCTCCAGTACACCCCCAGCACCCATTCTGCATCCCCTCCTGCCCCTCCAGTATCCCCCATGCCCGTCCAGTATCCCCCTCACGCATATCCAGTATCCCCATCTCCAGTATCCCCCTCCTGCATCTCCAGTATCCCCCGCATCTCCAGTATCCCCTTACAGCACCTCTGGTATCCCCGCTATCCCCAGTATCCCCCTCTTGCTTTAGTATCCCCCCACTCCATCTCCGTTATGCCCGCCCTGCATCTCCAGTATTGCCCCCCACCACCTCCAGTACCCCCTTCTGTGTCTCCAGTACCTCCCCCTTCAGTTCCAGTACTCCTCCCTTGGCCTCCAGTATCCCCCCCTCCATCTCCAGCACCCCCCATCACCGCCTTGCTGTCGGCACCCGGCCCCGCACCAGCGCTCCAACCCCACCAACACGTCCTGGCAAAGCCCGGTGAGGATGTGGCACTGCTCACGGGGACCATCCCCCTGGCAAACCAGGGGCACCCTGTGCCGACGGCACCGCCGCCGAGGCACGGCAGGAAACCCCACTGGCCACGGCACTGTTCCCACGGAGCCTGAGATGAGGATTTCCCATCACCCAACCATTCCCGCGGCCACCAGCACCGCCATCCCCCCAAATCCCGCTTCACCGCCTAAACCAGACACCCATCCCGCGCATCCAGCATCCCGGTCGGTCCCCATGGCTCCGTGCCGCGGAGATTTTTGGCACTGCCGGGATAAGAGCAGCGAGACGAGACGGACCCGTGGGTGCCAGGGAGCCTTAACCGTACCCGGCCCGAAGGCCGGTTGCGGAGGAGGCAGGGAGCCAGGGCGCTCTGCGCGCTCGGAGCACGCTTGGTATGCGAGCGGCCCCCGTGACCCACGGGCTCGCGCCATGCCCTGCCGCACACCCCGCGCGCCCCCGGTACAGTAGGAGCCGTTTCCTGACGCGCTGGCTTTGATGCGTCCTCCAAATCTGGGTGAGATCAAAGCTGCAGGGCTGCGGCGGGGAAGCCCCGGGCTCTGGCTGCCGTACAACTCCGGGCTGGTTCCAAACAGCCGAGCGCTGCCGCTGTCACCACCACCTAAGCTGCGGCGTCGCGTGGGTTTCGGCTAGAGACGCAGCTGGGCTGGCCGTGGCAGCCGGGGGGATGCACGAGGTGGCCCGAGTGTCCTTACGGCCATGCCAGGACGATGTAGGAGGTGCCCCAACACCCCTGTGGCTGTGCCAGGGCGATGCCCCAATATCCCCATGGCCGTGCCGGGACAACCCACCAAGATGTCCCCAGTGACTGTTCCCAGGGTGGCACACGAGATGCCCTGGGCATCCCCACGGCTGCGCTTGGGTGACACACGGGATGTCTGTCCCAACATCCCCATGACCGGTCCCGGCGTGACGCATGAGGTGCCCAGAGGATCCCTGCAGCCATGCCAGGGTGACACGCAGGACACCCCAACCTCCCCATGGCTGTGCCACGGCAACACACAGGATGCCCTCAGTATCTCCATGGCTGCACTTGGGTGACGCATGAGGTGTCCTGACATTCCTATGACTGTCACGAGATGTCACATCCCTGCAGCCATGCCAGGGTGACACATGGGACACCCCAACGTCCCCATGGATGGCTGTGCTGGTCCAAGGCACGAGATGCCCTGAGCATCCCCACAGCTGTGCTTGGGTGACACACAAGCTGTCCCGACACCCCCATGACTGTCACGAGATGCCCTCAGCATCCCCACACTTGTGCTTGGGTGACACACGAGCTGTCCCGACACCCCCATGACCATCACAAGATGCCCTGAGCATCCCCATGGCTGAGCGTGGGTGACATCTGACATGTCCCAACATTCCTATGACCATCATGAGATGCCCTCAGCATCCCCATGGCTGAGGCTGGGTGATGCATGAGATGTCCCAACACCCCTATAACCATCTGGAGATGACCTGAGCATCCCCATGGCTGTGCCTGGGTGATGTGTGAAATGTCCTGACACCCCCATGACCATCATGAGATGCCCTGAGCATCCCTATGGCTGTGTTTCGGTGACACATGACATGTCCCAACATCCCTATGACCATCACGAGACACCATCAGCATCCCCACAGCTGTGCCTGCGTGACACATGACATGTCCCACCACCCCCATGACATCATGAGACGCCCTCAGCATCCCCATGGCTGTGCCTGGGTGACACACGAGCTGTCCCAACATCTCTATGACCATCACGAGATGCCCTCAGCATCCCCATGGCTGTGCCTGGGTGACACACGAGCTGTCCCAACATCTCTATGACCATCACGAGATGCCCTCAGCATCCCCATGGCTGTGCCTGGGTGACACACGAGCTGTCCCAACATCTCTATGACCATCGTGAGATGCCCTGAGCACCCCTATGGCTGTGCCTAGGTGACACACGAGCTGTCCCGACATCTCTATGACCATCACAAGATGACCTCAGCATCCCCATGGCTGTGCTTGGGTGACACACAAGCTGTCCCAGTATTCCCATGACCATCATGAGATGCCCTCAGCATCCCCATGCCTGTGCTGGGTGGCACACGAGCTGTCCCGACATCTCTATGACCATCACAAGATGCCCTCAACATCCCCACAGCTGTGCTTGGATGACACATGAGCTGTCCTGACATCCCCATGACCATCATGAGACGCCCTCAGCATCCCCACGGCTGTGCTTGGATGACGCATGAGATGTCGCGACATCCCCACGACCATCACGAGATGCCCTCAGCATCCCCACAGCTGTGCCTGGATGATGCGTGAGATGTCCCCGCGCCCCCACCACCGTGCCCGGGGGCAGCACACGAGATGCCCTCAGCATCCCCATCGCTGCGCTCCTGTGACGCCCCGCTCTGCCCCAACCCCTCCCCACCCGCCACCGCCCGCTGTCCCCCCGCCGTCCCCGGGGCGAGGCAGGAGATGCCCCCCATGTCCCCGAGTGGCACCTTCGGCCCCTGCCTGGCCGCCCCCTGCCCACCGCCCCCGGCACAAAGGGGGCTTTCTCGGCCCTTCTGTAAGCGGAGAAGCCGCCGGGGGGACGGCGGCCGGGGAAAGGCCGGGTGTATAAAAGGCTGCTTCTCATTTTGAAGCCGTTTCAGGAGGCCGGGGAGGGGAGGGGGGGGGGACCCTTTCAAAATATACAAAGGGGGGTGGGGGGGTGGGAGCTGGCAAACGGTTCAGTGGTAATGTGGAAAAATGAAGCCCCCCCCCCCCCCCTTCCTTTCTCTCCCCTTCCCCTCGGACACAGCTCCCACTGTCCCACCACGTGCGGGAACCGGGCGCGAGCGGCAGATTGGAGCTATTAAAAAAAAAAAAAAAGGGGGGGGGTGTGAAAGAAAAAAAAAAAAGAAGAAAATAGTTGAAAATCGGTCACATTCCAGAGAGATTAGAGCAAGTTCTGGTTCCTCGTTACCCGCCACCCCCCAATTAAAAGCAGGGGGTTAACTCCTTCCCTGCCGTAGCAGCAGGACCACAATGAAGTCCCCTGTCTGTCTGTCTGTCCGCCCGTCCCCTCCCCGGGGTGGGGGGAGCCCCCATGGCCCCAGCGAAGGGGCAATGGCAGCGGTGAGCCCGGTGGGGGGGGGTGGGGGGTCATGCCTCGTGGCGGTGGCAGCGTTTCGCCTCCGCGCTCGGGGAGGA
This sequence comes from Pluvialis apricaria, assembly GCA_017639485.1. Lineage (NCBI taxonomy): Eukaryota > Metazoa > Chordata > Aves > Charadriiformes > Charadriidae > Pluvialis > Pluvialis apricaria. The sequence goes on from CM030030.1 coordinate 5,439,054, forward strand.
GGCGCAGACACGGTGGGATCCTCTAATGCCCAATTAGGGGCCTTAATGAGCGGATTTCCTCCCCTCCGCGCACAGGGCTCCGACACGGCTGAGACGTTTTTCCCGGGAAGGGGAAAAGCTCTGCTGGAAATGTCCTGGCTGGTGCCAGGGTAGCTGGTGGCACCGCGCAGCTGGGCACCACGTGTCCCACTGCGGCATGTCCTGGTGTGGCATGTCCCACCATCGCATGTTCTGGTGTCACATGTCCCAGCATCACATGTCCTGGCGTTGTATGTCCTGGTGTCATGTGCCCGAGCATCGTGTGTCCTGGTGTTGCATGTCCCGGCATCCAATGTCTGAGCATCGTGTGTCCTGGTGTGGCACATCCCAGTGTGGTATGTCCCAGCATCACATGTCCTGGCATTGTATGTGCCAGCGTCGTGTGTCCCAGCATCACGTGTCCTGGTGTTGCATGTCCCAGCATCGCGTGGGCCAGCACCGCGTGCCCCAGTATCGCGTGTTCTGGTGTTATGTCCTGGCATCATATGTCCCAGCATCGCGTGTCCTGGTGTTGTATGTCCCAGCATCGCGTGTCCCAGCACCGCGGGTCCCATTATCGCGTGTTCTGGTGTTGCGTGTCTCAGCACCGCATGTCCCAGCGTTGTGTGTCCTGGCATTGCATGTCCCAGCATCGCATGCCCTGGTGTTGCGTGTCTCAGCACCGCATGTCCCAGCGTTGCGTGTCCTGGCATTGCATGTCCCAGCATCGCATGCCCTGGTGTTGCGTGTCTCAGCATCACATGTCCCAGCATCGTGTGTCATGGCGTTGTATGTCCCAGTGTCACGTGTCCTGCTGTTGTATATCCCAGCATCACATGTCCCAGCGTCGCACGTCCCAGGATTGCACATCCCAGTGCCACATGTCCCCGTGTTGTGTGTCCTGGCATCGCATGTCCCCAGATTGCATATCCCAGCATAGCATGTCCCACCACTGTTTGTCACGGTGTAGCATGTCCTGGTCTTGTGTGTCTTGGCGTTGCGTGTCCCAGCATCCCCAGTCCTGCTGTTCCATGCCCTGACCTCCTGCGTCCCAGGACTGCCTGTCCCGGCGCTCCTGCTCCTGCTGTTACACCTCCAGGCACTGCCTGTCCTCCTGATGTTGCACATCTCGACGTCGCATGGCCCAACATCACTTGGCCCCACGTTGCGTGTCCCGGCGAGACGGCACAGGGTCGCAGCCGGCTCCTCTCCGCCGGGCTCGAAGGCCACCGGCTTCTCATTTTGGGAGAAAAAAGCTCCGTTTGGGATCTGAGCTGCCGTTTTTCCAGGTAAAACTCTACCCACAGGCGCCGGTGGCAGAAAGCCTCCGTGCTGGCTTTTCCCTTCTTCGCTTTCTCCAGCCCAGAGACGACCCTGGAGAAGATCCACGCGACACCGGTACCCGACCGCTTCATCCCCATCCCGAAAACCCCAGGGGCGCATGGAAAGCGTGTGGGGAAGCATCCCGCTGGCGCAAGCCTGGCATCCATCCCTCCCACCCGCGAGCGGTCGGCGGGGGGGGGATGACACACACACATACGGTGACCCCGAATCACCCGTCCCCACACCATCCCCTTTTCCAGCCCCAATTCCCGGGGTTTTGCAAAGCCCCCGGGCTCGGCAAGCCCCAACGCGGCCCCGTCGAGCCCCCGCCGAGCCCCCCCAGCCCTGCTCGCTCCCAGCCTGTTTACACAGCTGCGGGATAACTGACAGCTCGCCCTTCCCCCTCCCGCCTCTGCTCCGGCCCTCTTTCCCCCAAATCCATCCCAAAACCGTACAGGGGAAGATGGGAAAGGCCGAGCATTGGGGCGGCAAATGGGGTTTTGCAACACGCTTAACAGAGCTCCCCCCCCAAAAAAAAATTTCATGCTGGTGTTGGATGCTCCGGACCTGCAGCATCCCAAGATCCCGGCACTGAGCAGCATCACCGGCTCATTTGGGATAAAACCAGCCAAATTTGGCCCCTTAAAGCTCAAGGGGTGAAAGAGAGATGCAATTTGGGGGGGGAAATGGGTCTCCCAAACCGTCTGGTTTGATAAAACTCTGTGTCTGGGGGCAAAAAGTTGGAAAAAGCCCCAAATCTTCCCTGGCAGGAGATGCTGGGGCTGCAGAGCCGGGGATGGGTTTGGGGTGAAGTGAGATGTGGGGAGGGGGTCTGGGGGTGCTGAGCCCCGGAAAAGGGGGGGTGGAAATAGGGGAGTGGGGGGGGAATCGAGAAAGGGAGGGGAAGGGGGGGAGAAATGGGGGGGGGAAGGGGGGGAAGGGAGGGAAAAGGGAGAAAAATGGGGAGAAGAAAGGGGGAGGAAAAAGGGGAAGGTCAAAAGAGGGGGAGGGGGTGGAAGAGGGGGGAAAAGTGGGGAGGAAAAAGTGGGAGAAATAAGGGGGAAAATAAGGGGGGGAAATAAGGGGGAAGGGGGAAAAGATGGGGGAAAGATGAGGGAAAGACGGGAGAAAAAGGCAGGAAAGGAGGGGGAAGGGGAGGAAAGAGGGGGAAAAGAGGGGCAGAAGGGGGAAGAAGGGGGAAAAGGGGGAAAGGGGGAAGGAGGGAAAGAGGGGGAAAAAAGGGAAAGAGGGGGGAAGGGCGGGAAGAAGGGGGGGAAGGAAGCAGGAGAAAGGAGATAATGGGGGAAAGGGGGGAAGGGGAAAAGGGGGGAAAGAGGGAAGAGGGGGGAAGAGAGGGGGGAAGAGAGGGGGGAAGAGAGGGGGGAAGAGAGGGGGGAAGAGAGGGGGGAAGAGACGGGGGAAGAGACGGGGGAAGAGACGGGGGAAGAGACGGGGGAAGAGAGGGGGGAAGAGACGGGGGAAGAGACGGGGGAAGAGAGGGGAGTGAACTGCTTCCTGGAGGCAATCACAGGATGGGGAGAGCGAGCGCCACTTTGGGGGGAAGAGGCAAGTGAACGGGCCGACAGCATCGGCCGCGGGGGGGTTTGGTCCCCCCAGAGCTGGAAAGGGCCGGGAAGGGGCCGGAGAGAAAATGGAAAGAGGGGACGCGGATTCTCGCCCTTCCTGCACCGGGTATCGGGTGTCCTTCCAGCTCAAATAAATCACCGCAACGCTCAAAAAAAGGCGAAAACCCCCCCAAAACATCCCGTCCCCGCACAGCCCATCAACCCATCCCGCATCCCCAGGTGGGGAGCTGCTGCGTTCCGCTTCCCCGCGGATAATTAGGGAGGGAGAAATCCCAATTACAGCTGGGATTTACAGCCCAAGAAACAAGCCGTAAATCCTCGCGTCCCCCCCGTCCTCCCTCTCTCTCCCCCCGCCTCGCTCCCCTCCGAGCCGCTTCCCAGCCAAATAATCTCCTCCAGATGTTGGCCGCCAACGCCGGGATGGCGCTTTCCAGTGGGACGAGACCTTTTTGGGGGGTCTCCAACGTCCCCGCATCCCACCAAGGCGAACACCCCAAAAACGCCGGTGGGTTTAATTAATTCATGTCCCATCGGGGTTTGGGGTTTTTAAAGGGCTGCGAAGGGGATATATTAGGGGTGTGAAGTTGCGTCTCTGCTTGTCCCCACAGCTCGTGGTGTCCCCTCCTGGCACTTCTAGGTTGACACAAGCCAGGCAAAGGCCGTCCCAGCTGGGGACACCGATTTGGGGTGGGAATGGATGCAGCGCTCGGGGTTTTGCAGCCCCCTCGGGGTAAAGGATGCTCGGCCGTTCCCACGACGCAGCCCAAACCCATCAGCCAGCGGCACACGGACACCAGCACGATCTGGGTGGGAAATGCCAATGGCGCCAGGACAGGAAGCCAGAAAAAAAGGCTGTGGGCTGAAAAATAAGTCCCAAAGAAACCCCCATTTGGGATGAGCTTGGAGAGGTGGTGCATAAAGCCAACCTTACCTCCAGCCACAGAGCCCCGTGTCGCTGCGCCGGGGATGCCGAGTGGCACCTGCTGACCAGCTTGGCCCCAGCCGAGGCTCCGGGGAGGAAAGCGGCCAGAGGAAAGGCGGGATACGAGGGATGGAAGGGAGTGGGATTGCCATGACATCGGCCAAGACGGCTCCTGGGCAGCTCGTGGGGAGCAGCCTCATCCCAAAGCAACCTCGGGGCGGGGATGCCCCGAGCATCCCTCACCCATGGGTGGCCCAAGCACCCCTCTCCCATGAGTGCCCCGAGCATCCCTCACTCATGGGTGCCCCGAGCATCCCTTGCTGGCGGACACCGCAGGCATCCTCACCTGGATGCCCCAAGCACCCCCACCCATGGGTGCCCCAAGCATCCTCATGTGAATGCCCCAAGCTTCTCTCACCCATGGGTGCCCCGAACATCCCCTGCTGGTGGGCACCCCAAGCATCCTCATGTGGATGCCCCAAGCTTCTCTTGCCCATGGGTGCCCCGAGCACCCTCATGTGGATGCCCCGAGCATCCTTCACCCGTGGGTGCCCTAAGCATCCTTGTGTGGATGCTCCAAGCACCCCTCACCCATGGGTGCCCCAAGCAGCCTCATGTGGATGCCTCAAGCATCCTTCTCCCGTGGGTGCCCTGAGCATCCCTCATTGGTGGGCGCCCTGATCATCCCTCACCCGTGGGTGCCCCGAGCAGCCTCATGTGGTTGCCTCAAGCATCCCTCACCAGTGGGTGCCCAGAGCATCCCTCATGCACGCACCCAGCCACCGAAAAAGCAATGAGCGGCGCAAGCCGGGACCCCAGCCCGCCAGCAGCTCCCTCCCCACTCCCCAAACCTGGCGGCAACAAGTTTTCCCCGCTGCCCCGAGGCTTTTGTCTGCAGCTTTCAGCTCCCCGTCCATCACGCTGAATGGCTCCATTCATCCCGCGGTCAGGCGGCGGCTGCAGCCGCGCCGGGGGGATCCCAGCGGGTGCAAAGGGCTCATCCCCGCCCCAGAGAAAAAAAAAAAAAAAAAAAATCCCACCGGCTCCAAATCACCCCTTCCTGGAGCATCCCCAGCAGTTTCAGGGGGGAGGCGAGGTGCGATGGCCAGCCGGGGAAGGCGCTTTAATGGGGCTCCGAGCTCCCGGGTGTAAAATGTTTAAGAACCCATCCAGGGGATGGGGGTGATGGAAGGAGTCGCTGGAAGCCACGCTGCCACGGAAATTCGGGGTGAAGAGGGTCCCGTGGCCGTGCCATGCCCCCGCCAGCCACAAACCCTGTGATTTGGGGAACAGACACCTCCAGGGATGCATCTCTGCATCCTGCCGGGCAGTGCTGCACCTGACTCGAGGGAGCACCGAGGGGCTCCTGTACCCCTGGCAGCACCCAGGGGACAGTGGGGGCTTCTGGTACCCCCCCAGGAGCCCCCATGGGACACTGGGGGGGTCCTGTACGCCCCTGGCAGCACCCATATGACACAGAAGCAACCTGTATCTCCCCCAGCAGCACCCATGGGATGCCAGGGGGTCCTGTACCCCCTCTGCAGAAGCACCCATGGGTCTTTGGGGGGTCCTGTACACCCCTTGACAGCACCCACGAGACACTGAGGGGTCCTGTACCCCCCCCCCATTGGCACCCATGGGTCACTGGGGGGGTCCTGTACCCCTGGCAGCACCCAGCGGACATTGGAGGGTCCTGTACCACTGGGAGCACCCATGGGACACTGGGGGGTCCTCTACCCACCCCCAGCAGCACCCATGGGACGCCGGGGCGCCCCATACCCCCCACATCGGCACCCATGGGACACCAGCCTGCCAACCCTCTGCCACAGCTCCGGCCGGAACTCCCGGGGCTGAGGGATGCGATTCCCGGGGTGCGCGCGCAGGGTGACATCGCTGCCAAAAAAAACCACCCCAAAAAAAAGAAGCAAAGCCATGAAGCCACCCATCAACATCACCCTGTCCTTCCTTCTCCTCCTCCTCCCTGGGGTACCTTCACCCCTCTCCCACCCCGAAAACACCCTCCAACCCCGAGAGGGGGACGGAGAGCTGGCACACGGCGCGCCCCCCACCTCCCCCTGCCCTTCACCCTCCTCTTCCTCCGGCCGGGATGCACCAGGCGCTTCTCTCCGGGTTCCTCTTTCCCCCGCTCCCGCCAGCGACTTCAAGGAAGAAAAAACTAATGAAAAGCAGCTGCTCGGAATACCAGAAAGATGATGAATGCGCGTTAAGTCCCCTTAACAAAACCAGGTCTTATGAGCGTCGCCCGGAGCGCTTACTTCATTGCTTTAATTTGGGAATCGTGTTGGAAAAGGGAGGGAGGAGGGAGAAGTTTGGGGGGGGGGGGGGGTGTTTAGTGGAAACCTCCTGTAGGTCTCATTTAGCCAAAAAAAAAAAAAAAAAGAAAAGAAAAAAAGAAAAACCCAGGGTAATTAGCCGAATAGCATAATTAAGGAGGAGACATAAAGGGGCCATTGTGTGAGAAGGCTCAACAGGCTGGAGAGCGTCAGAGTAGGGAAACTGAGGCACGGGGCGGGATGGCTGCCGGGAGGGATACCGCTGGCCCGGCAGCTACGCGGAGCGAGGTGAAGAAGCCAAAAAGTGTGAAAAATCCTTTTTCTTCCTTAATATTTTCCAGGTGGGGAAGGCAGCATTGCTAGGGTGGGGGGAAATCCCAAATAAACCAGCAAATCTCCCGGAGGAACCCGGAGCTCGACCAGCAAAGGACAAACCACTGCGGTTAGAGGACGCAGAGCACCAAGCGAGCGCCCCCCACACAGCCCCCCCCCCAAAAATCCCCAATTCCCCCTCCCCATCCCAACACCTCCATCCTGTATCCCGATGAGCGCATGCCAAAACCCTCCCTGCTCCGCCGGAGCCGCCGGCAAGACCCGCCTGGTTTTCGGAGCAATCCTTTTTCTTGCCAAAAATCCCTATTTTAATCATTTTTCTTGGCAGCCGTGCGTTTAGGAGGATAGATTTTCTTTTGCAGACAGATACGCCTCTGTATCGCAGCCCGCGCAGGGATCGCGAGCTCATCTCAGGAGCAGAGCAGAGAAAAAAAAAGCCAAAACAAGCCCAGGTTATGGGTTTTTTTAGGTTTGTTTTTTTTCCTCGTTTATTTTGGGACCGCAACCCGCCAGCGTGCATTAATTACGCCGGCGCGTATTAATTACACTGGCGTGGCATCGTTGCAAGGCGCGGGGAGCTGTTTGGGTGCCTCGGCTGAATTTCCACGCCCGAGGAAGGTTGGGGTTGATTTAAATATTCGCCTCCGGACTTGAATTCCTGGGGTTAAACTGCTTTTTTTTTGGGGGGTGGCAATAATGACAACCCCATGCATGGGCAGGGTGGGAGGTTTATCTGCTGACTCTCGCCTTCTCACCTCCCCGGCGATGCCGTGCCTGGTTTGGGGATGCCGAGAGGCCGCATCCTGAGCCAGGGAGCGGAGAAGGATCCCAGGGTACGATTTTGCCCCGCTACGGATCCGGCTTGTTCTGGAATTGGGATAAAAGACACCGGCACCAAGTGATGCCGATGGGATGTGTCCGGCACAGGGGTTTGCATCCCTCCAGCTGGCGGTACCCGCTGTGTACCCAGAGCTTTCCCTTCCCATTCCCGCCTTGGTTTTTTGGGAATCGCGGCTCCGACACTCCCAAGGAACCAAACCAGCCTCGGGGGTTCCCAATTCCCAGCGCACCCATGGGGAAAACCAGGATAAAACTCTGCGCCGGATGGCAATGCCACCATTAGACCCTGCCAAATTCCTCTGCCGGCTTCGAGGAGCCCAAAAAAATGCCACGCTGCGCAGAAATCACCAGAAAAACCATAACTGGGGGGACACACTCCAAATTTCAGGGTCCCGGTGGGAATTAACACGGAGCAAAGTGAATTGATCCGGATAAAGGGCAGGAGCATCCCGTCACTTCAGTGCCCGGCGGCTTGGAAGCGGTTCTCCCGGTTCGGTGGGGGACGGGTGGTGTGAAGAGGCATCGCCTTTCCAGATTTCTAAATATTTTTCCAGATTTCTAAATATTTCAGAGCAGAGAGATGCAAAAGCACCGCCTTGCCTGCCCGGTACTCCAAAATAAAAAAAACACTAACCCCCCCTTCAGCCGTTTCGGCGCTGCCGGGTCCAAGACTTGCATCCGTGGACATGGCGATCCCCAGCATCCTTCACCCGCCCTGGCTGCCTCCTCGGAGCATCTCCCGGGTGCAGAGATTATTTGAGTTTTGGGGGTTTTGTTTTGGTTCCCACCCCCCTCCCTTAATCTTCCTTTTTCAGGCGGCAGAGCCGCCGCGGTTCAATCCGCAATGCCCCTGGCTGAGGGACGGCACACACACCACGGCCACCGGGATGGCCGGATCCTGCAGATCTGCTCGTTTCCCCGAACAAATGGGGGGGGGAAAAAAATAAAAAAAGGAAACGTGTGTGTGGGGGAAAGCTCCCGGGCTGCTCGGTGGCCTCCCGCCTCCCACCACCACCTCTGCGCTTCACGTGTCGGGTCTTGCCTCGAAGCCTCCCGGGATGAGGGCGGGCGGCGGATTTGTCGGCGCAGAGCTCGGCGCCCCCTGGGCGATGCCGCTGGTGCGGGGATGCTGCGCCCCGGCCGGATCCGGCACGCGATTGGGGATGCTGCGCCTGGCCGCATCTCATCCGAGCTCCCCGGCATGACGATATCCCGGGATCCGGGGGATCCCTGTGCCGCTGCTCCGGTGGAAAAGGAGGAGGGGGCGGGCGTTGCTGAGCGGCGCAGAGCTCTAACGCTTTCATTGCACGAGTGGCCACAGGATCCGGCGGAGCCTCACCCTGCCCCAACGGTGTGGCAAAATTCGGCTCCTGGTCGCATGGAGCCATGATGTGCGACTGCAAAATCCTCCCCATAGCCCAAATTTGCCCCGCCATGACACCCCTCGCTTACTCGGGTTCAGCTCCGCAGGGAAACACCCCAATCCGGTGGGATTGGGCCCCAATCCGGGCCTTTCCCATCCCCGCTCATCCCTCTCCAGGCTCAACATCAGCCCGGGTCCAAAACCGGGATGCGCCATCAGCTCCTCTCCCAGCCCCTTTTAATTAATCTCCCTTTCTGGGATTCATTAAATCATCGTTAGCGGCCGTTTGCTACGAATCCCCAAATCCCTTTTAATTATTCCGTATTCCTCACTGGTATTTGGGATCGGGGCCAACTGCGCATCATCTCCAAAATGTAGTAATACCAGAAAGTGACAAATTGGGAATATAACCTTTATCCAGCACCCGGCCACCGGCCAAACACGGGGATATCTTTTTATATATATATATATATATGTATTTATATAATCCACTGGCTGGCCGGGCCCCCACCCTCCCCAGCCCGGGATTTACACACGACAGCCATTCAAACCAGTTGCTTCCAATAAAGCAAAAGCAAGAAAACTCCCCAAAATATAGAAAACTCTCTGCGCGACACCGCTGGAAAGCAGGATCCCGGCCAGTGAGCCCGTGCTGGGGATTTTAAACCATTTTAATTGCAGAAGCTTTTGCCATCCTACATATATTCCATAGGGTAGCGCAGCATCCTATAGAGCCTGAGACATGGCTAAAAACCATCAGGTGTCACCACCGCGGCTCCGGAGTGAGAAATACAGCCCAAAAAACCAGAAATACACCCCAAAACCCCACAGAAACACACACGGAAAACCACGAGCGTGGAAGCGATGCTCCCGCCCGGGATGTGGCGGGTCCCACGGTCGGGCACCGCATCCCTCCCGGGGCCGGGGTGGGGGGTAGCAAAGAACCCTCCCACCCAGGGATGATATTAGGGGAAATTGAGGCAGGAAAGGAAGAGGTTGTGTTTAAAAAATAGGATTATATTTCTAAAATAGGTTTATATTTCTAAAATAGGTTGATGAATTCGGTCCAGGTTGGTGGTTGGGATGGTTGGGGGGTAGAGGGATGCTGTTGGGGTTGGGGGGGTTGGTGATCAGGCCCTTTGTGGGCTCCCCCCCCCCCCCCCCAATCTAATGCTCGCTCAATTTGCTTAATCAGTTTTCTAAACGCCAAAGGAGGGACAGACAATGTCAGCCCATTAAGAGCTTTAAAAAGTCGAAGGGAGCCCTTTTAAATGAGAAAAGCGGCGCGGCTCAGGGTCAGGTTTCGGGGCAGGGTGCCCGAGGCCAGCCCCCCCACCCCCCCCAAACTTCCCCACCCCCCCCGGGGGTGCACCCCCCCCGGAAGGGACAAAGCAACCCAATTAAAAAAAGAAAAAAGGGGGGGGGGGGGGGGCGGAATAAACTCTTTTTTTTCCTTGGTTTTAGCACTTTCGTGAGGCTTGGCGGGGGCTGAGCATCCCCAAAAAAGGGGGGGGGGGGGGGGGGGGGGGGGTCGGCGGGGAGGGATATTGGGGAGGGTTTGGGGGGGGGGGGGGGGCACTTACGGTGCGGGCGCCGCTGGGGGAGAGGGCTCCGTTGGCGAGGTAGGGGCTGCCCAGCTCGGGGAGCATCAGGAAGGGGTAGCCGGGGTAGGGGGGGGCCCTTAAAAAACCCCCATCTTGTTGTCGTCTGACCACTGGGGAGAGAAGGACGGGGGGGGTCAGGAGGTGGAGGGAGGGGGTGTGGCAACAAGGAGGGGGGGGTCATGGGTAGGTCCCTCTGGGGGTGCCCAAGTCCCTTCGGGGGGGTCCTTGGTTCTTCTGGGGGGGTCCGCACTTGGGGAGGGGGCGCGGGGTAGGTCCCTCTGGGGGTGCCCCCCATGCCCTGGGGGGGTGCTCGGTTCTTCCAGGGGGGGCCCAACTGGGGGGGGGGGGGGGGGGGGTCTTGTCCCGGTTGCGAGGGGGTATCCCGGGAACCGGTCTCCCCCGGGGGGGGGCGGTTCCTCTGAGGGGGGGGTCCCGGTGCTCGTCACTCCCGGGAAGGACCCAGCTGCCGGCGCGGGGGGGTCCCGACCCCGGTTCCTCCGTGGAGGTGGGCACCGATCCGTCCCGTGGGGAAGGCGCCCGGGGGCCGGGTTACCGGGGGGGGGGGGGCGGGGGAGCGGGCGGGACCTGGGGTCGGTGGGGGCCAGGATCACCGGGGGGGGGGCGGGACCGGGTCCTCAGGGAGGGGGGGCGGTGGGAGAGGACGGACACGGGGGGAGGGAGAACACCGGGGAGGACACACAGACGGGTGGGGGGGGCGGGGGAGGAGGACGCGGGGGGGGCGGCGAGGACACCGTGGGGACGGCACACAGAGCGGGGGGGGGACGGACGGGGACACGGGGGGCGGGAGGACACCGGGGGGGGGGGGGGGGGGGGACAACGGGGGGGTCCCGCCCGCAGCCGGGGGCGGAAACAAAGAAGTTGCGAAGTGTCGGATGGTCCCGGGGGGATGCGGCGGGGACCGGGACCGGGGAGGGGGAACCGGAGCCGGGGAGGGGGAACCGGAGCCGGGGAGGGGGGGGGGGGACGACGGGACGGGACACACCGGGGAACCGAAGGGGGGGGGGGGGGGGGACCCCGGGAGCGGAGCCGGTACCTTCTGCCAAATAGTCCCGCGGCTTCTGGAAACTTTCCCGGGGCTGCGGGGGCCGCTCCGCCTGCGGGGAGAGGGCGGTGAGCGCGGCCGGGCGGGGGTCGCCTCCACTCCTCCCCCTCCTCCCCCCCCCCCCCCCCTCCCCACTTCACTCCAATCCCCCCCCCCCGGGGCCTCACCTCGGAGTCGGAGCCGGTGCCCGGTGCCCGGTGCACTCGGTCTTTCGGTCTCGCTGACGAGAGAGGACTTGAGCTCGTCCAGGTCCCCGTGGGCGAGCCGCGCCCCGCGCCCTTGTCCTGCTCCTCTCCCTCGTCCTGAAAAGCGATGAGCCTCGTCGGGGGCCCCCAAATCGTCCCCCCCCGTCGGTTCCAGCTGCGGCATGGTGGGGGTCCGGCCCCCCGCCGCCCGCCCCGCTCCGGCCACCGCACGGGCCCCCCGCCGCCGCCGCCGCCCGGGAGGGGTCGGGAATGCGCGGGGCGGCGGAGGGGGGGGGGGGGGGGGGGGGGCGGAGGGGGGGGGGGGGCCGGGGGCGGGGGGGGGGGGGGGGGGGGGGGGGGGAGCCCGACTGCCAAAACCGACACCGCGGGGCAGGGCAGGGCCACCTCGCACCGCCCCACGCCCACCGGCTCCGCCGACCGGACCCGGCCCGGCCCCCGCTGCCACGGGGCGCCACAGACGGCGCGGCCCCCGCCGCCTCCGGGGGCTCCCCGCCACGGCTTCGGGGGGGGCCCCGGCCCCTCCGGGTCCCCCACCATCCCGTACAGAGTTCCCCCCCACTCCGGGTCTCCCCCATCCCGTCCAGGGTCCACCCTCATCCCATCTGGGTACCACCCATCCCGTCCAGGGACCCCCCATCCCATCTGGGTACCACCCATCCCCGTCCCAGGGTCCCCATCTGGGTACCCCCCATCCCGTCCAGGGTCCACCTCATCCCATCCGGGTACCCCCATCCCCGTCCAGGGTCCCACCATCTGGGTACCCCCATCCCATCTGGGTACCCCCATCCCGTCCAGGGACCCCCATCCCATCTGGGTACCCCCATCCTGTCCGGGGTCCCCCCCATCCCATCCTGGTTCCCCCATCTTGTCCGGTGTCTCCCCATCCCACCCAGGGACCCGCTGTCCCATCCATGGCCCCCCATCCCATCTGGGTACCCCCATCCCCGTCCAGGGTCCCCCATGCCGTCTAGGTCCCACCCGTCCCATCCAGGGTCCCCCCTAGCCCACCAGGGCACCCCCATCCCATCCAGGGCATCACCTCCCATCTGGGTCCCCACCATCCCGTATAGGGTCCCCCCCCAATCCAGGGTCCCCCCCATCCCACCCAGAACTCCCCATCCCATCTGGGTACCCCCCATTCTGCTTAAGTTGTCCCTACCCTGCCCCATCCCATTCAGGTGCCCCCGTCCTATCTGGGTGCCCCCCATCCCACCCAAGGTGTCCCCATCCTACCAGGGTGGCCCTGTCCTGCTGGGGTGCCATTTGGGTGCCTCCACATAACAGGAGAAGCCCCCATCCCACCCAGGGTGATCCCCATCTCTTCAGGGTGACTCCCATCCTGCTGAGGTGGTGCCATCCTACCCATGTGTCCTACCATAACTGAGTGTCCCCAACCTGCCAAGGTGTCCCCAATCCCCACCAGGGTGTCCCCGTCACCCCCAGCAGTGGGGTGCTTGCAGAGGGCTCCCCATCCCACCCCACACCAGAGCAGGGTGCCACCAACGGTGCCCGTTGAGCTCCAAGCCAGGCCTGGAGGCCAGACCCATTGGAAAAACCCTTTTGCCCCCCTTTTTTTCTCGCAGGGTTGGCTTGTCCCCTTCGAGATGGGGGACACACGGGTGGGATGGGTGCTCACCCACCCACCACCCATCATGCAGGAGACCGCAGATGACACCAAACTGGGCTTCATCCAGCATCTCCAAGCCATCGGCTTCATGCCACCCCACCACCCACGGCCTGACCGGTGAACCCCAATCTCCAGCCGGGCTTGCCACCTCCCCGTTTCACCAGACACTGGGTGGGGACGGTCCCCGAATCAGAGGTCCCCCCGGGGCCTCAAGCTTCTCCCCCACCCCACCCCACCCCACTCCTCCCCTCCCCACCGGCAGCCCCTCGCTCCACTCCACAAAGGTTCTTCAGTGGCTTTGCCCGAAATACTTCATGAAAAGGCTTTTTGTAACGTCTAAATAACTGGTGACCCCGGTCCCCCCCCTCGCCCGAGTTTCTCAGGGGACAGCGAGAGGCAGCTGCAGGGTATCCCTGCCGCCTGCCCTGTCCCCGCGCCCGCACCTCCAGATGTTTTATTACCCTGCTTTTAATTAACATTTCCATCCCTGGACTAAATGAGGAATTCCCATCTGCCCCCTTGCCAGGCGGGTCCATGCTCTGCGTTTAGGGGGGAGACGCGGTGGGGACAACCCACCCGTGTGGGGTCTGGATGTGTCCGGGGGGGGCTGTGCCACCCCCCCAGCCTGCTAAAAAATATAAATAATCCCATAAAGCATTATTTTTCCCTGACATTCTCCTGGCCGAGAGATAAATAACGTGCAGTACGAGTCCACAATGGAGCGAGGAAGGTGGCTGGTTCCTGGCACGGGACACGTGGAGAGTGACTGTCCCACACCACCCAGGTGACCCCCAGCTTTGCAGGACCCCAAGTGAAAATGCAGGAGGTGGCAGCACTGCGGTTTTGGGGTCTTTCCCAACATTTTTTTGCACATCTGACAAACCCAGGAGAGCCTCTACAGTGGGTTTGAAGGTCGGCATCAAAAGGCAACCGCTGCACTGGAGGTAAAACCTCATTGCAACTCATTTCTCAAGATGTTCCTGCCCAGTTAGACAGTAATTAAGAAGCATCCTGGCCAGGCAGGTGGGATGGGAGGTCCATGAGATGGAGGAGATGACGGCAGGATGGGAGGTCAATGAGACAGAGGAGACGATGGCAAGATGGTACATCCCTGAGATGGAGGAGATGATGGTGGGATGGGAGGTCTGTGAGACCAAGGAGACAGTGGTGGTATGGGAGGTCTATGAAACAGAGGAGATGACGGCAAGATGGGGTGTCCATGAGATGGAGAAGACCAGGATGGGAAGTCTGTGAGATGGAGGAGATGACAGCAGGGTGGGAGGTCTATGAAACAGAGAAGATGATGGTGAGATGGAATATACATGAGACGGGGGAGATGATGGTGATTTTGGAGGGTCCATGAGATGGCGGAGACGGTGGCGGGATGGGAAGTCTGTGAGATGGAAGAATGACGGCAGGGTGGGAGCCCTTCAAAACCATCTCACGCGATGTTTTGCCGCTGCGCAGCCCAAACCGAGAAGCAATTACGGGTGCTTACGTTGTCGCCCCCTGGGTCAGATCCCGTCACCCGGCCTCTGCCCCGGCACGTTCCTGGCGCTAAAAGCTGCTGAGATCCCATCAGCGGCATCCCAAAGGTGCTGCAAGGGCTGGGGATGGAGAAGGGAGTGGAGGTTGGGAGACCTGGGGATGGTACGTTGGAGAAATGAGGTCTCTGGGGTGGGGACAGTGGGGAGGAGTTGGGGGGGACACACGCTGCCACAGGTGGGATGGTGGAAATGAGTCTGGCCAGGGAGGTGCTGCAGCTGGGGGCGTGTAAGGTGGGACCTTTGGACATCCTGGGACTCTGAGCCACTGTGGGACCCTTGGCCACCATGGGACCCTCAATCACCTCAGGAGCCTCAGCTGCCCCAGGACCCTCAGCCAACCCAGGACCTTCACCCAACCCAGGACCTTCAGCCACCCTGGGACCTTCAGCCACCCTGGGACCTTCACCCAACCCAGGACCCTCTACCACACCATTCACCATCTCCCACCCCCCATCCCTCCTCCGCTCTCACCCCCCAGACTCCCTTTCCCCCTGATGGGTGGGGACATGGGGGGGGGACACCCAACCCTCTCCACCACCTCCCCAGCCAAAGCCTGAAGCCCCAAGGAGAGAAATCCCAGCGTGTCACCATCACTGGGGACAATGGGGGGGGTCCCAGGGGTGCTCCTTAAACCCCAACCTCACCCCCCCCAGGGAAGCCAGGGTGGTGGGAGCTCGGCCTGCCCCACCCCCGTTATTTTGCCGGTGGGTGGCGGTGGTGGCTCGTGGGTCGGGTGTGCCACCCGGTGGCATGGGGACATGCTGGATCTTTTGGGGACCCTCCGTGTCCCCACTGCTTGTTGCACTTTAGGGTGACCCCCGATGCAGAGGAAGAGCCGCTATGGGGCAGAAAGGGGATTTATTTTGGGGGGGGGAGGGGGGTTGAAGCTAGGAGGGTCACCCCCCAAAATCCCCCAGCACCCCCCCTCCCTGTTTCGGGGTGCAGATGTTGTCAGCTGCGCTCCGCCGGGGAGGGGGGGGGTCCGGGTCGGCCCGGGGGCAGGGCGGGGGCGGGGGGGGGGTGTTGGGGACACGACGATCTGCAAATGGCCCATTAGCACGTGCCGGGGGGGGGGGATGGGGGGGGGGGGGACGACACGGACACCCGGCCCCCGCAGCTGCCCCCCCCCCCCCCCCCCTCGCGGGCCCCCACGACGCCGGGGACGAGGCCACCGGGACGCCCCGCGGGCGGGGGGGGCCATGTGGGGGGGGGGTCCGCGTGGCGCGGGGTGTGGGGCTGCGTAGGGACCCCCAGGTCTGCCCTGGGGTGGGGGTGCCCGAGAACCACCCAGGGGTGGGGGGGGCCTGAGAGACACCTGGGGGGGGTGACCCCAAGAATCACCCTGAGGGGAGGTCCCCAACAACCACCCTGGGGGGTCCCTGAGAACCACCCTGGGGGGGGACCCCAAGAACCACCCCGGATAAGGGGTCCCTGAGAATCACCGTGGGGTGGGGGTCCCCGAGAGGCACCTTAGGGTGGGGGTTCCCAAGAACCACCCTGGTGGGGGAGACCCCTGAAAGCCGCCCCGTGGGGGGTCTGAGAGCTGCCCCGGGGGGGGGTTGTCCCCAAGCATCAGCCCTGAGTGGGGGACCCCGAGAACCGTCCTGGGAAGGGACACCCCAAGAGCTGCCTTTGTGGGGGGGGACCCCAAGAACCACCCTGGGGTGGGGTCCTCGAGAGCCACTTTGAGGCGGGGGTCCCTGAGAGCTGCCTTGGGGTGGGGGGGTCCCCAAGAACTCCCCTGGGGTGGTGGTCCCCAAGAACCACCCGGGCGGGACCCCCCAAGAGCTGCCCTGTGGGGGGGGGTCCCCAAGAACCACCAGGGGTGGGGGGTCCCCAAGAACTCCCCTGGGGTGGTGGTCCCCAAGAACCACCCGGGGGGGACCCCCAAGAGCTGCCCTGTGGGGGGGGGTCCCCAAGAACCACCCAGGGGTGGGGGGTCCCCAAGAACCATCCGGGGGGGGGGGACCCCTAAACAGCTGCCTCGTGGGGGGGGTCCCAAGAGCCACCCCGGGGGAGGGGTCCCCAAGAAGCCGCTGGGGGGGTCCCCGGGCCGCGCCGGGCGGGTGCCGGTTCCGGGGTGAGCGGGGCTGGGGCGGGGGCGGGGAGCTCCGGGGGGCGTGGCGGGGGAACGCAGGGGCGTGGTGGTTGGGGGCGTGGCTTAGCAGCTCGGGGGCGTGGCGTGGCGCTCTAGGGGCGTGGCGTATCGTTCCGGGGGGCGTGGCGTGGCGGCTAGGGGGCGTGGCTATGCCCTTCGGGGGCGTGGCTTGGCGCTGCAGGGGCGGGGCTGGGCGGTGGGTGGGGCCGTGGGCGGGGGCCGGGCGGCGGTGGCGGCGCGGGGCGGGGCGGGAGCGGGCGCTGCCATGGCGCTGAACCTCAGCAAGAACGGGCGGGCGCTGCAGGAGGCCTACGGGCGGGTGGTGGCCCCGGGGAGCCCCACCGACTGGTGAGGGGCGGGGGGGACGACACCCGGGGGAGGGGCTGGGGGTTGGGGGGTGGGGGATGGGCCGGGGGGGGCGGGGGAGGGTCTGTAGGGGAAGATCTGGGGGTGCCGGGGGGGATGGGGAGGGCGTGGGGGGGGGTTGCAGGGGGGTTTGGGGGGGCTGTGAGGGTTGCGGAGGGGGGTTAAGAGGGGTGTGGGGGGCTGTGGAAGGTGGAGGGGGGGTCAGGGGGGGATGTGATGAGTATGGGGGGGGTGCAGAGGGGTTTAGGGGGGGATGTGGGTGATGTGGGGGGGGTGCAGGGGCGTTTGGGGGGGCTGAGGGGGGTATGGAGGTGCTGTGGGGTGTGTGTGTGGGGTTCGGGGTGTGGGGGTTGCCGGGGAAGGTGGTTGTGGGGTGTATGAGGGGGTCTGTGGGGGGGGTTGGGGGGTCTGTGTGGGGTGTAGGGGGGTTTGGAGGGGATATGGGGGGGCTGTGAGGGGTGGGGTGGGGGTCAGGGGGTGGGGGTTGCCGGGGAGGGTGGTTGTGGGGTGTGTAGGGGGGATGTGGAGTGTATGGGGGGGTTGGAGGGGGTTTGGGGGGGATGTGTGGGGTATAGGGGGGTGCAGGAAGGTTGTGGTGGGATGTGGGGGTTATGGAGGGCTGGGGGGGGTGCGGGGGGGTGAGGGGGTGGGGGTGCTGGGGAGGGTGGTTGTGGGGTGTATGGGGGGGATGTAGGGAGGGATCAGGATGTCTGGGGGGTCTGGGGTCTATAGAGAGGATCGGGGGGGGGGTGTAAAAGTGAAACCGCGATGTGGGGGGGTGTCTGGGGGTGGGGGGTGTATAGGGGAGGTCAGGGCTGAGGGGGGGTCTGGGGGGAGTTGGGGGGATTTAGAGCTAGGCTGGTGCCTGGGTGGGGATGTGGGGTGGAAAGGGTCGAGGGTGTGGGGGTGTCTGGGGGGGGCTGTGGAGTGTACAGGAGGGATCAGGAGTGTGGGGGTGTCTGGAGTGGGGGTGTGGGGTGTGTAGGGGAAGCAGGGGGTGTGGGGGTGGGACGTATAGAGAGCAGTGAGTGGGGGGTGTCTGGGGGGGATGTGGGTTGTATAGGGGGGACCAGGGGGTGTCTGGGGGATGTGGGGTATATAGGGGGGTTCAGGGGGTGTCTGGGGGGGATGTGGGTTGTATAGGGGGGACCAGGGGGTGTCTGGGGGGGGATGTGGGGTGTATAGGGGGATCAGGGGGTGTCTGGGATGTGGGGCAGGAGGTGCGTGGGGTGGGGGGCCCGGTGGAGCTGTGTCCATTGGGGGATGTCAGGGGGGTGCGGGCACCCTGAGTGGGTGCGGGGGAGTTTTTGGGGTACGCTGCAGAGGGTCCGGAGGAGTTGGGGCAGGAGGGGAGACGCTGCCACGGTGTGATGTTTGGGGCCAGCGTTTCTCCTCGGGTTGGCTAAAAACTTCGCTTTGGCCTTTATTTTAGGGCTCTGTTCACCTATGAAGGCAACAGCAACGACCTGCGCGTGGCCGGCTCCGGAGGTGAGTGTGGCAGGGAAAATTCTAAGAAGTTCAGTGCGGTTTTTACCCTTAATTAGGTGCAACATAACTCTGCCGCTCCCCGTGAGCACGACCCCGACCTCCCGGCAGAGCTCCGCTCCTCCCGTGCCCGTGGCGTTAAACATTGACCCTGGCGAACACACCGCCCCGGGGTCTGGCGAAGGTTCCCCCCCCACCAACGGCCCCACCGGCTTCAGACTTTCAGCCTTAAACTTGGAAACTGCTGCGCCGAATTTAGCGCTACAGCATCAATATTTCATAAGGGAGAAGGCAGTACTGGCGGGTCCCGCTGCGGTGCAGAGCAAACCAGGCACGGCTGTGCCGCTGCCGCTGGTGTTCGGTAACCGGTAACTGGTTTTCCACATTTCAGGAACTGGGACGAACCAAAATAGGGGGACTCGTGGTCTGTGGGAATTTTTTTTTTTTTTTTTTTTGATGTGACAACATGTGTTTTGTTGCATTTTCCCCCTTTTTTTTCTGGCAGTTCTTTGGTGTAAGGCTTTTAGCAGGAGCGGTGCCGGGGTTCACGAGGCAGAACCGGGGAGTGCTGGGGAGCAGCTCCTGCAGAGATCAGCCTGGAGGGACCCCCGGGGGGCTTTAACTCCATCGAGCCAAGCCCCAGGGCAGGAGTTTCCCCCTCCATACCTTGCGCCGGCCTCTTGGTTTCTTCTCTCCTTCCCCTTTGCTGAAGTGGAGCTCGTCACTGCTCCGGGCTGTGAGGTGGGAGGGGAACATGGTGCAGCCGGTTCCTCCACAGCTCTTCGGGACTTTCCCCATCTCCCGTCGAGATGTTTCCCAGTGGTGCTCGCCAGAGACCTGCTGTAGGAACCCGTGGGCAGAGTTTGTCGCTGCCTGCTCTGGTTAAAGCCTCGAACGAGTCTGGGGAGCATGGGCACCTCCTTTCCCTTCTCTGTCGCGGCTTGACTTGCGTTACGGACCCGGGATGTTTCCCTACGTGGAGTTGGGCTTGTGGCGGTGAAGCTCTGAGGAAGAGGAGCTGTGGTGGGGACGGGGGTGTGGGCGAGAGCGGGCTGAGGCTCAGCTCCAGCACAAATGAACGAGTAACGGAGGGCAAACATGAAGGGTCTGAGATACTCTCGGTGTAGGACGACTCCAAATCTGACAGGAATAATCTCCAGGAAATAAAGATGCCGGCTCGGCCGTTCCCACCGTGCGTGTGCGATGTGCTTGTCTTACACCCTCTCCTTTCTCTCCCGGGGCAGATGGTGGCCTGGAGGAGATGGTGGAGGAGCTCAACAGCGGGAAGGTGATGTACGCCTTCTGTAGGGTGAAGGATCCCAACTCCGGCCTGCCCAAATACGTCCTCGTCAACTGGGTGAGTGGGGACCTGGTGGAAATAAATCACTGTCTCTCCCTTCCATTCTCTCTCAAGTGATGGTTGCCTATCTAGGGTGGGGTTTTTTTGCCCCTCTGCTCATTCTGGGGAGCCCCCCCTGCAGCGCTGCCTCCAGCTCGGGGGGTCCCAACAGCAGAAGGACACGGAGCTGTTGGAGCGGGGCCAGAGGAGGGCCCGGAGATGCTGCGAGGGCTGAGCCCCTCTGCGGGGAGGACAGGCTGGGAGAGGGGGGGTTCAGCCTGGAGAGGAGAAGGCTCCGGGGAGACCTCAGAGCCCCTTCCAGTGCCTAAAGGGGCTCCAGGAGAGCTGGGGGGGACTCTGGGTCAGGGAGGGGAGCGATGGGTCGAGGGGGAATGGCTTCAAACTGGAAGAGGGGAGATTTAGAATAGATATGAGGAAGAAATTCTCTCCTGTGCGGGTGGTGAGCCCCTGGCGCAGGCTGCCCCGAGAAGCTGTGGCTGCCCCATCCCTGGAGGTGTCCAAGGCCGGGTTGGACGGGGCTTGGAGCACCCTGGGCTGGGGGGAGGTGTCCCTGCCCAGGGCAGGGGGTGGAACTCGATGATCTTTAAGTTCCCTTCCAACCCAAACCATTCTGTGATTCTATGATACAATGGGTTGAATGAAGAGCTGGAGGATCAACAGGAGCCTGGAGCCCTCATGGTGTGGCCGTGTGCCCCTGGGCAGTGCTTGCTGCAGAGTAGGCTCTTTTCCCCCTCAGTAAGCCCTGGCGAAGCCCTCGCTGTGGCCAGCGGTGGATGATTTGCAGGCTCAGACCAAGGTGCTGATGCTATAAAACCCGCTGGGGGTGGGACACTGGGGTTAAGTGGGCACCGATGTTTTCTCTTTGCAGACTGGGGAAGGCGTGAATGATGTGAGAAAAGGAGCCTGTGCCAACCACGTCAGCACCATAGCGAACTTCTTAAAGGTTTGATTCTCTCTTTGTTGTGTCCTCCCTGGATCGGTGGGCTGGGGAACCCTGCGTGGCTCATGCTACTCTTTAGGGTGGCACAGAGGCAGAACTGTGGCCAGGAGAGGCTGGGGGGTGACCCCAGGACTCCATCCTCCTGCGGTGTAGGACAGCCCAGGCATGCTGATTCACCACACAAATGGGGCGAAACAAGCCTCTTTCTCCCCAAGGAACATTGGCTTTCCCAGCGTTGCGTTATCTGTCTGGTGGACAAGAAGTTGCCCATGAGCCAGCAATGTGCCCTGGTGGCCAAGAAGTCCAATGGCACCCTGGGGTGCACCCAGCAGAGTGTGGCCAGCAGGGCGAGGGAGGTCATCCTCCCCCTCTGCTCTGCCCTGGGGAGGCCGCAGCCGGAGCACTGTGTGCAGTTCTGGGCTCCCCGGGTCAGGAAGGACAGGGAACTGCTGGAGAGAGTCCAGCAAAGGGCTATGGAGATGTTCAAGGGACTGCAGCATCTCTTGTGAGGAAAGGCTGAGAGCCCTGGGGCTGTTTAGCCTGGAGAAGAGAAGACCGAGCAGGGATCTCATCAATGCTTATCAATATCTAAAGGGCGGGTGCCAAGGGCATGGGGCCAGACTCTTCAGTGGTGCCCAGTGACAGGACAAGGGGCAACGGGCACAACCTGGAACTCGGGAAATTCCACCTCAACGTGAGGAAAAACTTCTTTACTTTGGTGGTGCCAGAGCACGGGAAGAGGCTGCCCAGAGAGGCGGTGGAGTCTCTTCTCTGGAGAGATTTGAAACCCGCCTGGGTGCGATCCTGTGCAGCCTGCTCTGGGTGACCCTGCCTTGGCAGGTCCCTTCCCACCCTGACTGTTCTGGGATTGTGTGGTCTTTGAGTGGCTGGTGATCTCCCTTTCCCACCTGAGCCCTTTTCCTTCCCTTGGGAGTTCTGGAAGTGTAGATGGGTCCTATCAAAGCCACATGGTGGGTTTGGTGGCTTCTAGAGTCACCCTCTCACTCCTGTGCTGGTTTTCTTCCTGCTCAGGGGGCTCATGTCACCATCAACGCTCGCGCGGAGGAGGATGTGGAGCCTGAGCTCATCATGGAGAAGGTTGCCAAGGCCTCTGGGGCCAACTACAACTTCCACAAGGAGAGCAGCAAGTTCCAGGACTCGGGCCCTCAAGCTCCTGTGGTGAGTTGGCTCTGCGGGGGCTTTCTGGTCCCTCTGGGCTCGCAGTCGGGCAGGGGCAGAGTCTTCCACCACCATCACCCCACAGTGGAAGGGGCTCCCCATGCTTTCACGTGGCCGAGGAAGCACCGATGGTTTTGCCCAGGGCTGGTTCCTCTCTCTGGCTTGTTGCAGAGTGAATCAGGGCAAGGGGATGGGATGGTGGCCCAGCCGAGATGTCCTTGCAGCAAACAGAAAGCCTGAGCTCTCTTCTCCGTAGGCCCAACTGTTTTTCTAAGCAGGACTGATTCCCCCCCTGTTCTATTCTGGTTTTTAGAGATGGTGAAGCTGCAGCTTTTCCCAGAGAAGCTGGAGCTTCCCTGGAGGTGTTCAAGGCCGGGTTGGATGGGGGTCTGAGCACCCTGGTCTAGTGGGAGGTGTCCCTGCCCAGGGCAGGGGGTTGGAACTGGATGGTCTTCAAGGTCCCTTCCAACCCAGACCAGTCTATGATTCCATGATCTGGGAGGCCTGGGGCTTCTCAGAGGCTGTGGTGCAGCCGAGGGACAGGGAACGAGAGGTGTCGGTGCAGCGGCAGGTTTTGACCTGCTTTGCCAACGAAAACTGAGGCTCCCCTCGGTGCCGCTGAAGTGTCGAGGCCGCAGATCTCAGCAACTTCCCTTCTGCCTACGTGGAAACGTTCTGGAGGAAGGTGGTGTGTTTTCTTTTTAACGCCCACCCCTGAGCTATGAGGTTTCGGAGCTGTAGAAAGAAGAAGCTCGGCCTCTGCGTGGCTTGACCTTGCTTGTGGGCAAAGAGCAAACCTGAGCCCCTCGCTGTTCCCCTGGCTCCACTTCGCGGTGGCCGGGCCAGGTTCCCGCGTGTCCCGGTCACTTCTTCGCTGGCTGCTCCAGGCTGAGCTCCGTGGCGCTTTAGCAACCTGATTTTGTTTTTTTGTCCTTGAGACATGATGAAAACCGGGCTGGAAGCCCCCGTTTTTGGCACTGTCACATCGTCGGGCTTCAGCCGGCCCTTCTTTAAAGTCCAGGGCAAAACATCAGGTTATATGAACTTCTGAAAAGTCACAGACTGTGCTGAGTGCGGGACCGTGCTGGTTTTGGTGTTATATTTTATCACAAAGTGTCTGTTTATTTCTCCTTCTTGATGCTAAATACCTTCTGTTGACCCTCTCCACCTAGCCCACTGTCCCTTGGCTCTGTGGCGCTGGGTGCTTTTTGCCGGGGGAAGGCAAAGCGGGGTCCGACCCGGCCCGTAGCGGCAGGAACAAGCTGCCAAAAAGCCCTGGGGACACGTTTCTTGCAGAAGAACGCAAAAATTGCGATCGCTCAGTGACTCACCCGCGCCGCCTTCTGCCCCCCCCTCCCCAGGGCTCTGTCTACCAGAAGACGAATGCGATGTCGGAGATCAAGAGAGTCAATAAAGATAATTTCTGGGCCAAAGCCGAGGTGAGTGCTGCCGCGTGTCTTCAGCAGCCGGGCACGAGTAGGACGAGGCGTTTGGATGGAGTTTAGAGGTGTTTGGGTGCATCTTCCCTCTCTGACCGGGGCTCTCCTGCCTGGAGTCAGGGATCCAGACCTGGGCTGGCTCAAGGGATGCAAAGGGGGGAGAAAAGGAGTCTGGAAGAGCAATTGATGCTTTTTCTCTCAGGTTAATTTGGCTGGGGTGGGTGTGGGGGGGAGAAGGCTGAGCTGCAGCCCGGCTCCCGGCGGGTGGCAAACTCCGTTTTGGGTGAGGAAGCTGGTTTTTCACCTTTCTGAAGGCAGCTCTCCAAGACGGAAGAGCAGAGCAAGGCTGCTCTCCGTTTCCTTCCCGTTCAGGCTGTTTTTCAGTGGGGTTTTACAGCGGTTTTAGCAACAGCCCGTGAACCTTCAGGCTGTGGAAGCGTTACGGGTGCCGCACGCCCTGGGAGCTGCCGGGAGGTCCACTGTGCTGGCTGGTGGCACAGCGCGGTGTGCCATGACCTGGGACGGGGGGCGTTCTCGGAGCTGGTGGGGTGAAACCCACGACTTGTTGCATGTCTCCCATTAGAAAGACGAAGAAAACCGTCGGCTGGAGGAGAAGAGGAGAGCGGAGGAGGAGCGGCAGCGGCTGGAGAGGGAGCGTCGGGAGCGGGAGCTGCAGGAAGCAGCAGGGCGAGAGCAGAGATACAAAGCGAGATCCAACGAAATCGAAGCCCAGAAGTGAGTCCCAAGCGGTCGTAACAGTGCCCGGAGCCCGTCCCACTCTCTGGCATCTCTCGGCTTTGCTCTTGGTGGTGCTGTGTGCAGTTTTCACCGCCTCATCCCAGCTGCTGTCCCCCGCTCTGGCCCCGGCACTGCCAGCAGAGGGTTGATCGTGTCTGTGTTCCCTGCTGCTGTGATCGCTGCAATGCCAGGATCCTTTAGGCAGCGGCCGGGGAGGGGATCTGCCTCGGGTTGCGCTGGGGCAGGCTTGGTTGCCCCCACGGCACCGTGCAGGTCCCGTCCTCCTGATAGCCCTGCTGTGGCCCCAATGTCCATCTGCTCCTGCTGACCTGGGAACGAGTCGCATTCGCCTTTGCTCCCCTTCCCGCACCGGTGGTGGGGGTTCACCTGAGGTCTCCTCCGGCTGGGGGTGCCCCAGCAAGCCCCTGGGGTGCAGAGAGCATCTTCTCCCGTGGCCAAACCTCCCAATATGCTTGGCTGCTTGTCCAGCACCATCCATGGGGCTCCCTGCCTGCGGATCCTGCCCCAGGACCAAGTCCTCCCCTTGCTTCTGAAACATGTCGCTGAAAGCCCTGGCCACTGTTCGTGGGATGCCAGTGGCGGAGGGCTCTGAGCCCTGCAGAGAGGAGGCGGTGTGTGCAGGGCCCGGCATTGTGCTGGTTTCCTTCCTCTCCAAGCCCGGCGTGACCCCCCCAGTAAGTGGTGAAGCTCACTTCTGCCGGCAGCCGTGGGCACTGCCTTCCTGTTCTCAGCTGGGATGGGGAAGTCTGCCCGGCCCCTCCATGCCGGGTGATCTTGTCCGTGGCCCCAGAGGAAGAGATTCCCCCCTCTTTGGTCCCACTATTTGAAGCATCTCTTTGCTGTTGTCCCCCGCGTGGCTCCCGGGTGGCCTGGGGCTCCTCTTCTGGCCCCAAAAGTGAGGGGGAACGTCCTTCCTCTAGTCTTCCCCGCATAGCTGCAGCAGCAGGGTGAGGTCCCAGAACAGCCCCATTTAACCCCGGTTTGTCTTTTGTCACCGCAGGAGATTCCAGCAGCAGCAGGAGGCCGAGAACAGGGACAAGGAGCAGCAGCAATGGGTGAGCTTTGGTGTTGTGCCGCGTGGCGAGGTTTATTCCTGTGTCCTGCGGGACAGAGAGGACAGAGCTTCGATTTCGTTGGAGGTGGCTTTATACCTTGGCTCACGCTGGCTGCGTCGGCCAGGCCAGCCGCAGCCCCCAGGGAAAGCAGAGTTTAAAACTCTTTCTGGGAAGAAGCCTGGGGATGCTGGAGGAAACCGAGCCCTTATCCCAGGAAACCTCCTCCATCGCCCTCCCGGATCCAGGGGGTTTCCTCCCCATTCACCCTCCGTCACCATGTCTGTTCCTTGTTCCCATTTCTCCGGTCCTGGGGGCTGGATGGGGGAGAATGGGGCTGGATGGGGAAAAAGGAGGGGAGTGGATGGGGCAGGAAAGGGTGGATGGGGAAGGAGGGGGCTGGCTTGGGGGCCCGCCGAGGCCGTAGCAGCCCCTCTCTTGTGCTGCAGAAGGAGCATGCGGAGGAGTACGAGGCCCGGCAGCGGAAGGGCTTCAAGAGAAGCGAATCAGTGGAGAAAGCCCAGGTACGCTTTGCTGGGGAGGGGGGGCTAAGCTCCCCACCTCCCGCTGCTCCCCATCTCCAGGCGCCGGTGCCGTGACCGCGGGGTTTGTGCGCTCTTCACCTTCGCAGGAGGCCGCCTCGCTGATAGCACAGAGGGCGGTGAACCCGCGGGACATCTTCAAGCAGAGGGAGAAGTCGGTGCCGGTGGACGCGCTGACGGCTTCTCAGCCAGGTACGGCACTGGGTGCGATGCTGGTGGCGGGAGCCAGTTCCCAGTCCCCAAACAGAGTGGTCCTAATGGAGGGGACGTGTTGGGATGGGCCACAGTTGCTGCTGAGCACAGGTAGCTCTCATCACACCCGCTGCTCATCGCACCAGCTGGTGGGAGGGTTTTCACGGTGAGGCTCTCGCTGTGAGCTGCGCCAGGTTTTCACTGCGCCGAGGCGGAAGTTTTCCATACTTTGACTTAACTCACAAAGCTTAAACTTCATTTTTAAAATGGAAATTGAATATATGAGCACCAGAAAGGGGCCACGGTCACAATCTATCCCAACTGCCATAAATTCCACCCGATTTTTCGTACTGGCGGAACCAAGCAGGAGCGTGGCCCTTTAGAAGAGACCGGTCTGATCTATCGGATAGAAACCAGGAAGCTGTGAAAACTGAAGCTGAAACCAGCCGAGGAAGTGGTTGAGAACACGTGATACCCCGGGATGAATGTCTCCTCCTCAGCTCAGCTTCCTTGAAAGTAGCCTGAATTAATTTGGAATCAGCACCTTTATCTCATGATAGGAGCGGGAACGCGCTTTCTTGGGTAGGCAAAGCCATCAGTGGGATGGGGTGAAATCGCAGGGCGAGAGAATGTCTTTCTTGCCGTTCAACCATCGCGGAGGGGAAGGCTGATTTCTGAGGGCGAGAGATCCCTCGGAGTTTCCCTTGTTTGTGTTAGTATTTGGTGATTTTTCAACAGAGGGAAAGAGAGGCAAACGCCTTGGCACCGATGAAACCGCCCGGGCTGAGGGTAGGCTGGCGAGTCCTGGCGCTTATTCACGGCTGCGCCGGCGTAGGGCTGGTCGGGGAACTCTCCTCCTTCGCTTTTGTTTGCGTTGGGAGGCAGAGATGGGGCAGATAAGAGGGAATAATTTCCTTCTGCCGAAGGAAAGTGAAGCCTGGCAGCAACCAGTCTGCATCCTCCCGCTCCCCGGTGCGGGTGCTAACGTCTGTGGAGTCCAGGCCACTCTGAAAATCACCGTGGAGAGCCCAGAGAGGTGGTGGTGTCCTCCAGCTACTCTTCCTCCCCAAAATTATGTCTTTTCTTTTTTTTTTTTTTTTTTTTTTTAATTCTCCCTTTGGCTGCAGCTACTGCTGTAACCAGTAGACAAACTTGTTTTCCCCAACCAGGATTAGAGCTGGAAAATCCTGCTTAGGAGGATAACCCAGCGGTGGGCTCCTAAGGCAAAAAGCGTCTGACAACACCCTTCGGTGACGAACACCGGGGGAGTCCCAGGGCTGTCGGGGTGTAGCTGAGAGCCTCCGTGCCTGCCCGGCTCCTGCAGCACGTTTGGCTCCTTTTCCCAGAATCCCAGAACGGTCGGGGCTGGAAGGGACCTTTGGAGATCATCTAGTCCAACCCCCTGCCAAGGCAGGGTCACCCAGAGCAGGCTGCACAGGCTCGCACCCAGGCGGGTTTTGAATCTCTCCAGAGAAGAGACTCCACCGCCTCTCTGGGCAGCCTCTTCCCGTGCTCCGGCACCACCAAAGTAAAGAAGTTTTTCCTCACGTTGAGGTGGAATTTCCCGAGTTCCAGTTTGTGCCCCCTGCCCCTTGTCCTGTCACTGGGCACCACTGAAAAGAGTCTGGCCCCATCCTCTCGACACCCGCCCTTTAGATATTGATCAGCATTGATGAGATCCCCACTCGGTCTTCTTCTCCAGGCTAAACAGCCCCAGGGCTCTCAGCCTTTCCTCATCAGAGAGATGCTCCAGTCCCTGATCGTCTTTGTAGCCCTCCGCTGGACGCTCTCCAGTAGTTCCTTGTCTTTCTTGACCGGGGGAGCCCAGAACTGCACACAGGGCTCCAGATGCGGCCTCCCCAGGGCAGAGCAGAGGGGGAGGATGACCTCCCTCGCCCCGCTGGCCACACTCTGCTGGATGCACCCCAGACCATTGGCCTTGGCCACCAGGGCACATTGCTGGCTCATGGGCAACTTGTTGTCCACCAGGACTCCCACGTCCCTCTTTTCCAGAGCTGCCTTCCAGCAGGTCAACCCCTAACCTGTACCAGTGCATGGGGTTATTCCTCCCCACATGCAGGACCCTACACTCGCCCTTGTTGAACTTCATTAGGTTCCTCTCCGCACAACTCTCCAGCCTGTCCAGGTCTCACTGAATGGCGGCACAGCCTTCTGGTGTGTCAGTTTTGTGTCATCAGCAAACTTGCCGAGGGCTCCCTCTGTCCCCTCATCCAGGTCATTGATGAATATGTTGAACAAGACTGGACCCAGTACTGACCCCTGGGGAATACCGCGAGATACAGGCCTCCAACCAGACTCTGCGCTGCTGATCCCAACCCTCTTCTGCCCTTTTCTAGGCAAGCTTCGCAGCCCTTTCCTGCAGAAGGAGGTGAACTCTGTGCCGAGTCCTGCGTCTCCCGTCTCTCCTGCCCGGGATGCTCCCCCAGCCTCCTTCGCCCCCTCCAACGCTTGGGGGACACCTCCAGCCTCTCCGGTACCTGCCGCAGGTGCGTGGCTTTGCTTCCTCCCCTAACCAAAGCTTTTCACCTCACTGCTCCAAATAGGAGCCCCAAAATTGGCCATTTTGAGGCCAGGCTCTGCATTTCTGTTGTGTTTTTTCCCCTGGCTGGGCAAAGGGCGAGTGGGTCGTCCAGCCAGAAACCCCCTTGCTGAAGCCAGTTCTGGTTCTGTCACCACTGCACTTCGCTCAGTTTCATCATTCTTCATTAATCTGGGCGATTCTTACTGTGATACTATCGACACTGCATATAGAAACCGTACTAATGATGGTATCTAGTGGGAAATTATACTGCTATAGAAGGCTCCGGGGAGACCTTAGAGCCCCTTCCAGTGCCTAAAGGGGCTCCAGAAGAGCTGGGGAGGGACTCTTGATCAGGGAGGGGAGCAATGGGACGAGGGGGAACGGTTTTACACTGGAAGAGGGGAGATTTAGAATAGATATGAGGAAGAAATTCTTCCCTGTGAGGGTGGTGAGCCCCTGGCGCAGGGTGTCCCGAGAAGCTGTGGCTGCCCCATCCCTGGAGGTGTTCAAGGCCAGGTTGGACGGGGCTTGGAGCACCCTGGGCTGGTGGGAGGTGTCCCTGCCCAGGGCAGGGGGTGGCACTGGATGGCCTTCAAGGTCCCTTCCAACCCAAACCATTCTGTGATTCTATGAAATTATCAATTAACATGATACAGTTTAATTCATTGGCTGTTCTCACCCAAAATCAATCTCCCTGAGGTAGATATCGGACTTCCCCATCCTCTTGCATCGTCACCCACCAAGTGCACCCAGGTCCTTGAGCAAAAGCATGGGTGGGTTTGCCTTTGCCCGTGGCAGGAATAACCCAGAGGGTTTTTCATGACCCGTTCTTCATGTGCCCGACGGGGACTTTACCCCCTTCTACCGTACGTGGAAGGTTTGATTGGGCAGGGCCGGGCCAGTTGGCAGATCCCCTGGTGATAACAAACCAGGTGGCCTTTGCTAAATGTGTCTCCCAATGTTTGAAGATCCCATCACCCGTTGCTCTCAGGGTGGTTTTTAAGAGTTTGGATCCTCCCAGAGGCTGGTGCGTGATGGGGGGTGGGATATTCCCACTCAGAGACTCTTTGACCCAGGTGTCCGTGAGGTTGTTTGGAAAATGAGTCCCGTTGTCCGACTCAACTCTTTCTGGGGTGCTGTGTCACCGTAAAACTTGCTTTTCAAGGCCTGGGGTGGTGTTCGGGCGGTGGTGTGGGGCACGGGGTATGTCTCCAGCCGCAGGGGAGGGCCAGGGCTGAGCGTGGTGCTGAGGCTGGGGAAGGAGCAGAGTTGTCCCTGCCTGGTGCCAAGGTCCATTGTTTCCTCCTCAGCCTTAGCAAGAAGTTCAGGAGGACATCTCCTGGCTGATGGGCTGAAATTCAGCTCCGTGTCCCCCAGAGCCCTTCTCCAGCCCTCAGACCTTTCCAAAATGCCTTTGAGACCCAGCAAAGGTCTCCCGTCCCCAGGCAGTGATGTCCCCATGGGCAGCAGAGTGTGGGGACAGCAGCCAGCTCTAGCAGGTAGACAGGACTGAGTTTTGCCGTCCAAGTAAAGACCAGAGGATCTCTGCGTGTCCTCGATGCGGGGCTCTGAGGACTGGGGTGGGAAGGCAAGGGAGAGGGAGCCGGGCTTCAAAGAGCTTTTTCTGCCTGTGGAGAGATGCTCTGTCCCTGTTTGGGTGGGAAGAGTGAGGCTGGAGGAGGTCTGGCTCTGTCCGGAAGGTCTCCCCATGGGTGGCACGGAGGTGTTGCCTTGTCCATGAAGGGCTGTGTGGTTTCGATGTCCCCGCTGGCTAGTCCCCAGCTGGCCAGGCTCCTCGCTGCCCTGTCCCGAGGCTGCTCTGGAGCTTTGCTTCAGGAAGGTGGAAGCTGGGAAACGACCTCCAAGCTGCCTTTTCCTAAAAAAAAAAAAAAAAAAAGTCAAAATGTACCTCGTTAAAAAAACCCCAAACCCTTTGAGGGTTCAGCGAAATGCTTCAGCCAGAAACAGATTTTCTTTGGTGGAGCAAACCCATGGTTTCAGAGCAGCTTGTTATCCTTTTTCTGCCATCCAACCCAGCGACTGGGGGACCAGGGATGAGCTCCAGCGGTCCCCGGGCTGCAGTCACCACTAGATGCTGCTCTTGGCCAGGGTCTCTGCTCCAACCCTTCCCCGTCAGGCTTGGTCCTCACCACGAGGAACGGTTCCTCTTGAGGAAACTTTATTCCTTTCCCGTCGGAGATCCTGGATCTCTCCCGTGACCTTTTTATCGTTCCTCACACCCCTGCTCGCCCCGCACCGGGGTTCATGCTCGCTGGACCCATCCCCTCTGCAGGACAGGAGACACGGGGGTCATCCAGCTCATACCAGAATCCTTGGTGGCACTTCAGCCTGGAGCAGGAGTGGGGCAAATGAGGGGAAAGGGAGAGGTTTTGGTGACAGATATCATGGCGTTTCTTTCGCAGGACGAGACTCTGGGTACAATTCAAGCCTGCCGGTTTCCCACGGGGATGAGGCAAATCTGTACGAGGAGCAGCCGGACTCTTCGGCCATCTATGAAGAACCCCCTCAGGTTGGTGCAGGGGCAGGATGGAGGAGCCCGGAGGGGAAAAGGGCACCCAAGAGGCAGCCAGGATCCTCGCGCGAGAGAGCGTGGCTTTGGCTCGTCTTTTAGGATGAGTCTGGAACGGGTGTCTCCGGTGCTTGGAGCCCGGCTGCCTGGGCTAAAATCAGTGGGAAAGGGAGAAACCACAGAACTGGCACACGCTTGGGCTGTGCCAGTGCGGCGAGGGGATGCTGCTGCATCCTTCCCTCTGCTGCCGGCCAGGGATGCTGGTGCTGAGCACCCGTCCCCGAACTCGCACCCCGGGGCGCTCTGGCTGCTGTCACTCCCCCCTCCCTCTCGTCAGCCTCTTTGCCAAAGCGATTTCTCCTCCTCCTCCTCCTCCTCCTCCTCCTCCTGCTTCTTTGCGCATCCAAAACCAGCGGAGCCGACAAAGCCCAGCTCTTCTTGGCAGTGCTCTGTCGGATTCTCCAGCGTCTAATTGCGTGGTTGTCTTTCCCTTGGGGATGTGGTGGCTGTTTGGTTTCCTCTCCTCTATCCATCCGTCTTGTGTCCCCCCGCCCTCTCTCCAAAACCAAAAGCATTTCGACCACGCTCCATTTTCTCAACCTTGAATTTATCTGGAAGCGGTTCAAAAGGAGCAGGAGATGGGCTGAGCACTCACCTCAGCCATTCCGTGTGCAAGGAGAGCAAAACGCAGGCGGCTCAGGTCTCGAAATAACAACGGGAGAGAGAAATGCCTGGAAAACTGGAGCTGGAGCTTGTCCGGCTTCAGCAGGCTTAAACGTGGGGGTGCTGAGCCGCTGCCTGCAGCCAAGATCCTGCAGGATTGGCTTCCAGAAGGGTTGTCTGCTGCTGGTCTCCAGTGTTTCTAGCTGGGATGCCGGCTGCCAGAGGTGCTGCCGGATGGGTGCCCATTTGTGAGCGCCGGCCACCTCGGCTCCTCGGGGGTTTGCAGTCCTTTATCTCCTGGCAGAGACATGTGGAGCCCCCAAAACCCATGTTCTTATTCCCAGGAGGTCTCTGGGATCTCCTGCTGGCAGTTCCGGGAGGCTCCGGGGGGGGCTGATCTAAACCCCCAGGTGTTGCATGGCATTGTTCTCCTCCCTCCCGCTGTTTCCTCCTGCAATTCCCGGTGGGAAACCAAGCGGGGCTGCGAGATGCGGAGTGGGGTGATGGGGGCACCCCCCGTGTCGGGGTGGTGAGACCCCGGATCGCAGACAATATATTGTATAGACTTCATTATTTTCTTACTAGTATTATTACCTTTTCTTTTTATTATTTTATTGTTGATATTTCATTGAATTATTAATATTTCATTGAAGTAGTTTAGTTTCTTTAAAGCTCATAAATCTCTCTGATTTTCTCTATTATGGGGAAAGAAATTAAACGGAGCATCTCTTGTTTGTTTTAGTGGCCGGTCCAGCCCAAACCATGACACCCTCACTGCAGCTTAACGAAGCAGGAGCTACCTGGTGCAGCATCCTTCACGCTGCTAACTCCATTTCTGCCTCTCTCTTTCTGGCAGGAACAAGTCGACGATGCCAAATACGAGTACCCGGTGGAGTACCAGGAGCCGCTGGACCTGGCGGGGAAGGGGCTGTGTGCGCGGGCGCTCTACGACTACCAGGCCGGTGAGACCTGCGCGCTCCGGCGTGCTTTGCCCCCGGAGTGGGAGAGGGTTTGCTGCGCCCAGTCTGTTGCCAGAGAGCCGGACTGGAGACATCATCCATTGGACCAGGCGATACCACGGCAGGGTGCTAGATAGAGTGTTTTCCACCCAAATTGGAGCTGGAAAAGCAAGCGGAGGAAGCTGATGGCTTCTCTATTTATTTTTTTTTTTTTCCCTAATGTGTTTCTCACTCACCTCCCTGTGTAGGGGCCTGGGTGGGGGCAACCCCTGGTACCCCTATGGGCTGGGGGGTGAAGGGATGGAGAGCAGCCCTGAGAAGGACTCGGGGGTGTTGGGGGATGAGAAGCTCAACATGAGCCGGCAATGTGCGCTGGCAGCCCAGCGAGCCCCCTGCATCCCGGGCTGCATCCCCAGCAGCGTGGCCAGCGGGCAAGGGGGGATTGTGCCCCTCTGCTGCGCTCTGGGGAGCCCCCCCTGCAGCGCTGCCTCCAGCTCGGGGGGGGCCCAACAGCAGAAGGACACGGAGCTGTTGGGAGCGGGGCCGGAGGAGGGCCCGGAGATGCCTCCGAGGGCCTGAGCCCCTCTGCTGGGAGGACAGGCTGGGAGAGGGGGGGTTCAGCCTGGAGAGGAGAAGGCTCCGCGGAGACCTCAGAGCCCCTTCCAGCGCCTAAAGGGGCTCCAGGAGAGCTGGGGAGGGACTCTGGGTCAGGGAGGGGAGTGATGGGTCGAGGGGGAATGGCTTCAAACTGGAAGAGGGGAGATTTAGAACAGATATGAGGAAGAAATTCTTCCCCGTGAGGGCGGTGAGCCCCTGGCGCAGGCTGCCCCGAGAAGCTGTGGCTGCACCATCCCTGGAGGTGTTCAAGGCCGGGTTGGACGGGGCTGGGAGCACCCTGGGCTGGTGGGAGGTGTCCCTGCCCAGGGCAGGGGGTGGAACTGGATGGTCTTCAAGGTTCCTTCCAACCCAAACCAGTCTATGATTCTCCCCCTCCCCTGCCTCCTGCCTCGCTGTTTTGCTCAGATATTCGTATCTTGTAACTGATTGACCCAATTTGTTGGTTTTTAACCCTCTCCCTCCTTCTGTCCTGTTCCAGCCGATGACACTGAGATCTCGTTTGATCCGGAGAACATCATCACCAACATCGAGATGATCGATGAGGGCTGGTGGCGCGGCTATGGTACCCGATGGCCACTTCGGCATGTTCCCTGCTAATTATGTGGAACTGATAGAGTAAGGGGGCTGGCGGGGACCAGAGCCACTCCGTCCCCCCCGGCAGCACTTGGCTCTTGCCTGATATCTTCCAAATATGTGGCTTTTATTCTTGTTTTCTTCTTCTTCTTCTCCAAGTGAAGTGCCATTGCCCCTGCTCTCCATGGCCGCAGGGCTGACCCAGGCGCTGCTCTCCTCTGCCTTCTCCCGTCCCCCGTAGCTGGTTGGGATGAAGGGTTCATCCCATCTCTCCCTCCGCTTTGGAGCGTGAATTCTTTTTTCAGGGCTGAAGGAGGGGATGACAAAATCCCTTACGGGCATTTTCAGGGAACAAGTTGCCTCTCGTCCCCCCCTCCCGCCATCCGCGTCCCCCCACCCCACCCCACGCTCCCTCCTGACCCCACAGGCCACCACGGAGAAAGTGCTTTCCCCATTTCGGCTCACTGACGAAGCTCGCTGCGTTGATTTGAGCATCCCGTGGGGTCTAACACCACCTGGAGAGCCGAAACCTCGCTCCACTGCCTCGCCACCCCCACCCTGAGCCCCCCCGAGGGGCTGCCATGACCCTCCCTGTGTTCTCCTCCCCACCGAAGGGTTTTGCTCCTGCTCTTCCCTCTCCCCCAAAACACCCTTCGGGGATTCAAATCACGAGTGATCAAGCTCCCCTTGTGGCGGAGATCCAGCGAGGCCAAAATGGTGGTTTGGGTTTATTTTTTAGCAAAACCTGCGAGCGTGGGATCCCTCCCTCCCCCTCCATCTCCCCAAATTCACTGTGAACAAGGAAGAGCCCAGCCCAGCTCCCACCTTTATCCCTCGTTGAGTTTTTCTTCCCTTGGTGTTGCTTTCGGATTAGGAGAGGATGGGGTTTGGAGATGCCGGGGGTCCCGTTCCCCCCGGCTCCCAGGGGCTCCTTCCCCACCCCACGCGTCTCTCGCCCCACCCCCCCTCCCTCCCGGTGACAATAAAAGGGCTTTTCTTTGGTGATGGATTCAGCAGGATTCGGGCCGTGCGGTCCTGGGCAGGAATTGGGGTGAAATGCCGGTGTTTTGGTGCGGGGTTGGGGCAGAGCTCACCTATTCCTAACGTCAGCCATGGGCGCTAACGAGAAAGCTTTTAATTAAGGCGAAGCTGAGCCATGCGTGGGAATCACCGCGTGTTTTTTGCAACGGGTCATCGTGCCCGAGTTCGTGCTCCAGAGAGGGAAGTGAAGACAGGGATAAGTAGATAAATAATTAGCCCTGGCGCTAATTATTTGAGTCTAATGAAGGAGGGAGGTTCGGTCAGAAAAACAGAAATGAGCAGGCAGTGATGCGGGTCCTGGGATCTGGATGGCCCCGGGTGTGTAGAGAGGCTCTAGGGAGGCGGTTTGGGGACAGTGGGGGTTTGGGGACACTGAGGACATCGGGGACTGGAGATAGCAGGGGGGTGGGGACACTGGGGACATGTGGACATGGAGACTGCAGGGACACGGGGATGAGGGGACCTTGGACGCACAGGGACACTGGATTCGGGGACATGAGGGATTTGCTGATATGAGGACACTGGGGTTGTGGGGGACACTGGGGAACCCAGGGCTGGCAGCCAGGCGGGTGCCACAGGCCATCTCCCACCTGTCCCACCCTTGTTGGCGCCGTACGGCAGTGGGCATCACCCCGTGGGGCAGAGGCCTGGTGCACTCGTGACACAGGTGGCCCCACAGGATTCTGTGTGGGGTGGCATGACACGGGTGCTGGGGACATCTTCCTGCCACCACCATGGCCCCTGCGCTGCCATAGCCCTACCCTGGCTGTGTCCCCCCATCCCCAGGGCTGGCACCACACCCAGAGCAGCGAGACGCAGGACTCGGCATTGTCCCTTTATTCACCAGGGCCTGGGCGCAGGGTGGGGGAGACGCGTGGACTTTGGGTGGTGTGGGCGTGGAGGGTGGCAATGGGCATGGGATGGGCAAGCAGATGACGTAGGCATGGGGACAGCGTGGGCATGGAGATGATGGGGCACAGCGGTCGCACAGCGTGGGCATGGGGTGGTGCGGGCATGGGGACAACACAGACACGGCGTGGGCAAGAAGGTGATGTGGGCAAGGGGACAGTGTGGGCATGGCATGGGCATGGAGATGGGGCACAGAGGTGGCACAGTGTGGGCGTGAAGGTGGTGTGGGCATGGGGCAATGTAGGCATGGCATGGGCAAGCAGGTTATGTGGGCAAGGGAACAGCGTGGGCATGGCATGGGCATGGAGATGATGGGCCACAGAGGTGGCACAGTGTGGTCATGGCATGGGCATGGAGATGATGGGGCACATAGGTGGCCCAACTTGTGTAGGGGGTGGCATTGGCATGGTGTGGGCATGAGCAGAAAGATGGTGAGGGCCTGGAGATGGCAGAGGTCTGGCAGCAGTGAGGGTGGGGAGACAGTGTTGGCACAGAGTTAGTGTGTACGTGGCACGGGCTTGGGGGTGGCACGGGGATGGGAATGACATGGGGTGGGCAAAGGCACAGGGGTGGCAGGGATATGGGGGTAGCATGGAGATGGCATGGGAATGGGGGTGGCATGGGCTTGGCGATGGCATGAGATGAAGGTGGGGATGGGAATGATGTGGGTGTGGGGAGAAAAAGGCACAGGGGATGGCACGGGGTCGGCATGGGCATGGGGATGGCATGGGGGTGGGAATGACATGGGGTGGGACGGGCAAAGGCACGGGGATAGCTCAGAGAGGGGGACGGCACCGGGCTGGGGATGGCATGGTCACAGGGACAGCAAGGCAGGGCACAGGCATTGGCAGGGAGCTGGCACAAGCCCGGTGACACCCTGGGCCAGGCGCTGGCCGTGTGGGCACCCAGTCCCTCACTTCCAGGTGGTGAAGAAACTGCCTTGAAGAGGGGCGTCTCGCGGCCCTGGGGCAGGATTTCCACCTGCCGGGACAGGGACAGGGAGGGGGACGGTGACATCGCCCATGCCAGCCCCTGAGCACCCCTGGCCACCTGCACCCACCTGTGTCCGGGGCGAGTGGCCCAATGCGGGCCGATGACCTCCTCGGCCACTTTCAGGGCCGCCTGGCGCTCCTGCTCATTGGCCTTGCGCCCTGTGGACAGGGATGTCAGAGCTGCACTGGGGGTGGCCCCCTGTCCCCGCATCCCCCTGCTGTCCCCCTCCCCCGGGCACCTTTCCAGACGTTAGACCTTTCCGCCGGCGCCGTTGTCCAGCACGAAGCAGTCATCGGAGCAGAGCAGGTTCTGGCTGAAGGGGCTGCTCGCGGGCCACCTGGGTCAGGGTCCATGCGCCCCGTAGCGTCCGACACCTGCCCACGGACAGGATGTCACTGCGGGGCCACCCCAGGGTCCCTCAGCTGTGCTCAGCCCCGTGTCCCTCCCGTACAGCCACTGCTGAATTCCCCATGTGTGCCCTGCCCAAGGGCCACCGTGCTGTGCCCTGGCCATGCCCAGCCCCATATAACCTCTGGGGCCACTATGGTGTCCCCAGCCATGCACAGCTCCATGGGGTTTTCCTAGGGCCACCACAGTGTCCCCCTGGCCATGCCCAGCCCCGTATACCTCCCAGGGCCACCACAGCATCCCCCAGCCATGTCCCACAACACGGTGACCATGGAGTCCCCCTGGCCATGCCCAACCCTGTGACCACCGTGGTGACACTCAGCTATGTCTATCCCTGGGGCCACTGTGGTGTCCCAAGGTGACCTTGCCTTGTAGAGGATGGCTGCCCCCGCGTTTCTCTGATCGGCCATGATGTCCTCCTCGGGGCTGCCCTCCTGCAAGGTGGGCTTGGGGCCCAGCACCTGCGGGTGAAGAGACAGAGGGTATCACAGAGCCACCCCCCCCAGGGACACTCGGGTCCCCCCTCTCCTCCCAGTGGGGACGTCGGGGTTCCAGCGCACCTGAAGCATCTCAGGTGGCTCCTCGCCATCCACCACGATCTCCAGGCGAGCCTTGCCACCCCGCTCACCATCCCGGATGGCCGCGGCCAGCTCCTGTGCCCTGCTGCGTTCCAGCATGTTGCACCTGGCCCCACACCAGACAAAGAGGGTCTGGGGACAAAGAGAGGGACAGTGGTGATGGAGCCATCCCACCTCCCCCAGGCCAAGATGGTGGCCCTCAACCCACTTTGCCCAGGTTGAGGATGAAGCAGTCGCTGAGGTTGAAGCTGTCCCAGGGAGATGCCCTGATGGACAAATGGACAGCCCAATAGATGGACCCCCAGATGGACAGACAGACAGACACATAGATGGACAAATGGATGCCCCAATGGACGGACGGACAGCCAGATGGACAGAGAGATACCCCCAAAATCAAGGACACCTTTGGATAGGGGGACACCCTGACCGATTGATGGGCACCCCAAGAGACAGACATCTTCAAGGACAGACAGACACCTCTATGGATAGAGATGGCCCAGTGGATGGATGCCCACCTGGAAGGGCAGAAGAACAACTCAACAGACTGATACTAAGAAGGACAGACAGACATCCAAGCAGATATACACCCAGAAAACCAGGCAGACACCCCTCTGGATGGATGGACACTTCGACAGACAGGCAGACACCCTGACAGACAGCCACCCAGAAGGACAAACAGCCAGCCCTAAAGATGGACAGATGTCCCAGTGAAGAGGGTCACCCCAATGAGCTGATGGACACCCCAGAGGACAGATGGATACGTTGCGCTTTGCCCTGCCCCAGGCAAGGCAGCTCTGGAGGGACAGGGAGAGGGACAGTGGTGACAGGGGCACCTGGCAGTGCCTGCCCACCTCGCCCAGGTCGAGGATGAAGCAGTCACCGGTGTTGAAGCTGGCCCAGCTCAGGTCCCGCTCACTCGCCCGGATGTTCTTCTTGCCTTTCACCTGGTAGAGCTTGCGCATGGGGCTGGCACCGGGGCGGGTGGCCTTGAACGCCGAGTCCACGCCACCCTCCTGCTGGCACAGGGGTGCTGAGTACTTATGTGGGGGTGCTCAGCACCCAACGGGGATGACCCTCATCCAGCTTGGATGCTGAGCATCCAGAGAGAATGCTGAGCACATGGTAGAGGTGTTGAGCACCCAGCAAGGATGTTGGGCACCCAGCAAGGATGCTGAGCACCCATCAGGGATGCTGAGAACCCACCAGGGAGGCCGAGCACCTACTGGGGATGCCCCTCAGCACCCAGAGCGGGGGTCCCCACATGCTCAGTGGGGAATAAGCAGAGTGGTGAGGGTGCTGAGAGCTCGGTGGCCATGGTGGGTACTTGGTAGGGATGCTGAGCACCCAGTGGGGAAGCTGAGCACCCATCCGGGATGCTGAGAGCCTGGTTGGGGTGCTGAGCACCCAGTGGGGAAGCTGAGCTCCAGGAGCACCCATGGGGGGTGCCCAGCACCCATACCTGGTAGGTGACACCACGAGGGAAGTACTCCATGAAGACGTCGGACTCGTTGCCCTGCACCTCGCGGTGCGTCACGGGGCGCTCGCCCAGCAGCGCATTCAGCTGGGTGGAGAGGAGGGCGCAGGCACCCTGCTCGTCCTGCGAGGAATCCCGGCCTGCCGGTGGCAGCCAGCGCTGAGCCCCCCGGTCCCACCACCACCCCCCCAGTACCCCCACCCACCCACCCCACCAGGGCTCACCCCATCCAGAGGTGGAGGGTGGGCTCGCTCGTCCGGCCCGTTGTGCAGCACCAGGTAGGCGTCCCCGGAGGAAGAAGACACCCCACGTTGCTTTGGGGACCTCCACCGGCCGCAGCTTCTCCACCCGCCAGATGTGCAGCCCTGGGTCGGTGGCGGTGGGGCCGAAGGGGGAACCGCTGTGGGGCGAGGGGTGGTGAGAGCTGGGGGGGCAAAGGGCGGGGGGGGGAGGAGGGTAGGGAGGGTGTTGGTACCTTTTGGGGAGTGCGGCGTACATGGCGTCAGGGAGGTGGCAATGGGTGGGGTGGGTGGGTGGACAGATGCACCTGTGGATGGAGGGACACCATGAGATGGACAGCACAAGGGATGGAGAGCCAAGAGGTCAAGGACGTCACGATAGGGAGATGGGTGCCCTGGTGGACAGATGGACAACCAGAAGGACAGACAGACACCCCAACAGACACCCAGAAGGACAAGTGGACACCCTGACGGACACCCAGCAAGACAGACAGACACCCCAACAGACACCCAGGACAGATGGACACCTAGAAGGATGGGCAGACACCCCTACGTACAGATGGATGCCCCTACAGGCAGGTGGACACCCCAATAAATGGACACCCAGGAAGACAGACAGACACCCCCAGTAGCCAGATGTA
Organism: Pluvialis apricaria; assembly: GCA_017639485.1. Classification (NCBI taxonomy): domain Eukaryota; kingdom Metazoa; phylum Chordata; class Aves; order Charadriiformes; family Charadriidae; genus Pluvialis; species Pluvialis apricaria. Next base: position 5,479,360 of record CM030030.1, read on the forward strand.
CCCTGACGTACAGCCGGACACTTTGACGAACAGACGGAAACCCCTACAAACAGATGAACACCCCGACGGCTAGGTGGACAGACAGACACCCCCGGCAGACAGACAGACACCCCAGTGGGTGGGAAGCCCCTGGGACAGACAGATGGACACCCCCAGAGGCACACCCCCCACGACTGACAGACAGACACCCCGGAGGACACCCCGACAGACAGATAGATACCTGGATGGACAGCTGGACACCTGGGCGGACAGACAGAAACCCTGACAGACACCGCCACCCCCCCCCACCCCCACCCCCCCGATGGCCAGACAAGCACACAGACGGACAGACGGACAGCCAGGCACCCTGATGGACAGCCGGACACCCCGAGGGACAGCCGGACACCCCTGGGTGGGGCAGAGGGCCGAGGGCCGCCGGACAGATGGACGGACGGACGCCCCGACAGCAGCGGGACACCCGGAAGGCGGCGTCGGTGACTCAGGCGCAGGAAAGGGTGGGGACCGGGGGGGGGGGATGGGCCTGGCCCCGCGTGGGCCCCCCCGGGGGGGGACACGTGGCCTCGAGTGGGGCCCCTCACACTCGGGGTGGGGGGCAGTGAGCCCTGGGATGCCCCCCCCACTGGGCACCCCCACCCCACCGCGACCCCCACCCTCCTACCCCCCCCCGCTGGGACCATCCCACCCTCCTGGGAACGCCCCCCCCCCCCCCCCGCTTTGTTGGGACCCCCCATCCTCACGGGACCCCCCCCCCCCCCCCCTCCACCACACTGCTATTCCCACCCTCCTGGGACCACCCCCCGTTGGGGATCATCCCAACCTCCCGGGACCCCCCCTCGCCTTCCTGTGCCCCCCCCCCCCCCCCGCTGGGACACCCCCCCCCACCACCTCACTGGGACCTCCCCCCCTGCTGGGACCCCCACCCTCCTGTGCCCCCCCCCGCTCTCCTGGGACACCCTCCCCCAGTGTCACCCAGGGTACCGAGTGCCACCCATGGGTCACCCACCCCGGACCCCTCTGCCCCCGGGGGGGGTCCCCAACCCTTTGCCCTGGCAGGGGCTGGGGCAGTCTGAGGGTCTCGGGGCGGGGGGGGGGTACTGGGAAGGGGGGGCCGGGTACTGGGAGAAGGCTGTGCTGGGTGGGGGAGCTGTACTGGGGAGATTGTACTGGGAGTGGATTGTACTGGGGGGGGGGGCCCTACAGTGGGCGGGGGGGGGCTATAGGCGGGTGGGGGGCTGTACCGGGAGGGCTGTACGGGGGGGGCACTGGGGGGATATACCGGGGCTGCACTGGGAGGGGATTGTACTGGGGTGGCTCTACGGGGTGGGGGGGTGCACTGGAAGGACTATACGGGGGGGGGGGAGGGGGCGCACTGGGGGGGCTGCACTGGGCGGGGGGGCTGCACTGGGAGGGGTTTGTACTGGGATGCTGTACTGGGAAGGGAAGGCTGAACTGGGTGGGGGGGGACTGGGGAGGGGGTGCGTGCTGCGCTGGGATCTGCACTGGGAGGGTGGGAACTGCCGGGGGCTGCATGGGGGGGGGGGGGGGGGGGCCCGCAGCGGAGGCTCACTGGGAGGCACTGGGAAGCACATGGTGGGCCCCCCCCCCCCCCCGCTCCCCGCAGGCCCCGGCCCGCAGCATTGCTGGGAAGTGACTCACGGCCGGGGGGGGCCGCCACGGGGGCCCGGGGAGCCTGCGGGGCCCGAGCGGGGGGGGGGGGGCACCCACCGCACCCCCACAGCGCCTCGGGTGGCACCCGGGGGGTGCCGGAGGGGCCACGCACCCCGTCCTGCCCCCCCCTCCCTGAAAGTGTGTGTGTGTGTGTGTTGGGTGTCACACGTGTGCACTGCGTGTGCACTGTGTCCCGCCTGCGGCGCAGTGTGCGCGGTACCGCCTCCTGCGCAGCGTGCCCCGTGTGTCCCGTGTGTCCCGTGTGCCCCGTGTGCCCCGTGTGCCCCGTGTGCCCCGTGTGTCCCCGTGTGCCCCGTGTGCCGGGAGCCCGGGGGCAGCCTCCCACGCGTGTGCGGGGGCTCCTGTGCACAGTGCGCGTCCCGTGTCTCACGTCCAGTGCATGTCCCGGTGTGCAGCGCGTGCACAGTGCGTCCCGTGTGCAGTGTCTCCACGCGTTCAGTGAGTGCGCAGAGTGTCAGTGCGCTGCTCTGTGCCATGGTGGGGCTCCCACGTGCGGGGTCATGCACGTGCGTGTGCAAGGCTGCAGTGCCAGGGCACTGTGTGTGTGTGCGCGCGCACACATGCGCACACGCGGTGTCCGTGCGGGGCTGCAGTGCACGGGCGCAGAGTGTCTCCGTGTCCAGCACCTGCCCTGCCTGTGCCATGGGCTGCAGTGCCAGCGCCAGTGCCGGTGCAGTGCCGGTGCCAGGCCAGGGCACTGCCCCTGGTGCCGCTGCCCGCGTGGTGCCAGCGCTGGTGCCCGTGCAATGCTGATGCAGTGCGCACGGTGCTGGTGCCAGTGCAGGGCCAGTGCCCGTGCAGTGCTGGTGCCAATGCAGTGCTGCTCCCCGTGCAGTGGCGGTCCCCACGCAGTGCCAGGTCCTGTGCAGCGTTGGTTCGCACGTCGCGCCATTGCTGATGCAGCGCTGCGTCCTATGCAGTGCCAGTGCGGTGTCAGTCCCCGGGCAGTGCCAGTCCCCCATGCAGTGCTGGTGTGGCGTCAGTGCCATGCAGTGCCAGTACCGTCCAGGTGCCAGTGCTGTGCAGTGCCGGCGCGGTGCAGTGCAAGTGCCAGTGCCAGTGCTGGTGCAGTGCTGGTGCCATCGCGGTGCCGGTGACGTGCAGTGAGAGTGCCAGTGCACTCCTGGTCCCATGCAGTGCCAGTCCGGGGCAATGCTGGTGTCAGTGCAGTGCCGGTGCAGTGCCAGTCCTGGTGCCATGCAGTGCTGTGCAGTGCTGCTGCCATCCCGGTGCAGTCCAGTCCCAGCGCAGTGCCATTCCCAGTGCCGTTCCCATTCCCATTCCCCAGTCCAGTGCAGTGCCATTCCCAGTGCCTGTGCCGGTGCAGTGCCATTCCGAGTGTCTGTGCCGGTGCAGTGCCATTCCCAGTGCGGGTGCAGTGCCATTCCCAGCCCCTGTGCCAGTGCAGTGCCATTCCCAGTGCCATTCCCAGTCCTCGTACAGTGCCATTCCCAGTGCCATTCCCATTCCCATTCCCAGTCCAGTGCAGTGCCATTCCCAGTGCTGGTTTCAGTGCTGGTCCCAGTCCCAGTGCAGTGCCATTCCCAGTCGCTGTGCCGGTGCAGTGCCATTCCCAGTCCCAGTCCCGGTGCAGTGCCATTCCCAGTGCCATTCCCAGTGCAGTGCCATTCCCAGTCCCGGTGCAGTGCCATTCCCAGTGCCGGTGCAGTGCCATTCCCAGCCCCTGTGCCGGTGCAGTGCCATTCCCAGTGCCGTTCCCAGTCCTGGTACAGTGCCATTCCCATTCCCATTCCCAGTCCCAGTCCCAGTGCCAGTCCCAGTGCAGTGCCAGTCCCAGTCCCGGTGCAGTGCCATTCCCAGTGCCATTCCCATTCCCAGTCCAGTCCAGTGCAGTGCCATTCCCAGTCGCTGTGCCGGTGCAGTGCCATTCCCAGTCCCAGTCCCGGTGCAGTGCCATTCCCAGTGCCATTCCCAGTGCAGTGCCATTCCCAGTCCCGGTGCAGTGCCATTCCCAGGTCCCAGTCCCGGTGCAGTGCCATTCCCAGTGCCCATTCCCAGTGCCCATTCCCAGTCCCGGTGCAGTGCCATTCCCAGTCCCAGTCCCGGTGCAGTGCCATTCCCAGTGCCATTCCCAGTGCAGTGCCATTCCCAGTGCCGGTGCAGTGCCATTCCCAGTGCCGGTGCAGTGCCCATTCCCAGCCCCCTGTGCCGGTGCAGTGCCATTCCCAGTGCCGTTCCCAGTCCTGGTACAGTGCCAATTCCCATTCCCATTCCCATTCCCAGTCCCCAGTGCCCAGTCCCAGTGCAGTGCCAGTCCCAGTCCCGGTGCAGTGCCATTTCCCAGTCCAGTGCAGTGGCATTCCCAGTGCCGGTGCAGTGCTGGTCCCAGTGCCATTCCCAGTGCAGTGCCATTCCCAGTGCCGGTGCAGTGCTGGTCCCCAGTGCCATTCCCAGCGCCGGTCCCGCGCAGCGCCGCTGCCGCTCGGTTGCCGCCCCCGACTCCTGCGCCCGCCCCCCGCCCCCGCCCGCCCGCCCGGGCTCTCCGGGGCCGGGGCCGGGGCCGGGGCCGGTGTGGCGGACGCGGCGATGGGGCTGGCGGGGCCGCCCCGCTCCTGCCTCCTGCTGACGGCCGCGCTGCTGCCGCTGCTGCCGCCCGGGACCGCCCCGGGCCCCGCCGCGCCGCCCGCGCTCACCGACGCCGAAATCGAAGAGTTTCTGCGGGGTTTCCTCGGTCCCGGGGAGCGCGGCGACGGCGACGGCGATGGGGATGGCACCGACCTGGGCTTCGGCACGGACCTGGGCTTCGGCACCGACCTGGGCATCGGCACCGGCACCGGCACCGGCACCGGTGAGCGAGCGGCACCGGCACGGCGGGTCGGGGCTGCCCCGGTGCCGGGCGCCGCCGGGGTCCGGTGGGGCTGGGGGGGGGGACACGGGGGGCACGGGGACAGAGGAGGTGGGGACCCCCCCCCCCCGGCCGGCCCCGGCCGCCCCTCACCCCGCGGCGGGGCGGCTGCCCCCCCCGTTCCCCTCCCCAGGCTCCCCGGGGCGGCTGACGGAGCCCGAGAAACCCAAGAAGGGGAAGAAGGAAAAACCTCCCAAACCCACCAAGAAGCCCAAGGAGAGACCCCGGGGCTCCAAGAAGGACAAGGACAAGGACAGGGACAGGGGCAAGGACAAGCCCCCGAAGAAACCCAAGGAAAAGCCCCCCAAAGGCTCTGAAAAAAACCCAAAAGGCTCCAAGAAGCCCAAGGAGAAGCCACCCAAGGCCACCAAAAAACCCTCTGGCAAGAAGCCACCACAACCACCGACCACCCCCCCGGAGCCCCCCACCGCCCCGCAGCCCCCACGGGGCAAGGATGACGTGGGGACACCCCGGTTCCCGGAGCAGCCTTTGCCCTACGAGGAGGAAGAGGATGGAGGTGGCCGAGGTGAGTCCTGGGGGACCCCATCTCACTGCCAGCGGGGAGGGGGGCCCTTCACACCCCACGGCGTCACCCTGTGTCCCCACTCGGCTCCCCAGTGGCACCCCATGGCTGGCCGGGCTTTGTCCCCCCGTGGGTGTCCCCACCGGCGTGGGGGACGATCTGTCTCCCTGATGGGATTTTCTTTCGGGGGGAGGGGGGGCTGCTGGGGGGGCGCCGGGCTGGGGGGCTGTGGGGCACCGCCAGCCCCTCGCTCTGTGTCCCTGTCCCCAGGAGAGCTGGAGGAGCCACCGAGCGAGCCCTGGGGGGTGGGCCGGGAGGACTGGCGCCCCGAGCCCGAGCCTGGTGAGTGCCCTGTCCCCGGGGCCACCTCCCTGTGTCTTGGGGCCACCTCCCTGCACCCCAGGGCCAACCCCCCGTACCCCAGGGCCACATCCCTGTGCCCAAATGCTACCTCCCTGCACCCTGATGTCACCTGCCTGAGCCCCAGGGCCACCTCTCTGAGTCCCAGTGTCACCTCCCTGCACCTTGAGGCCACCTCCCTATTCCCAAGTGCCACCCCCGTGTACCCTGGTGCCACCTCCCTGCACCCCAGTATCACCTCCCTGTTCCCAAATGCCACTTCCCTGCTCCCTGGTGTCACCTCCCTGTGCCCCAGGGCTACCACCCTTCACCCCAGGGCCACCTCCCTGCTGCCCAATGCCACCTCCCTGCACCCCAATATCACCTCCCTGTTCCAAAATGCCACCTCCCTGCACCCTGATGTCACCTCCCTGCTCCCTGGTGTCACCTCCCCGTGCCACAGGGCCATCACCCTCCAGACTAGTGCCACCTTTCTGCACTCTGCTGCCACCTCCCTGCACCCCGGGACCACCTCCCTGTACCCCATGGCCACCCCTGCGCCCCTTCCCCACGTGCCCCCCTCCCGCAGATGTCCCCGAGGAGCCGGAGCCACCAACACTGGACTACAACGAGCAGCTGGAGCGGGAGGACTACGAGGGACTGTACGGTGCTGGGGCATGGGAGGGGGGGGACCGCTGGGGTCCCCCGGCCTGCAGGGAGGGATGGAGGGGATGTCCCCCCCCGCTACCCCTCCACTCTCGCCCCCCCCAAAGTCAGTGCCACCCCGTCTTTCTGTCCCCAGTCGAGTACATCCGGCGGCAGCAGAGACCCCGCAAGCCCCCGAGCAGGAAGAAACCCGAGAGAGTCTGGCCCCAGCCCGAGGAGCCACGTAAGTGAGGTGACAGGGGGACAAGGGGGGGGGCTGGCACCCCTCGGGGGTTGGGGGACAGTCCCCAGCCTTGAGGAGCATCGTTTTGGGGCAGCCTGAAGCTGGGGTTGGCATGGGGACAGCACAGGGGCGTAAGGACTGAGTGCATAAGGGGTGCAGGGGACCCCAGAGGAGCAAGGGGATCCCGTAGGGACACAGGGATCCCGTGGGGACGTAGAGGGGTCCTGAGGGTACAGTGGGGGCCCCATAGGGGCACGGAGATCCTGTAGGGGCATAGGGGACCCTGCAGGGGCATGGGGATACCGTAGGGGCATGCTGACCCTGTGGGGACACAGGGGACTTTGCAGGGACATGGGGACCCCACAGGGACAGAGGGGACCCTTGGGGACAGAGCAGAGGTGTGGGGACCCCACAGGGGCATGGGAAATCCTATAGGGACACGGGGATGCCACAGAAGCATGGGGCCCCCATGGGGACATGGGGACCCCATAGGGGCACGCTGACCCCACAGGGACATAGGGGACCTTGCAGGGACTCGGGGACCCCACAGGGACACGGGGGCACCTCCATTCCCGCCCCCCCCCATTCCCAGCACGGCCCCTTTCACCCTCCCCAGCGAAGCCGGAGGTGCCACCCCCACAGCCACCCCCACCGCCTGTCCCGGTGACCGAAGGCGACTACGAGGAGGGCTTTGAGCCACCCGACTACGATGACTGTGAGTGACGAGCTGGGGGGGGGGGTCACCCCAGGCCCCCCATCCCTGGGGAGCTCTGCTTGGCCCCACGGTGGGGGATGTCCCCCCGGGCCCCGCTGGGCTCCCGCAGGTGGCGCCCACCCCGTGCCCGCCCCCGCCCCAAAGGGGCGCCCCAGCCCACCCCCGCCCCGTTTGCACCCTGCAGTGGCGTACGGGCTGCCCCCCGCCCCCGAAACCCAGGAAGCACCCGGACAAAGGGGACGAGATGGAGACGGACGAGGAGAAACTCAAACCCTGTGAGACGCGGGCAGGGGCTGGGTGCCACGGTGGGTGGCACGTCCCCGGGGTGGGCGGCACGTCCGCAGGGTTGGTGGCACATCCACGGGGTGGGTGGCATGTCCCTGGGGGGGGTGGCACATCCCCAGGGTGGGTGGCATGTCCCCTGGGGTGGGTGACACGTCCCCAGGGTGTGTGGCACATCCACAGGGTGGGTGGCACGTCCCTGGGGTGGGTGTCACATCCACAGGGTCGGTGTCACATCCACGGGGTGGGTGGCACATCCCTGGGGTGGGTGGCACATCCCCAGGGTTTGTGGCACATCCACGGGGTGGGTGGCATATCCCTGGGGTGGGTGGCACGTCCCCAGCGTTGGTGGCACGTACCTGGGATGGGTGACACATCCCCAGGGTGTGTGGCACATCCCCAGGGTGGGTGGCATGTCCCCGGGGTGGGTGACACGTCCCCAGGGTGTGTGGCACATCCCCAGGGTGGGTGGCATGTCCCTGGGATGGCTGACACGTCCCTGGGGTGGGTGACACGTCCCTGGGGTGGGTGGCACATCCACAGGGTCAGTGTCACATCCACGGGGTGGGTGGCACATCCCTGGGTGGGGTGGCATGTCCCTGGGGGGGGTGGCACATCCCCAGGGTTGGTGGCACATCCACGGGTTGGGTGGCACATCCCCGGGGTCAGTGTCACATCCACGGGGTGGGTGGCACATCCCTGGGTGGGGTGGCATGTCCCTGGGGGGGTGGCACATCCCCAGGGTTGGTGGCACATCCACGGGTTGGGTGGCACATCCCCGGGGTCAGTGTCACATCCACGGGGTGGGTGGCACATCCCTGGGTGGGGTGGCATGTCCCTGGGGGGGTGGCACATCCCCAGGGTTGGTGGCACATCCACGGGTTGGGTGGCACATCCCCGGGGTTGGTGGCACATCCACGGGGTGGGTGGCACATCCCCAGGGTTGGTGGCACGTCCCTGGGGGGTTGGCACGTCCCTGGGGGGGGTGGCACGTCCCCAACAGCCACTCTCCCATCCCAGGGAAGCCCAAGAAAGGCGGCAGCAGCAAGGAGGAGGAGGAGGAAGACTCCTGGGCAGAGGAGAAGGGCCGGGACCGCAAAGGTGGGTGCCAGCCCCCTGTCCCTGTCCCCTCAGCCCGTCTGCCCTGGGCTCTGTGCCCCCCTCACACGCCCCTTTTCCAGGAAAACCCAAAAAACCAGGAGGGAAGAAGTGGGAGCCAGACGAGGATGAATGGGCCCCTCCGGAGGAGAAGACAAGTGAGTGTCCCCTTTTCCCAGGCGGAAAGTGGACACCCCACTGTGGGGCACTGCCCATCACCCCCTCCCACTGTCCCCAGGGTGTCCCCCCATCGGCCTGGAGTCCCACCGCATCGATGACGACCAGATCCTGGCCTCCTCCATGCTGCGCCACGGGCTGGGCGCCCAGCGCGGGCGCCTCAACATGCAGGTGAGGGTCACCCACCCCGCGCCCACCTTCCCCTCTCAGCGCCCGCGCACCCCCCCCCACCCACGTCCCCCTCGCTCTTCCCACCCCAGGCGGGCACCAACGAGGACGATTTCTTCGACGGGGCTTGGTGCGCCGAGGACGACAGCCGGGCGCACTGGATCGAGGTGGACACCCGCCGCACCACCAAGTTCACGGGCGTCATCACCCAGGGCCGGGACTCCCAGATCCAGTAGGGGGCCAGGGACGAGGGATGGATCTGGGGACACGAGGTGGGGCAGCAGCTTGGGGACACCCCCCCACCCACTCCCAACCTGTCCCCTTCCTCCCACAGTGAGGACTTTGTCACCAGTTTCTACGTGGGCTTCAGCAACGACAGCCAGAACTGGGTGATGTACACCAACGGCTACGAGGAGATGGTACGGGACCCCAGAATGGGCTGGCTGGGGAAGGGGGGACAGGGACAATAGGGACCTCTGCCTCCCCCTCCCCTCAGCTACATCTTGCCCCCATCGGCAGATGTTTTACGGCAATGTGGACAAGGACACGCCGGTGCTGACCGAGTTCCCTGAGCCCATGGTGGCCCGTTACATCCGCATCTACCCCCAGACATGGAACGGCAGCCTCTGCCTGCGCCTGGAGGTCCTGGGCTGCCCCCTCTCCAGTAAGAGCCACCCAAAAGCAGGGGGTGACACCACCCATGGGGGGGTTACAGCTCCCCAGGATCCCCCACTGCTGTGTCTTTGTCCCCTCCGCAGCCATCAGCAGCTACTATGCCCAGCAGAACGAGGTCACCTCCACCGACAACCTGGATTTCCGCCACCACACCTACAAGGACATGAGGCAGGTGAGCACCTCCGTGGGGGTGGGCATCTCCGTGGGGTGGACACCTCTGTGGGGGTGGGCTCCTGCGTGGGGTAGGCTCCTCCGTTGCGTGGGTACCTCCGTGGGGTGGGCTCCTGCATCTCCATGGGGGTGGGATCCTCCGTGGGGATGGGCATCTCCATAGGGTGGGCACCTCTGTGGGGGTGGGATCCTTCATGGGGTGGGCTCTTCTGGGGGAGTGGGTTCGGCCCCCCGAGTGTTGCCCCCCATTGCCCACCCCTTCTGCACCCACAGCTGATGAAGGTGGTGAATGAGGAGTGTCCCACCATCACCCGCATCTACAACATCGGCAAGAGCTCGCGGGGGCTGAAGATCTACGCCATGGAGATCTCCGACAACCCGGGCGAGCACGAGACGGGTGAGGAAGGCAGCGGGGGCGGGGGGGAGACCTGACCACGGTCCCCCGGCGCAGGCAGGGGTGCGGGGACCACGCTGACCCTGCCCGCACCCTGCCTGCAGGTGAGCCCGAGTTCAGGTACACGGCGGGGCTGCACGGGAACGAGGTGCTGGGCCGGGAGCTGCTGCTCCTGCTCATGCAGTTCCTGTGCAAGGAGTACCAGGATGGCAACCCCCGGGTGCGGAGCCTGGTGACCGAAACCCGCATCCACCTTGTGCCCTCCCTCAACCCCGACGGCTACGAGCTGGCCCGTGAGGCGGTAAGGGAATGGCGGCGCAAGGGGATGGGGCGGCAGGGTGGTGGGATGCGATGGTGGGGCAGGAGATGGGATGGGATGGGATGGGACGGGACGGGACGGCGGGGCAGTGTGATGCAGCCCCCAGGCTCACCGCTGCCCCGGGCTGCCCACAGGGCTCTGAGCTGGGCAACTGGGCGCTGGGCCACTGGACGGAGGAGGGCTATGACCTCTTTGAGAACTTTCCCGACTTGGCTTCGGCATTGTGGGCAGCTGAGGAGAGGAGGCTGGTGCCCCACAAGTTCCCCAACCATCACATCCCCATCCCAGAGCACTACCTGGCCGAGGATGCCACGGTGAGCCACGGCACGGGGCATGGCGGCGGGGTGGTGATGGGGAGATGGTGTCTCACACTGTCGTGCCCACCTCGGCAGGTGGCGGTGGAGACGCGGGCCATCATGGCATGGATGGACAAGAACCCCTTCGTGCTGGGAGCTAACCTACAGGGTGGGGAGAAGCTGGTATCCTACCCCTTCGACACGGCCCGGCCCGTCAGTGAGACGCCGGCAGCCGCCCCTCGCCCACCCGATGACTATGAGGACAACCCCGAGCTGCAGGAAACACCCGACCACGCCATCTTCCGCTGGCTCGCCATCTCCTACGCCTCGGCCCACCTCACCATGACCGAGACCTTCCGGGGGGGCTGCCACACGCAGGACATGACCAACGCCATGGGCATCGTGCAGGGGGCTAAGTGGCACCCCCGGGCTGGCAGTAAGTGGGTGCCACACCGCACGGTGTCAGCTTGCCTGCCCCACACTCCTGCCCTGTGAAGGTGTGAGCGAGCGGCTGGGTGGGCGCTTGGTTGTTTGTCTTGCAGGTATGAACGACTTCAGCTACCTGCACACCAACTGCCTGGAGCTCTCCATCTACCTGGGCTGTGACAAGTTCCCCCATGAGAGTGAGCTGCAGCAGGAGTGGGAAAACAACAAGGAGTCGCTGCTCACCTTCATGGAGCAGGTAGGGGCTGGGAGGCGCCAGGCAGGGAGCCGGGCAGCTGCCCTGCCTGCCCCACGCCGCTCCTCTCATCCCCTTTCCTCACGTAGGTCCATCGGGGCATCAAGGGCTTGGTGACAGACCAGCAGGGAGAACCCATTGCCAACGCCACCATCGTCGTGGGGGGCATCAACCACAACATCAAAACAGGTAGGGCATAGGGTAGGGTGCCGGGCAGGGTGCTGGCAGCACCACGCTGCCCCCTTCACACCCTCCTGCGTTCCCTCGCTGTCCGCAGCCAGCGGCGGGGACTACTGGCGCATCCTGAACCCGGGCGAGTACCGCGTCTCAGCTCGGGCCGAGGGCTACAACCCCAGCGTCAAGACTTGCAGCGTCTTCTACGACATTGGGGCCACCCAGTGCAACTTCGTCCTGTCACGCTCCAACTGGAAACGCATCCGGGAGATCATGGCCATGAACGGGAACCGGCCCATCCGCCGCATCGTGCCCGGCCGCCCCATGACCCCCCCGTGAACGCATGCGCCTGCGTATGCGGCTCCGGCACCGCATGCGGCTGCGGGAGCAGATGAGGCTGCGCCGTCTCAATGCCACCACGGCCACCAGCAGCCCCACGGCCCCACCACCCACCACAGCTCTGCCCTTCCCCTTCAGCAGCACTGCCTACGCGCCCTGGAGCAAAGAGCCACCCACAGCCGGCACCTGGGAGATGGAGACCGAAACAGAGGTGGTGACTGAGCTGGTGACGGAGACAGAGGCCTGGGAGCTGGGCACGGGGACGGCACAGCCCTTCACCACAGCCGAGACCTACACCGTGAACTTTGGCGACTAGGAGACGCTCGTCCCCTCGCTCCTGCCTCGAGCCAAGGCTGGACGCTCGCGGCCGGTTTGTTTTCGCCTGCTGCAGGGCTCCGGCATCCGCTTCTGAAGCCTTCCTCGAGCGCTGGGCAGCCCGCTCTGGGTAGCCCGTCCCGGGTGGGCTCCAGCTCCTCACTCGCGCTGCTTCCAAGGACTACAGGGCACGCCACGCCACGCCGATGCTCGCCCCCAGGGCTGGGCGGCTGCGGAGCACCCCCCTCGCCGGGCTCCAGAGCCAGGCAGGAAAGGACGCGCTGCCCCATCCCTCGGGGCTGGGGTGATGCAGGACCCAGCCCTCACCCCGTCCCCCGCACAGCGGGGTAGGCAGGGGCGGTCCCGCTCTCCAGGGCAGGGCCCGCACGGAGGCAGGCGCAGCCCCTGTCCCCTCCACACAGTTTTTTATTACACAAATAAATCAAGTTATATTGGTACGAGCCTCTCCTCTCTCCCGTGCCCCGGCAGCTCCATGCCAGCCCTCCCGGGAGGACAGATGGGGATGACACCAAGGCGGTGGGCGTCAGGACCCTCCAAAGGGCCAGGGGTTTATCGAGTCCGTGCCTTGCCTGCTCAGTCAGTGCCCCACCTCCATGTCCCCGTCATCGTCCTCGGCCCCAAAGCCGGAGAAGCTGATGGGCTGGCAGCTGAGGTTGCGCAAGTTGACGAGACAGGCGGTCTGCGTGGTGCTGAAGGCGGGCACCGTCACCAGCAGGACCTGCTGCCCATCTTCCCCTGCAAAGACAGGCGGGCGTCAGGCAGCCGAGTCCCCGGTCGGCACCCCGGTGCCGGGTCCCAGCCCTGAGCGAGGACTGGGGCGTGCTGCGGGACTCACCTTTGAGCAGCTTGGACTGGAAGCGGGGAGCATTGCCGCAGAAGTAGACGTGAGGGCAGTCAGTGAGGATGAAAGGGTCCGATTTGTAGAAGGGGTAGCAGCCTGGAAGGGTTGGAAATTAGGAGGGGAACCTGCACGTGCACCCCTTCAGAGGGCAATCCCCCCCCCCAGCCTCAGCACCCGCCCAGCCCTCGCCTCACCCAGGGTGTCCGGGGCTGTGGGGCTGATGTGTCCCGCCAGCAGCGTCCACTCCAGGATCTCCAGGTAGTCGTCCATACTGCTGTATTTGAAGATGTCGCTGACGTTCTGCCCTGATGTCCCCAAAAACCTACAACATTTTGGGGGAAAGAAGGAGAGATTTGGATAACTGTACTTGCCGTGACTTGCCCTGCGATCCCACACTGCCAGCAATTGTCACCAAGCCGGTGGCACACCGGGCTTTTTTACCTGATGCCGTCCACGTCAGCCTGGTAGGGGTTGGTGACCAGCCGCAGCGTGGAGTAGGCGCTGGCGAGGGGCAGCATGCAGTGATGCAGCGGCTGCTGAGGCAGCGTATAGTTGGTGGGGTCAAACTCACCGGGCATCACGTCCACGGGCACGGAGGTCTGCGGGCAGAGCGGGGATTATCGGGGATGGCCAAACCACCCTCCTTCCAAGGGCTCAGAGCAAAGCCCCGGCTGGAGCTTGCTGCTGGCTCTGCCTCGCTCCCTGATCTGGCTCCTGCCGCTTCCCCGCAGGAAGCCCTGCTTGGCTTCACCGCAGAGCCCAGATGCCAGGAGAGGGATGTGAAGCTGGGCTGTGCGCTGCCTGCCCTTGCCGTGTTCCCGTACGGCACCATATGCAGTGCTCAAAGGGAAGCTGGGGGCTGGGGAAGGGGCGTTTGCCACTGCCCCGCACCCCCGGGCTGCTGCAGAGCATTGCTTCCCCGGCACGGGAACCAGGCTCTCTCCCACAGAAGGTACCCAATTCCCTGGCCAAACCTATCCCGCTCCAAGCACTCACGCAAAGCTGCAGCAGGATCTCATCCAGCATCTTCACGGCCTCCACGCTCGCTGCCTGGGTCTTCTTAGTCAAGTACTTGGCCTGGGTCAGCGGGGAGACAGTGAGACAACGACCCTGTGCCACCCCTGATCCCTCCTTTCCCACCTCTGCGGGACTCCCCGTGCCAGCCCGAGCCCTGGAGAGCACTGCTGAGGCTGAGACCCCTTCCCCGCCATACCTTGTTGATGGTATCCCGGCTCTGCGTGTTCTCGCTCAGCAGGTTCCCAGCCAAGATGACACGGGAGATTTGCGCGGCGCAGCTCTGCTGGCCCTCGGCGCCCAGCTGCCCCGTCACCACGTCCACCAGCAGCTGTGTGCTCAGCAGGGACTCGCCGCTCCCGCTGCCCAGCCCCAGCCCCGACACCAGCAGGACGAACCTAGGCGCAGAGGCGCGGGCAGCGTGCCGTGCTGCCTGCCCGTGCCAATCCCTGCCCGCACGGGCCGTGCCAGGGCTGCCCACACCAAGGGGCTTCAGAGAGCCAGGTGAGGGGGACACCAGCCCCCATCTGCCATCTCTCGTGGCACCTACGCTGATGGGCACATGGGGGAGATGGGGAGGGACTCTCGATCAGGGAGGGGAGCGATGGGATGAGGGGGAATGGTTTTAAACAGAAAGAGGGCAGATTGAGATGAGATATAAGGCAGAAATTCTCTCCTGTGCGGGCGGTGAGCCCCTGGCGCAGGCTGCCCCGAGAAGCTGTGGCTGCCCCATCCCTGGAGGTGTCCAAGGCCGGGTTGGACGGGGCTGGGAGCACCCTGGGCTGGTGGGGGGTGTCCCTGTCCAGGGCAGGGGGTGGCACTGGATGAGCTTTAAGGTCCCTTCCAACCCAAACCATTCTGTGATTCTATGAAATGGCCCGCTGGGGCTCAGGGATATGGTGGGGGACACGGTGCCAGCCCTGCTCCCGTCACTGCCGACACTCACCGGTCCGAGCTGGGGCCTTTCCAGGGCAGCGGCCGGGGCAGGTTGGCGAAGCAGTGATCCTCCACCAGGAACTTGCCGTCATTCTGCTCAGAGCCATACACGGCAAAGATGGTCCCTATGGCAGAGAGAGGGCAGTGAGACCCCAGCCAGGGCCCACGAGGTGGTTCCCACCGAAGAGCCGTTGTCCCCTTACCTGTCACTAGCCTCTGCACCTCGACAGCTCCTTCCAGCTTGATCCGCTGCAGCTCGTCCTCCAGGATCAGCTCGTCGGAGGGGTGGATGTACTTGGGCAGGGGTGGCTGAGGCACTAGGTTGTGCTGGGGACAGGGCACGCTGTGACAGCTTCAGCGAGGCCGAGTTCCCCCAAAGGGCCCTTCCCCCCCGCCAGCCAAACCCCGCTCGTGGAAACCAGAGGGCGGGCGCGTGACTCATGAGAGCCGCCGTCGCGGCCCCCCACTGCTGGCCCGGCAGCCGTTTTGGAGGCCCCGGCAGCTCTCGGCGCTGCTCACCAGCTGCACGCCACCCGGCCGAGCTGGTTTTGCTTAACGTTTCCCCGCAGCGCCCCGGCGAAGCAAACACGAGCACGGCTCCCCGGCCAAGGAGGAAGCGGCTCAGCCAGGCGGCGGGGGACGGTGTGCTGGCTCGCCTCGGGAAACGTGTTTGCAATCACTGCCCGGGCAAGCGCTCCACTGCCTTTGAACCCTGCCCAGCAGGCAGGGTGCTAACCTCAGGCCATGCCGAGCAGGCTCCAAACATCCCAACGTGCTCCCCGCGAGCTGGCTGGGAGCAGGCAGGCCGCCGGCATCGCATGGGGATGGCAGAGCTTCCCTGGATGGGCCCCTCATCCTCCTCCCGCTGCATCCAAACCCTCCAAGGGCAGGAAAAGCGGCGCCCAGCAGGTGCATACATGATGCATGCTGGCACAAAAGGGTGGCACCAAGAGCGGCAGCATCTAGGGATGGGGTAGGCACAGAGAAGACTGTACACCAGCTCCCCAGGTCAAAGCCCTGGCGGTTCCCACTTGCTCGGCCACCGCAAGCACGAGGGAAGCGGTGGGAAGCGATAGGAAGCCAGCCGAGGTCCCAATGTGTGTTGGAACATCCCCCAGAGCTGTGCAGAGGAGGAAGGGGAGGATGACCACAGGAGGGAATGTCCCCGCTGTTACCTCCTCGCTGATCTCCTGCAGGATGGAGGGCTGCAGCTGCATCGCCTTGAAGAGCGTCCCCACGACGCAGCACTTCTCACCCGCCCGCAGCTCGCAGAGCTTCCGCAGCGCCACGCCATTCCCTGTGGAGAGAAACGGGGCTCAGCTGGCCTCTGGGACGGCCACGAGGGCAGGAAAGGCTCAAGGCTGGCTGGGACCAGCTGAAAGGGCCTGAACATCGAGGCAGTGGGGGAATGTTGTGAAGCCTCTCGTTTTTCCTTGGGGCACCGAGCCGAATCCACATGTGTAAGCCAGATGGGGCCAATGGAGCATACCAGAGAGCCAGCACTGCCTGCAGGCATTTCCTCTGCGTTGAGGGGGAGGAAAGCTGGGTCATGCTGGGGTCCAGGGGACCTGCAGCTCCCAGCCACCACCCAGGACAGCGTGCAGAGCTCCCACTGCGCCCGCGGGTCCAGCTCTGCCCAGGAAGGGAGGGTGCATGGGTCCGGGATCGTCCCGCCTGGGCACAAAGCCTGTGCTCTTGCCCTTGAGTATGAGGGGCTGGTGTTCCTGCTCCCCATCCAGGAGGTGACTTAAACATCTCGCTCAGATTTGACAGGCAGGAGAGATTGTTCACCATCCCCAAGTCTGACCTCTGCCAGGGCCAGATCCTCCACCTGGGATCCCTGTTGGAAGCCAGGATCCCCATCGCAGCCGGGCATTTGGGAAGATGCCGGCACGAAGACAGGCTTTCCTCTGCCTGAAAGGCAGTAACAGGTCCAGGGATCCACAGGGAGACACGGGCTGGGGGAACCAACACGTGCCTCAGGAGGTGCAAAGAGCATCGCAGCCCCAGCGGTTCACATCTTTGTGGCTGGGGAGCATTTGCAGAGAGCACAAAAATGCATCTCCCTCACCACAAGCTGAGCCCAAGCCTTCTCGTCTCACCCACGAGGACCCAGAGATGCATCAGCCCCATCGTGTCTGTAGGATTTTTATTTTCCCCTGTTTAAATCAACCCGTGAAGCCCATCCATCCCGAGCCTCAAGCCCCGGAGGGAGGAGGACTGGCTGCCGGGCTGCGCTGGCGCTGCGAGAGCTGCTGGGCTCCTCTCCCAGAACAGCACTGCCAAAGCCCGCTGCCGCGCCGGCTCCTCCGTCAGGTCATCCTTTCTGGCCACGGGCGGTGGGGGTGATGTTCCCCCCCCCCCCCAAACTCTCCCTTTGCTAATCACGCGCCTGCTGAACGTGACTGCTGTCCGGTGGAAAGCACCCTGCTGCGATCACCGGCACCCCGAGCTCAGTGGAGCTGGAAACACGGGTTCATCAATCTCAGGAATGCAAACACTCACAGTCAGAAAAAACAATCCAGTTTTAGTTTCTTATTCTTGGCTCTAACCCCTCAAAATGCGCGTGTTTAGGGGGAGCGGGGCTGCTCTCTCCAGATTTTGCCTGCAGGCGCATCTCACTGCGAGACAAACCCCAGAAAACTCGTCCCATCACATGACTCCGGGAAGTGGAGCTTTACAAAACTGCTGGTTGCCATCACCCTTGGCAAAATCCAGGGTTATGACGCAGGGGCGGACGGCCAAGGAAAGGAACCGGCGCAGCGTGGCGCGGGCTTTGCTTTCCCGCGCAGCCCACAGGTCCAGGGAGAGAAAGAAAAACAAGCGGCCGGCCCAAAAACCTCCATAGAAGGGCAAAGCCGAAAGCTCAGCTGGCCTGGGAGGGGGGAAATTCGATAACAGGCTTTTACCATGCTCGGGAAGCCATGCGCCACGCCGAGGCCTGCCAGAAAGCTCAACCACCGAGCTCTGGCAGCGGCGAGGCGGTTGCTCCATCCAGCGCCGCCGTTACGCCTTCGGATGGAAACTCTTTAGCGTGAGGAACCCACCCACTAACCGCTCACGCGGCTCCGCCGGGCGAGGAAACGGGGGCCCCCCCTGCCCCGGGTGCAAGCGGCGCCTCTCCCACACCCCCCGCAACAAACCTCACGCTTAACTCGTGCTGCTGGCAGCGAGCGGAAGCTTTGAGCTGGCCTGGTGTGACCAAAAAAAAAAAAGTTTTTCTCTGCATAGCTGATGTTTAAAGGTGATTTTAGAAACATTGAGATACTGTCCGGCAGAGAAACCATCCCCAAAAAACCCCCCATGGACTATTCGACCCCTCAATGTTTGTGTAAGCTTAAGAACCGATGGCAACCGTGAAAAATCTCTGAGAAGCTTCCAGCCTGACGGCCGCGCGGCTTTGCCTCTTTTCCCAAAGCGGGGAGGAGGCGTTTATTCCCCAAAGGGACTCACCCCACTTCTGTCGCGCCCGCTCCTCCAGGATGGGCCGCATCTGGATGAGGCGGGCGGCGTAGATGTGAGCGTACTGGCGGCTAAAGCTGCGCTCGCCCAGCAGGAAGGGCTGGGAGCAGTCGGCGTACGCCGAGACCGGCACCCGGGCGAAGGTGGAAGCGTCGGCGGAGGGGGGGGTCAGCAAACCCTGCGCCGTGGGGGCCGCCTGCTCCGAGAACATGGTGGGCACGGAGCAGCGGGGCTGGCCACAGCGGGGGGGGGTTAACGGCAGGGCTGGAAAGCAAATGGGAAAAAAAAGGATCCCAGCAGATTCCTGGCAACCCCCCGGCTAGCACCGTCACCCCCAAGGTGCCACGAGTGCCTCCCTCCAAACTGACCCCCTCACCCCCCAAAACACAAACCAGGTCTAGGTCTAACCCCCCCCCCCCCCCC
The DNA here is from genome assembly GCA_017639485.1 of Pluvialis apricaria. Taxonomy (NCBI): domain Eukaryota; kingdom Metazoa; phylum Chordata; class Aves; order Charadriiformes; family Charadriidae; genus Pluvialis; species Pluvialis apricaria. The sequence goes on from CM030030.1 coordinate 5,498,165, forward strand.
CCCCCCGACCACTGCACACACACCGCCTCCTTTCCCTCCCCCTCTCAACACCCCAAACTCATCCTGGTGCCAGGAAAACCCCAGCACCACACCCCCCCCCCCCCCAAAATCACACCCCGGCAGCAGGACACCCGAAGTCCCCCAAAATACACCCTGGCCACTGGACCACCCTGGGCCCACCCCCAACCCACCCCCCCGGCACCAGGAGCCCTGCACAGCCCCCTGGACACCCCCTGGCACCAGAGCCGCCCCAGGACATCCCCAAAACACACCCCCAGGCATAAAGACCCCCCCAGGGCGCCTCGACACCCCCACCCCCCCCCAAAACACCTCCTGATACCAGCCCCCCCCCCCCGGACACCTCCTAAACACACACCCTGGCGTAAAGACCTCCCCCAGGACACTGGGACTCCCCCAAAAACACCGGGGCACCGGGACACCCCCCCCCCCCCCGAAACACCCTCTGACACCAGAACGCCCCCCCCAGGGCACCGCAACCCCCACCAAAACCCCCCCTAGCACCAGCCCCCCCCCCCCCCCGCCCCAAAGAAAACCCCCTAAAAACATCCCCCTGGCATAAAGACCCCCTCAAGGCACTGGGACCCCCCTCCCAAACACACCCTGGCACCAGAGCCCCCCCCCCAGGACACCCCCTAAACACCCCCTTGGCACAAAGACCGCCCCCCCCCGGGCACCAGGACTCCCCCAAAAACACCTCCTGGCACCAGGACATCCCCCCCACCCCCAACACCCCAACCCAAGACCCCCCCCCCCCAGCTCCTCTCCGGGCAGCAGGACCCTATGGGACCCCCCCAGTCCGCCCTGGCGCCCTCCCGAGCCAGGACCCCTCAGCCCCCCCCTCCCCGGGACCCCCAAAAGGCCCCAGCAACACCCCCCGGGCCCCCCTCGCCCCCCCCGCAGGGTTCCCCCCCCCCCAGCGGGGCACCCCCAGCCCCCCCCGGCCGCAGGTGACGTACGGGGTGAGGGGTCAGAGGTCAGCGGCCGCGGGGGGGCCGCCAGCCCGGCACCGCAGTCCCGCCATGGGGAGGGGGGGGGGGGGGGGGGGAAAGGCGCGAACGCCGCAAAGCGCGGAAGTCGCGTGGCCGCGGAGCGGAAGTGACGTCAAGGCGGCCGGTCGCCGTGGCAACCGCCGGTGGAGGGCCCGTTCCCGTGGAAACGGGGGGGGGGGGGGGGGGGAATCGTGAGGGGACGGGGGACACCGGGACTCACCGGGAGGGGACGGGGACACCGGGACAGAGACCCGGGACCCCGCGGAGCCCACGGGGGGACACCGGGACCGGCCCCCGCGACCCCGCATTGCTCGTGGGGGACAGGGGACACACGGACCGACCCCGGGGGGGACACTGGGGCCCACGGGGGCCCGGAAGGGGATGGAGGGACACTGGGACGGACCCCCGGGACCCCACGGAACCCATGGGGTGACAGGGGACACCGAGACCGACCCCCGGGGGGGGCACTGTGACTGAGCCCTGGGACCCCACGGAGCCTGGGAGGGGACAGGGGACGCCGGGACTGACCCCTGGGGGGGACACTGGGACGGACCCCTGGGAGCCCGTGGAGCCCACGAGGGGACAGGGGAGACTGTGTCTGACCCCTGACACCTCAGGGAGCACAGAAGGGGATGGGGGGGGACACTGGGACCGAGCCCTGGGACCCCACAGAGTCCCAGAGGGGATGGGGGGGACACGGGGACGGACCCCGGGAACCTGCGGAGCCGATGAGGGGACAGGGAACGTGGGAATTGGTCCCCGGTGGGGACAGTGGGACGCAGCCCCAGTGGGATGCAGCGTTGCTCATGGGGGGACAGGGACATCGGGTCTCACCCCTGAGACCTCAGAGAGCCCAGGAGAGGACAAGAGGGGACACCGGGACTGGCCCCTGGGACCCCACGGAGCCCGTGGGGGGACAGGGGACAGCAGGACCGACCCCCAGGGGACACGGACCGACCCCTGGGACCCCGTGGAGCCCAGGAGGGAACAGGGGACACCAGGGCTGACCCCCAAGGGGGACACTGCGTCTGACCCCTGAGACCTCAGGGAGCCCAGGAGGGAATGGGGGGGGGGGGGGACACACCAGGACCGAGCCCTGCGACCCCACAGAGCCCGGCAGGGGATGGGGGGACAGTGGGATGGACCCCCAGGACCCCACGGAGCCCAGGAGGGTCCTGCCCCACACCCACCTCCTGCCCCCCGTGGGTCCCTGCGCTGGGCCCCCAGATGGGCCTGGGGCTGGGGGGGGCTGGCGGCCCCCCCGTCCCCCCTTCCTGCTGTGGGGGCGGAGGTGTGAGGGAGGAAGGGGGGGTGGTGAGCCGGCAGGCGCTCCATTTTAAGGGCTTTTCGGGTTTCGGTAGCGCTGAGTGGTGCGGCTGTCCCCGCAGCCCACTCGGCGCGCTATAAAAGCCGTCGGGGTGTGATACACCAACTGTCACCCACTGTCACCCTCCTGAGTGGGCTCGCCATGGCTGCCGCCTTCCTCTTGGTGCTGGTGGCGGTGGGAGGTAACAGGGGTCCCGGCCGCCCTGCATGCTGGTGGGGGGACGGGCACCCCGGGGTGGAGGGGAGGGGGACACGTGGGGATGGATATGGGGACAGAGGGGACGGCAGCCTGAGTGGCAGTGTGCTTGGGGATGGCACCTGGGGATGGGGTACGCATGGGACCTGGGGATGGTGGGGATGGTGTCGTCATGGAGGCATGCACCCAGGGATGGGGGGGACAGGAGGACTTGGCAGGAGGGGTGGCGGGGACAAAGTCCGCGTGGGGACCTGGGGACAGGAGGACAGGGTCTATGTGGGGACCTGAGGGTGGTGGGGACGGGAGGACATGGGGACAAGCAAACGGAGATGGCAGGGAGAAGGTCTGCATGGGGACCTGGGGAGGGTGGGAATGCGGTGAGGTGGGGACAGGCACCTGGGGGTGGCAGGGTGACAACGGGGGGATGATGGGGATGGGTCTGCGTGGGGACCTGGGGTCGTTGGGGACAGTGTTCATGTAGGGACCTGGGGCTGGTGGGGACAGGATGACGTGGGGACAGGCAGGAGTGATGGCGGGGACGGGGCTGACTGGGGTTGAGCACCTGAGGCTGGTGGGGACGGGGTCTGCGTGGGGATGGGGTCTGGGCATCCCTGGGGCACACAGGGACCTCAGCGACGGGCATGCACTCCCATGGCCGTGCTCACCGTCCCCGTCCCTGCTCAGTGGCACAGGCTGCTGTCCCCGAGCCCTGCCAGGGTGGCCCTGCATACTGGTGCCAGGACATGGCCACCGCCACCCAGTGCCGCAGGGAGCAGTACTGCCGCGACCTCTGGGACAGCCTGGCCCTGGTGAGCACCAGCATCGGCGCCAGCCGTGGGGCAGCCCCACACTTGTGTTGGGGCCACGCTGGGGGAGCGGCACAGACCTGAGGGTCTGTATTGTCCCCTGCAGGGCGACGTGGCCGAAGGGGACGTGGACAACTGGGACAGGTGGGGGCCAGGCAAAGGGAAGAAGTGCAGCCTGTGCACCAAAATCCTGGAGCAGATCAAGGCGATGGCGGGCGAGGACCCTGACGAGGTGAGGGGCAGCTGGGGGGCTCGGGGGAGCGGGGTGGGGGGCTGGCGCCTCAGAGGTGGCCCTGCTAATGCCACCGGGCCGGTCCCGGCAGGCTGCAGTGGAGAAGGCGCTGGGCAAGGCCTGCCGGGTACTGGGCAAGCGCCTGGGCCGAGCCTGCAAGCAGATAGTGAAGAAGTACCGGGAGCAGATCAGCGAGGCGCTGCAGAATGGTGATGAGCCCCAGGACACCTGCGCCGCCATCGGCTTCTGCGAGGCCTGAGCATGGTCAGCACCTGCCCTGCACCCCGCACACCCCATCCCGCACCCCGCATCCCGCACCCCGCACCCCACATCCCGCATCCCACACCGTACATCCTGCATCCTGCACCCCGCACACCCCATCCCGCACCCCGCACCCCGCATCCCACACCGTACATCCCGCATCCCACACCGTACATCCTGCATCCTGCACCCCGCACACCCCATCCCGCATCCCGCACCCCGCATCCTGCATCCTGCATCCCACACCGTACATCCTGCATCCTGCACCCCGCACACCCCATCCCGCACCCCGCACCCCGCACCCCGCATCCTGCATCCCACACCGTACATCCTGCACCCTGCACACCCCATCCCGCACCCCACATCCCGCATCCACATCCCACACCGTACATCCTGCATCCTGCATCCTGCACCCCATGTCCTGCACCTTGCACCTCGCATCCTGCATCCCACACCCCGCACTCTGCACCCCGCACTCTGCCCCGGGAGCGGGAGGGCGCTTGGGGGTCCTGCGCCTCCAGGAGGGAACCTGCCTGCACCCCTGCAGGGTGCGCGTGGGACGGGGGACCGCAAAGTGCACCCTGGAGAGGGGGGAAGGTTGGAGGAGCCACTTTTGCTGGCACCTGAGTTGGGGGTGACGGGGTGACAGGGTGACGTTGGCCCCCAACTCACCGCTCCTCCCTCGTCTCCGCAGGGCTCAGCCCCACAGCCATCCCCGTGTGCCACCCCCGAACCCCCAACCGTCTCCCAGCCCCACCTGCCACCCCGGATCCCGCTCCCCGTGCAATAAAGCATCTCGCCCCAGGCCACCGTGTCTCCTGGGGACGGTGGCCCTGCCATCCCCCATGCCGAGGGTCTCCTGGGGGCCCATCCTTTGGGGGGGGGGGGCATCCCTTGTGTTGGGGACACACCATCTCCATGGGGACGCCGGGTGCCATGCAGGGGTATGAAGCCCAGGCTGAACAGAGCCACATCCCTCCCTGGGGACACTGCGGACGGACAGACAGACAGATGAAATCCCCTCGTTTGGTGGTTTATTTGACTGGAGCAAGCAGCGGGGGTGGGGGACCTGCTGTCCCCTCAGTCCTCCTTCTCGTCCCCGTGGGTGATGATGTAGCACAGGGACTTGTAGTCGATATTCCCTGAGACGTCAATGGGCGTCACCGCGAACATCTGCTCCACCTGCGTGGGGACACACACCCCGCGGGCTGGGACGGGTCCCTGCGGGGTGCCACACGGGGACCACGAGGATGGGGACCTTGGGGGACACACAGGGTACCTTGGGGATGGAGTCCAGGATCTTGGGGTCAGGGATTGTGGGGGACACATAGCATTTTTGGGGACAGGGTCGATGTGGCACACATGGGGACCTTGGGGATGAGGTCTATGGGGGACACATGGCAGCCTTGGGGACAGGGTCCATGTGGGGCACATGGGGATCTCAGGGATGGGGTTGGGGATCATGGGGATGGGGCTGAGCACACGGGGACCTTGGGGACAGGGTCTTTGGGGGACACATGGGGATCTGGGGCCAGGGGCTGTGTCCCCTTCCCCACGTCTCCCTGTGGGCAGGCGGAGCTGGGTGTCCTGGGCGCCCCGCTTCCCCCAAAGGTCCTGTTGCCCTCCTTGTGCGGGGACGTGTTGGGGGACACGATGGGCAGGGGACAATGACAATGGAGGTGACAGTGATGGTGACAGCCAGGGGAGCCACCTCACCTCCTCCGGGGAGAACTTATCCGCCTGGGTCAGGAGGAGCTGCTTAAACCTGCGGGAAGAGGGACCAACTGAGCGTGGGGCCGGCTCCTGTCCCCATCCCGGGGGACGCAGGGTCTGGCTGGGTGCCCCGAGGGTCCCCACCACCCCCTGCTCACTCGTCCTTGTTCACGGTGCCGGTGCCAGCGGGGTCAAAGAGCTTGAACGCGTTGAGGATGGACTCCTCGGGGTCGGTGCCTGGGGGGGGCGAGGCATTGGGTGGGGTTCGGGGACGATCCCCAGGGGTGTCACGGGGCACCTGGGTCCACTCACCGTTCAGCTTCTCCCCAAAGAGCGTCAGAAAGACGGTGAAGTTAATGGGCCCCTTCCCCTCCTTCAGCATCTCCTCCAGCTCCTCGTCACTCACGTTTGTCTTCCCTAGGGGGGGACGCAGTGACAAGGCAATGTGGGACCGGGGACAGCCTGGCCCTGGGAGGGGAGAGGTGCCACTGGAGGTGCCAGCGGGTGTGCTGGGACGTGTCCCTCAGGAGATAAAGCGAGCAGTTCCCTCTGCACACCCGGGTGGCCCCGGCTGTCACTGCCCCATGCTTGGCACCGTAACTGTCCCCTCACTAGGCACCGTCACTTCCCATGCCTGGCACCACATCTGTCCCCACACTTGGCACTGTCACCGTCACCCACTTGGCACCATCACTGCTCTGGTCTTGGCACTGTCACTGTCCCCACCCTTGGCAATGTCACTCCCCATGCTTGGGATCATCATTGCTGTCCCCAACTTGGCACTGTCACCGACACACACGTGGCATCACCAACTGTCCCACCCTTGGCACTGTAACTGTCCCCAACTTGGCATCCTCACTGTCCCTGCAGTTGGCATCACCACTATCCCACACTTTGGACTGTCCCCACATTTGACATCATCGCCATTCCCATGCTTAGCATCATCATTGTCCCACACTGACTTCAACACTGTCCCCACACTTGCATCACCACGGTCCCACATTTGGCACCGTCACAGTCCCACACTTGGCACTGTCACTGTCCCCTGGCACTGTCACCACCCCGACTCATCACTGAAGCCGTCCCTGTCCCCATCCCCACGCGGTCCCGCTGACCCAGCTGCGAGTAGGTCTCCTTCAGGTCCGCCTTGGTGATGATCCCGTCCCGGTTCTGGTCGATGCAGCTGAAGGCCTGGAGCAGAGCGGGCAGGGGCGGTCAGGGGGGACCGAGCCACCGGGAGCCCCCGTCCCGGGCCCCCCCCGGCCGCTACCTCCTTGAACTCCTGGATCTGCGACTGCTCGAACATGGAGAAGAGGTTGGAGGAGCCGCGCTGTGCCCGCCTGGCCGCCGTCCTGCCGCGCGCGCCCGCCCTCCTGCCGGCCTGCGGGAGCCAACCGGGGCGCAGGGAAGCCTTGGTTCAGCCTCGGCCAATCAGAGCACAGGGAATCTCCCCCCCGCTTTTTTTTTTCCCCAGTCCCAGCCAATCAGAGAACAGGGAATCCCTTTTGTTTGGCCCCAACCAATCAGAGCACAGGGAATCTTTTTTTTTTTCTTTTTTTTTTCTTTTTTTTTTTTTTTGTCCCAGCCAATCAGAGGACAGGGAATCCCTTTTTGGTGTCAGCCAATCAGATCACAGAGAATCCCTTTTGTTTGGACCCAGCCAACCAGAGCACAGGAAATCCCTTTTTGGCCCCCCCAGCCAATCAGAGAACAGGGAATCCCTTTTGTTTGGCCCTGGCCAACAAGAACAGAGAGAATCCTGCCGGCTCAGGGCTGCCACCAATCAGAGCTCAAGGATGTCTTTCTGGTGGCAACCAATCAGAACACAGGGAGTCCAGCTGGGTGAGGGCTGTGGCCAATCAGAGCACAGGGGATCCATTTTTGGCCACGGCCAATAAGCACGGAAAACACTGCTGCTGCTGGCCGCAGCCAATCGTAGCGCAGGGAATCCTGCTGGCTGCAACCAATCAGAGCAGGAGGGATCCCTTTCCCCTCCTCGAATGGGCTGGGGGGATCCCGGGACTGCCTGGGCCTTCGTGGGGGCGCTGCTGGGGTAGCCCCATTCCTGGGGTGACCCAGCCCCCCCCAGTGTTCCCAGCCCCCACGGTGGCCCAGCCCCCCCAGCCCTGGGTCACCCCACACTTTGGGGTGGCCCCAAAACCCCACAGTAGCCACAGACCCCCAGGATCACCCCACACCCTGTGGTGGCCCCAGGTCCCCAGGGTGGCCCCAACACCCTGAGATGTCCCGAGATCCTGGGGTCCCCTCACGTGCCAGGGTAGCCCCAGACCCCCTGGGGTGGTCCAGACCCATGTGGTGGCCCCCAGATGTCCAAGGGTGTCCCCAGGCCCCCAGGATGGCCCATACCATGGGGTGGCCCCACAGCCCCAGGGCTGACTCCAACAGCCTGGGTGGGTCCCAGATGTTGGGGTGCCCCCAGACCCCCAAAGGGACCCCAACACCCTGGGGTCCCCCAAATCCTCAGAGGGAACCGAACACCTTGGGGTGACCCAGGAGGACTCCAAGTCCCTGGGGTGTTCCCACACATCCAGAGGCACTCCAACACCCCAGGGTGGCCCAGGCCCCAGAGGACCCCCCACACCCCGGGGTGTCCCCAACTCCCAGGGAGACCCTAAGACCCTGGGGTGCTCCCGAAGGATCCCAAAATCCTGGGGCGCCCCCAGACCCTCAGACAGACCCCAACACCTGGGGTTGCCCCAGGAGGACCCCACACACCCTGGGGTGCCCCAGAAAGACCTCAACTCCATGGGCCACCCCAGACCCTCAGGGGGACCCCAACATCCTGGGGTGCCACCAGACCCCCAGAGGGACTCCAGCACTCCAGGGTGGCCCAGACTCTCCGGGGGACCCCAATACCTTTGGGTGCCTCAGACCCTCCAGGGAACCCCAACACCCTGGGGTACTACCAGATCCCTAGAGGGACGCTAACACTTGGGGCACCCACAAACCCCCAGAGGGAGCCCAACACCCTGCCCCAGACCTGTGGGGGACTCAAATCACTGGGGTGCCCCACACCCTTCAGGGAACCCCAAATCCCTGGGGTCCCCCAGACCCTCTCGAGGATCCCAGCACCCTTGGGTGCCCCCAACCCACAAAGGGACCCCAACACACTGGAGTGCCCCAGGAGGACCCCAACACCCAGGGGTGACCCCAGAACCCCCAGGGAACCCCAAAACCCTGGACCCTCTGGGGAACCCAACACCCCGGGGTGCTCCAGATCCCCAGAGGGACCCTGACATCCTGGGTGAGCCCCAAACCTTCAGGGGGATCCAAACCCGTGGGGTGCCCCCACACCCCAAGAGGGACTCCGATAACTGGGGGTGACCCAGGAGGACCCCAACACCCTGGGGTGCCTCTAGACTCTCCAGGGAACCCCAACGCCCTGGGGTGCACCACATCCCCAGAGGGACCGCAACACCCCAAGCTGCCCCAGATCCCCAAGGAGGACCCCTACGACCCTAGGGGGACCCCAGACACCCCCAGGGAACCCCCTCAGCCTGGGGCGTCCCAGGAGGACCCCAACACCCGAGGATGCTCCCAGACCCCAGAGGGACCCCGACAGCCTGGGGTGCCCCCAGTCCCCCCCCTGCAGCATCCCCACTCCCTGGGGTGCCCCATCCCCGGGTCCTGGGGGGTCCCGGGCCCACACTCACCATCCCCCACCGCAGCCCTGGGCTGGGGGTCCTTGGGGCGCCCTGGCTTTTATCCCCCCCTTATCACCCCGAGCTAAATCCGGCAGCGGATGCGGGTGGGCGACCGAGCCAAATTTGGCGCTGACACCGCCGGGCTGAGCCGGACACAGGCCAGGCCAGGGGGCCCCCCGCGTGTCACCGGAGGTGAGGGGACACTATTTTTGGCTGCTTGGGAAGGTGGTGGAGCTGCAGCATCCCACAGCACAAAACAGCCCTGGGGGGTGTCACCTGTGCGCCCCCCGTTTGGGGTGGGTGGGCCCCGCTGGGTTTCGGGGTGCTGCTGCTGCAGGGAGCAGGATTTAGCCCTTGGTGGGGGTCTGTACCCCCTTGTTGGGGGGGGGTCAGCGCTGGGAGGGGGAGGCTGGGGTGCCCCCAGGCTCTGCCCCTCCCCCCGTCCCTGGTGTGGGGACAAGGGTGGAGGGGATCCCCAAAAATCGGTGCCCCACCGCATCTGGCACAGCTCTGGGGCACCCCACTCAGTCTCTGCACCCCAGGGCTCACCGACGGGGGGTGGCCCGGCCCCCTCCGATCCCCCCAACCCCCAAGTACCCCCCAACCAACCCCTTATCTCTCAGCCAGCCCCCCCGGGGGGTGGTCGCCCCCAGCGAAGGATGCAGGAGGCCAGGGAGGCACGGGAAGACCCTCGGCTGCCCCACACGTGTGGGGCAGCCCCGCTGGGGGGGTCTCCATGCGAGCATGAGGAAGACAAGGAGCTCTCGCTCAAGCGGCCCCGGAGAAGTCCACGCAAACCCCGTTTATTGGGGAGCTGGGAGCCGCCTCCGCCGGCGGCAAACCCCATCCCGCGTCCGTCTCTGCTCCTCGCAGAGCTCTGAGCGGGACCACCGTCCTCCCACTCCTCCCCACCCCCCGCCATCATCATCCTCATCCTCCCCCTGAGTCCTCTCTCACTGCCCCATCATGCAGGCCATTTTGCAGGCGACGGCCGAGATGAGCGCGGCCCCGCGCCCGCTGCCTTCCTCCGACTGGATGAAGGTGATGTCGCAGCCGGGCGTCAGCTGCCGAACCGTGGCGTGGAAGCGGTCCTTGAAGCTGCCGGAGGGGAAAAAACCCAGGGTCAAGGCTTGGAGGATGCAGGAGGAGGAAGGGGATGGTGGTGGGAGGAAGGCTCCTGGGGTTCCTCACCTGGGATGGAGCTTGTAGACAGAGCCGTCGACTCCCACAGTGATTTTGAGCGTCTCCTGGCTCCGGCTTTCCCGCATGCGGTTGATGACGCCGGCCAGCCCGGCCGAGCACATCTGGGCGGCGCGGGTGGAGACACTCTCGCAGACCATCCGCACGATGTCACAGTCCGTCCCTGAGGGCAGCAGCTCAAATGCCGTCAGGATGTTGTAGATCTGCTTGCGGTCGCCGGAGTCGCTGGGACAGGGAGAGAGGAGAGCGTCGGGTAGGGGAGGGGGGGGGGACACGGGGACCCCAGGATGGGGCAGCGGTAGAGGGTTGGTGCGGGGTGACGGGACGGGGGACCCCAGTATGGGACAGAGCAGGCTAGTACGGGGTGACAGGACATAGGGACCCTGCTGTGGGACATTCCGCCGTGGGGTGACAGGTGAAGGGACTCCACTATGGGACAGCCAGAGTACATTGGTGTGGGCTGAGGGGACGGAAGACCCCGCTGGGGGGCAGTGCAGCGGGCTGGTTTGGGGGTGCCAACCCCCCCACCGCGGCCCCGCCAGCCCCGTACCTCTCGATCTGTGACACGAAGCGCGTCTCGAAGGTCCCACGGGTCTTGAGCTTCTCGGAAGCCTCCCCGTTGAAGAGCAGGTTCTCGTCCACCAGCTTCAGCAGCACCAGCCGGACGATCTCCCCCATGTACTTCCCCCCAATGATCTTCTCATAGCTGGGGGGGGGACACGTGCAAACAGGGGGGGTGTCAGAGCCAGAACCTGGGGGGGCCACATCCCGCGGCACCCCCCCTCCTTGCCGGATGCATCCCTGCGGGCACGACAACCGGGGCGAAGGACCCCCACTTTGGGGGTACCTGTGATGAGTTGCACCGGCCTCAGCTGAGCCCAGCGTGGCGTGGGCGGGCAGGGGAAAGGAGAGGGGTGGGTGGGGGGGACGCGGCCGGGGCCGGGGATGCCCAGAGGAACTGGATCTGTCCTATTCCTTACAGTTGCTGACCGGGGTTAAGTGAGGTCTCGTCCACCACGCGGTCGTACTCCAGGAGGAACTCGTCCAGCTCCCCCGAGGCGCCGAAGGCCCCCCACTCCGTGTTGACACACATCCGCCCCTCGTCGCCCTCCACCAGCTCCACGTTCTGCATCTCCTCCATGTAGCAGGCGTTGCAGCCCGTCCCTGCCAGCAGAAACTGGGGATGGGACCCCCCCCCTAACACCCACGTCCCTCCCATCCCCGTGGCATCGTGGCCGGGGGGGCTGCGCTCGGAACTGTATGGCCCCATGCCGATGCGGATGGGGAAGCTCAGCCCTCCTGCTCCCCCCGGTCCTCCCCCACAGCCCTGGCCGGCTGCGTGTCCCTGCTGGGCGTTGGGGATGGCCACCGTGGGGTCCCAGGGGCTCCGGCTGCCGCGTGGCAATGGCAGCTCGGCCTCCAGCGGAGCTGATAAACAGCCCCGGCGCGGTGTTTACCCAGGCCGAGAGCCGGTGCGGAAAGCCCAGATGGCCGCGTGGTTGACAGCACTAAAGACAGCGTGGGTCTGGGGGGGCGGTGGGGGGCTGCTCCCCTGGGGAGGGGGAGCGAAGGAGCCTGCGGGTTTCAAACCCACCTCCTGGGCTCCCCGACACAGCCGGCACCGGCCACTTCCAGCCAGTGCCCACCCATACGGGGAGACGCTGGAGCCACCGGCAGCCTGGAGAGAGGATGTCACCTGGAGACAGACCCACGCTGTGGGTCCCCAGACCCGGTACGGTGACCACCCCCTTTTCCCCCCCTGAAGGTGCGCCCCCCCACCATGCCCTGGCCAGGAGATGCCGTCTGGCATCCCACCCTCAGGAGACGTCGACAGCGTGCTGCTGCCACCCTCTGTCCTCGGTGCGTCCCCCCCAAAATGGACAAGCCCCTGCTCTCAGCAGGGGAGTGTGAGTGGGGCCGTGGGAACGGTCCCCCCCCCTCGCCTGCCGCGTGTCCCGGCGGGAAGGGGCCGTCTTACCCACAATCATCCCAACCTCGCACCGGTGATCTTCGTAGTAGCAGGAGATCATCGTGGCCACCGTGTCGTTCACCATCGCCACCACGTCCATCTCAAAATCCTGGGGAGGGGAGAGGGACCATTGGGGGGTCTCACCGGGGGTCCGGGCTGTCCCGCAGCAGGGGTGGTCTTGGGTGGGGGGGGGGCCCGAGGGTGAGGATGCACACACATATCACGCACACGTGTGTGCACACACATGGAATGACCCTTCCTGGGGACATGCGGGGCTCCGGCGGCCCCGTCGTGGGGACAGCCGGGGGTGCTGGGGTCTCCCCCCTACTATGCACAAACCGTACGATCATCTCACCCCTCGGCGTTTGATGGCGTCTCTCAGGAGCCCAACCACGTTGTTCCCTTCCGCGCCGGAGGCTTTGAAGCCCTTGGTCCAATTCAGGAGGATGCCCTGGAGTCAGGGGAAGAATGAAACGGGGCTGTGGGTGTAGCCAGGTAATGGGGACCCCCGAGTCCTCGCGCCGCCCGGCCACTCCCTCACCTTGTCAATGTCCTCGTGCCGCACGGGGAAGGAGAACGTGAAGCCCAGGGGCAGCTTTTTGTGCTTCATCTGGTGCTTGTCCAGGAAATCAGAGATGCACTCGGAGATGTAGTCGAAGAGCTGGAAGAGAGGAGGTCCAGACTTCGCCGGGGGCTGTCCCCATCCTCCCACTGCCCGCAGGTGGCCATCCCCACCAAGGGTCCCCCGAGTGTGGCCACCTCCCCGCCACCCCCCGGCTTCTGCCAGAGGGAGGAATAAGGGATGTACCCGCTTGGTCTCCCCACCAAAATGTGGCACGGTGTGCCCCTGCCTGGTGACAGGGACTGTGCAGGAGGGGACAGGATGCCCCCTGTGCCCAGCTCACCATCTCGGCTGTCCCCGTCATGGCATCCTCTGGGATGGAGTACATCTGGTGCTTCGTCTTCACCTTCCACTGCCCTTCCTCCCCCTCACCCACTTTCACCAGCATCACACGGAAATTGGTGCCGCCGAGGTCCAGCGACAGGAAATCTCCAACCTCTGCAAAGCCAGGGGCGGGGGGACACACAAGGTGACCAGCTCATGGCGGGTCTTGGCCTGCCGCACCAAGCTCGGCGGGGTCTGGGGAAGAGGTGACATGGCAAAGGACCGGGAGCGATGCCCGTCCAGCCCAGCAGCGCCGTACCTGAGCCCTCGGGTGTGGAGCGGACGTAGGTGGGCAGCATTTTGACGGAGGCTTCCTCGTGCGTCTCCAGCTTTAGCCCTCGGTCCATCTCTTTTTGCATCCGGTACATCACCTTCTTCAGATCCTCCTCCTTCAGCCGAAACTCCGACAGGATCTGCTCCACCTGTGGCAGGATGGATGGCATCAGCTGGGGACGGGGGATATGGGACCCGGCTGGCATGAACTGCTATAAATAATCCAAATTTTCCTTCCCCTGGCCCTGGTTTTCCCCATCAGTGCACAGACATCCCGGACTACCTTATCCCATCTCTCTGCTATCCTGCCTCCAACCTAATGGACATGCTGGTGAATCCACAGGGCCGGCACGAGCCGCTGCTGGCCCCACATCCTCTCCTGGCGCTGTCTGCAAGACATCCGCAGTCGGCACAGGGCTCCCCATGCTGCCACCTTCAGCCGCTTCATTTTCCACCTGCTTTGAAGCCAGCGCCGTTCCAGCAGGGCTTGGACCAGTGACCCGGGACATCCCATCTTGCCGGATCCCAGGGTCTTTCCCAGCAAGGAGCACTTCCAGTCATGCCATTTAGGAGCTCAGTGGCTCCTGCCGAGGACATGGGATCCCCACTGTGTCTGCAACGAGGATGCCGCATCCTCTTTCGTCCCCCAGGAGCACACCTCTCCCTGTACACCCTGGGGGACTGCGGGTACCATTTTCCACCCATCAAACAGCGTGAATTGGGGGGCCAAGGGCAGGCAGGACCGCGGGCAGGATATAAAAAGTATTATCGGGAAATGCTCCCTTGCCTCGCTACCAGGGAGAATCGCAGGGCCCACTTGAGGGAAGCGCCTGGCAGGCAGGACCTGTATTTACACTTTACGTAGCAACCCTGGGCTCCGCCACCGGCGCAGCCTCCATTAGCCACGGCACGTAATCGGGGGCAGGCAGCCCCGGGCTGTCAGATGGAGCCGGGGGGGGAGAGAGCGCTCGCTGCTTGGCCAGATGTAGCCGGCGGCATTAGAGGGCTCATTAGTCACTGGGATCTGGGCAAGCTTAAAACGCTCCTGCTTGCACTTTCGCTGGCGGACGGATGTTTTCCTCGAGGCTGCTGCCATTTCCCAATGTGTTTCAGGGTGGGGGGCTCTGTAAAAAGGCTTCGGGATGTGGTTCAGAGCATCCCGGCATGAGGAGAGCACGCACCGCCTCGGCTCAGCCAAACCTGTGGCTGCTCGCCCCGACTCCCTCAATGCATCCTGATAAATCAGCCGGCCCCAAACACCGTCCCTCAACCTCCTGCCCCCTGAGTGGGCGTTCATCCCAAAGATCTCCTCGCCCTGAAAGCTCCTGCCTCACAGAGCCCTCGTGCCTGGGGGGGGATCCCGGCACCCCGGCACCTCTCCAGCCATTCTGCCTGCTCCGTCCCAGTGCCAAAGCCCAGGGGCTCCATTAATCCATAAGACAAGACGTGGCTGCACCACGAGGAATGCCGTCGTGCTGGGGAATGCCACCGGCTACTGCAGAAAGGGGATGGGGCAGCCCAAGGCAGCACCGTGGTGAGGTTGGCCATGACCCCAAGGGAGTTCAGGCCAGGATGGTTGGAAAAATCCTGCCAGGAAAAGTGCGGGGCCGGATTCGACCATCTTGCTGGAGCTGGCGGCTGAAGGCATTCAGCGTTCCACAACATGGAAGCCAGCCTGCGGCGCCGTTTGGCACACAAATGCCAAATTTGGCACAGCTGGAGGGTCCCTGTCCCTGGGCCTGGCACCCGAGGATGGCAGCGGAAGGTCCAAGTTTTATTCCTCCAGTGTTTTTGCATTGCAGGCACCACGTGCCCTGAATCATCCTTTCTCTCGCCTCCAAAACGATGGGTTTGGCTCTTCCTTGGTGGGATTCGGCTCTTCCTATGCGACTGAATCCGGCTCTCAGCTTCAAAAGTAACTGCTTGCTCTGACGTATCTCGCAAAGGGGACAAAGCTGGAAACCGTGTGGCCAAAGGCTGTGGTGGGTGGTGATGGCCGGCTCTGCCAGCCATGCAGGGGCAGCCCCTGGCACATGCTGCGTCCCCTCAGTGTCCCCTTGGATGTCCCGGTCCGCAGCAGGGAAGCGTCTCGCTGTCCTCGCCCACGGCACGGCCCCATGAGCTCAATCCATCCGGCAGAGGAGACGGCAGCAGCTGCCCCCAACCAACATTTCGCCAGGGATGAGGCGGGTGCCATCCTCCTGGGTGGCTGGGTGGCAACGGTGACGACCAGCCAAAGGAAGTGATGGGCCGCGTCTCATCCCAGGAATGGCAGCCACTTGGCTGGCAGCAAGATGCCAAGGGTGATGCCTGGATGGCGGGAGCATCCCAGCCAGGCGATGCGGTCCCGCAGATGCTCCTGGCTCCGTCCTGTGTCCTCGGTGGCATTGGGACCGGGCACAGCCCATGCTGTGCCAAGACCCGGCGCACCAAAACGCAGAGCCCTGGCTTATGGTGCTGGGATCCGTCCTCGGAGCATGCCGGGGGGTGACCACAGGGATCCTCCTGGGCACGTTGGGGCTGACCCCAGGCTGCACAGCTTTGCCCCTGGAGCTGCCGTCCTCCCCGCCAGCTGTCCTCCCCTCCTGGCTACCTCCGTCCCCAACAGGGACACTGCCCGGTGGGAGATGCCCGCAGCACCCGGCTGCTCGCCGCAGGTATGGCTGGCAGCCCGGGGAGGATCTGTGCCGCTCCCTGCACCGACCGAGTGCCTCCCACCCCATCTCCCTGCCACCCCCACCCCGGGGTCGCCACCAGGAGTGGCCTTACCTTCTCCTTCCTGCTGCTCTCCATCCTGGCTCGGTGATCCAGCATGGGGGCAGCTGTTGGGGTGGGGTGGGCTGCGGGCCAAGCCGTACCCCCCCCAGATCCCGGGCACCCCGCCGCCGTGCCTGCCTGGGGGAGTGAGCTCCCTTCCCCGTCCCGGCGCTGGGCTGCTCCGTCCCTCGCTCCGCTGAAGGATGCTCCACTTTCGCCACTTTATCTCATCCGACTCCGACGGCGGCCACCTCCTCTCCAGCACCACGCTGAGGGGGGGGTCCCAATCTTCTCCCCCCCCCCAGCCTCCAGACCCTCAAGCAGAGGGGTAGGGAGAGGGGCCCGGCGTCCCAGTGGGCTCAGCCCTCTCGCCCCGCATCCTTCGCACCAGGGGGGATACGGGTCGTGCTTTCCCCACTTGCTTCCTATCACCGGTAAATTTATTTACCGGGGCGTCGGATGGTTTTCAGTGTGGTGAGGGGTGGTGAGCCCAGCTTGGTGGGTTTCTACAGCCAGCGGGGAAGTCCCGGTGTGGCAGCGAGGCTTGGCCGGGACCCCTCCCCGCCGGGGGCCGCTGGCCCCGTCATGCGAAGCACCACGCCCCAGGCCACCCCTGTCCCCGCTCCAGTTGTCATATCAACGGCTCGATGTGCTGGCGGCGGGTGGCAAGCACTCCACCGGACGGCTTAGCAACCCGGCACGCTCCCATGGAGACGGCGGCGGGGCCGGAGGAGCCGGTGGCTCGATGACAAAGGTTACGGCCACCCGGCCAGGGGCGAGGGTGACTGGGAAGTGCTCCGTGCCCCCAGGATGGGGAAAGCTCTGGTGACGGTGGGATGGATGGCAGTTTTGGGGCTGGTTTTGTGGGCCGGGGACACGGTGATGTCCCCTTAGTGGTGCCGTCAGCCAAGCGTTGGGGAAACACCGGCTCATGGGGGTCCCCAACGGGTAAGTGGATGCTCCTGGCCATGGGAGGGCCCCAAAACCTCCTGGTGTTGGGTGGTGGCAGCATTCCCTCGGACATGGAGCTGGGGAGGGAGCAGGAAGGGTCCCCTGGGGGGCCTGGATGGGGGCTGGGGCTGGCAGCCCCACAAGGGGACAAGGGGGCTGTGGGGAGGGCAGAGGGTTTGGGGGTCACCCCACAGCGCCTCATCCCCACCCCGAGGGCTCAGGCATCCCTGCCCCAGTGATGGGTGCCCACCCCGTGGAGGGAGCCGGCCCCGTCGAGGGGCCCCCGCCCCACAGAGGAGCCCTCACACACGGGGAGAACAGCCCCATAGAGGGGTCTCCACCCCACGGGGCAGGCCAGCCCCACGGCGGGGCCCTGCCCCACGGCGAGGCCCACCCCACCGACGGGGCCCACCACAGCCCTCCCCGTCCCCTCCGCCACCCGGGATAGAGCGCCCCCCGCTGGACGTCCTGAGGGAGAAGCCCCGCCCCATGACGCCGGCGGCGGCGCTGATTGGCCGCCCAGCTCGGAGGCGGGAAGGGAGCGGCGGTGGGCGTGGCCGGAGGGAGGTGCAGGCGCTTACTGGTCAAGAGGCTGAGGGGGCGGGGGCGGAATCGGCGCGTGCGCAGAGCGGGCGAGGCCCCGTGGCAATTGCCTGGGGTCAGTGTCACTTCCGGTCGCTGCGGTTCTGCTTCCGGGTCGGGCTGATTTCCCCGTCCGCCGTCGCCTCATCACAGCCAGTGCCGGAACCGCCGGTACCGCCGGGAGGGGAGATCGGGATGGGGGACTGGGTTGTACTGGGACCGGGGGTTGGATTAGCTGGGTTATACTGGGGCGAGGGGGTGGGTTAGGTGGGTTATACTGGGGGCCGGGGACTGGGGTAGCAGGGTTATGCTGGGGTGGGTTGGGTTAGCTGGGTTGTACTGAGACAGGTTAGGTGGGTTATACTGGGGGCCGGGACTGGGTTAGCTGGGTTGTGCTGGGGACTGGGTTAGCTGGGTTGTACTGGTTTAGCTGGTTATGCTGAGGGCTGGGTTATACTGGGGGCCGGGCAGGGTGGGGGTCCCCCAGCCCCAGGGTGGGAGAAGTGTCCCGATGAGTCCCTTGCAGGGCAGGGGGGGCTCCCGTTGGCGCCTGCCCCGGGCCCTGTCTGACCCCCGGGGCTCCTTCCCCCATCCAGGGCAGCTGAGGAGCCGCCGCCATGAGGCTCTACAGCCTAAGTGTCCTTTACAAGGGAGAGCCCAAAGTGCATTTACTGAAAGCTGCCTACGACGTATCCACCTTCAACTTCTTCCAGAGGTCCAGGTGGGTGCTTGGAGGGCCAGAACCTCCTGGCGGTGGGGGGCGGGGGGCAAATCTCCCCTGAGCGCTGTGGAGCTGGCATGTGGCTCGGACAGGACCCTGCAGAGAGGGAGTCGAAGCTTTTGAGGGGGGGCAGTTCTCCCTTATTATGCTCCTGTGTCCCCTGGGGATACAGTGGTGACAGTAACAGGCTTTTCCTAAGGGATAACCACCCCCTTTCCCCCCAGCGAGGATACCCTGGGGAGCTGTGACCATGTGTGTGCAGTTTAGTGATGCAAAATCCACTTTGAGCCATATTTCAGACTCAGGAACGGAGCGAAACTTTGTTTTCCCTATGAGCTGCCCAGGCCGAGCAGCAGGAGCTCAGGTTCGACTCAGGAAATCATCCACCGAGTGATAAAACCTGGGTGTAGGAAAACACCCCAAGTGCTCGGGTCAGCCCTTCTCCCTCTGGCAAGTGCCTAAAACCGGTAGTCATGTTGGCTCCTGGGGTGCGAGAGCAGAGTGGGAGGAGGCTTCTCTTTGGGTCAGGCTAACAAGGCACGCCTGACATCTCTGGTATCTTTTAATTTAGGTGTTTGGTCTAATCTTAAACTTTGCCCAGCCCACAAACCTCCACTTGGATTATTCTGACGGCTTTGGGTGAGCTGGTTTAGCCCTGAATGCTGATCCAGGTTCCTGGGCATCACCGCTGCCCGCTCCGGGCAGGCAGAGAGGTCACAGAGCTCTCTCAGCAGCTGTCCTTGTGCTTGCAGCTGAGGGGAGCTCCCAAAAGCCACTAAAATCTGTAAAATAAGGTGGGTGCCTGTTGCGAAACAGCTTGTTTCCTAGCGCCTGGCTCCAGACAATAGTCTTTAGGAAATATTCACCTACAGGAATCAAATTTTCCATGCCTTGTCCCTGCCAAGGTTTTATGGAGCCTGGAGCACATTTGGTTCTGCAATTCCAGTGATAAAGGGAAAACATTGAAATAAGGTTGTCTTAAAAAATCCTCTTTTAGCCAAATATGCGAGAGGGATAGGGGAGCTGTGCCAGTGCTGCCAACGCACGCGCTTGAAGATGGATTGCGGCGGGTGAAGTAATCTCTTAAAAACCCAAATCCCTTCGTAGTTGCAGCTCTCGGTTTTCCAAATCCTCAGAATGTTCCCTGCCTGGTTTTGCCATCAGCTGTGGCCAAAAGAGCCACTTTCCCAGCAGCTGGTTATTTCTTTGCTTAAAAAAAAAAAAAAAGTCTTGGGTTTTTGGGAACAGCAAAGCCTTTTACCGCCAGTGAGGGGATGTCTGTTCTCGTTAGTCTCGCAGCTTTTCTCTGGTGGCTAATCCTTGTCCTGAGCTCATTGCCCAGTCGTGCTCGGAGGGTCTGCTCCCGCCTGTGAGAGCACGGCCTAGGTGCCATATTTAAGGTGCGATTAACTTCAGTCTGGGTTCAAAATACAGTATGTGTGTCTCTTTGAGGCTGTGGAGTTACCGGAGAGTTGGGTTTGGGGCTTTAAATCTGGGATAAACGCTGTTGTGGTTCCTGGGAGCAGCTGGGCAGGAGGACAGGGCCGGCCTGGCCGTGCCACCGCAGCCTGTCTGCCCTCAAACCTCTGCTGGATAATTTGGGAGGGTCGGGAACGTGGTGGGAGGGAATGAAGTCTTCAGTGGCTGATTCCTCTGGGAATACTGTGAAGTACTGGAATTGCGACAGCTGCAGCTGCCAGCAGCTCCCCAGACCAGGAGGAACGTATTGGTCCTCTGTTTCTGCTGAAGTTGGATGTTAAGAAATCTTTGGGCCGGACTTTTCTCTGCAGCGCCTGGAAAGGGTTCGGTGTCTCAGTGAAGCCAGCATCTGATTGTGTGGTGTCTGGCCTGGGAGAAATGCAAAGACCCCTAAGGAATACGTAAACTGAGAGGGGCAAATCCCCATTTTTGGAGTTGTTTCCAGTGGTGGAAGGCAGTGAGGAAACCATGCTGCACTGGTGTCCGTTGAGGTTTCGTCAGTACTGTGTCATGGGACGCTCCCGAGCAGGAGCTGTTGGTGCGGAGGGTGTTTGAGCAAACTCTGCAAGCTGAGCTCTGACAGGTTTCCTTTCCTGGGACTTCCCAGCTGAAGTGGGGAATCTCTCACCTCGTGTTCATTAATCCCGGTGTGCCCAGGAGGGCGTGCGTTGGGAGCGGCTTTTTTTTGTGCTTGCTTGTGATTCTCTTCTGTGGGGTGAGGAGGAGGGTTTATGCGAGGAGCCTGTTTGGCAGGACTCAACTCTGGGCTCGCAAAGGTTTTCCAGAGTTGGAGCAAGTCCGGCTTAAGGATGTTCCTTAATTTTGACTCAGTGGTAGGCAGCTGAGGTGTGGTTGTGGGTCGAATGGCCTCCCCGTGATGCCGGCACCTTGTGTGGGATTCGGGTAAAGGCCCCAAGCTTGGGATAAAAGCTGAGGGGAGGGAAGGGGCCGGAGCGTCCCTGCAGCGCCTTGCTGCGTGTGAGCAGGGCACAGCCACTCGTCAGGGGAGATATCCATGGGTCAACAGTGTTTTACTTTCTGCTAAATCAACAAAAAAAAAGCAAGTTCAGCCTGAGGATGCGAGTTCCTCGCCGTGGCTGAGGGATGTGGGTGCTCCCCTGAGCCCGGCGAAGCTGGAGGTGTTTGGGTAGTGGCTGCGGCCCTGCGTAGGTGCAGGGTCCGACCTCTTCCTTGAGGAAAACCCATGGCTCAGCCGCATCCCCGCCACCCAAACGTGGTGGGGGGATCACGGGAAAGGGTTTCCGTCCACCCAAGGCACCGGGGACCTCTGGGACAGATGATCTCCCCCACAGTCACAGTGTCAGCACACTTCCCGCAGAGCCGGGTCCCCTGGCAGACTCGAGTGCCGACGCTTTTGTGTTTGCAGCGTGCAGGAATTCATGACCTTCACGAGCCAGCTGATCGTGGAGCGCTCGGAGCTGGGCAGCAGAGCCTCCGTCAAGGAGCAAGGTAAGAGGAGAGATAACCCGGGGTCAGCACACGCAGCCACACGTGCTTTGTTCCTTGTCCGTTCATGATGAAAAATGAGACCTTTACAACAGCGCCCGGGTGAGTGACATTAAAGGCATGAGGTGGCTGAGCCGGGCGAGAGCCCAGCCCGCCCCGTGAGAGGTTACGGGAGGAACAGGGACCTGCCTGGCCGCCGCCTCCCACCTTCCTTAGTCTCCTTTCCACCCTTGGGATGCTCAGAGCTGTCAGGCTGTGCCATCACAGCCCCTTAGCTTGCCCGGTTTGTCCCATCCTTGGCCCACACAGCGGCTGTGGTCCCCTGAGGGGTGGCTGTGCTACCGCAGCCCCCGTCCGCTCTCCCTTGAGCTCTGCTGTGTGAGTCTGGGCTCCGTACCCTGATCTCTGGTCTCATCTCCAGCCTCTCCGCCCCGCTCCGTGTGCCTCCCCAACCCTGAAACGTGCAGGGTGCGGCCTGGAATTGGCCGCTGCGGCTTCTTTAATGACACTCCAGGCTTGTGACAAGTTGTTATTTATTAAAATCAGGCTGAGTGCTTCCCCCTCTGGTTTTCCTTTAACTCTGGCAGTACCTGCTGCCCTGGAAAGGTAGCGTTGTGTCCTGCACCACGTGGCCAGGCTGCGGTAACCTGCTGAAGCACAATTTGGGGCTGATTTTGATCCTTGAGCCCTTCCCGCTCTCCTAATGAAATCACGTGAAATGCGGTCGCTGAATGGAATCTTCCAGGGCAATTCGTGGGTCGTGGAAGAGCTTCTGGGGTCAGGTGGGAGGCGGCAGGCGCTGGGGGAGGCTCTGGCCCTTCCCGCTGCCTCTCTGACATGAATTCTCTGCCCAGAGTACCTCTGCCACGTGTACGTCCGGAACGACGGGCTGGCCGGAGTGGTGATCGCAGATAACGAGTATCCACAACGGGTTTGCTTCACCTTGCTGGACAAGGTGAGCGCGCGGGCTGGGAACAGCTCCGGAGGGGACAGTCTGTGGTGGGGGCTGCTCTGGGGAGCTCCTCCAGATCTCCCGTTCGTGCTCTGACAAGGACGTGACCCTCCTGCTCGTTAGCTGGGGGACATCAGAGCTGAGCTCAGCAGCATCCAGCCAGCCAAAGGCTTCCAAGCTGTCCGGTGACCTGGACTTTGCCTGCTGGGGCTTAGTCCCAGCTCTGTTCTGCCGGCCCAGGCATTGGCCTCGCAAACACCCCGTCCTCCCTGTCTGGCGTGGGTTTTATGCAGGGAAAACTGGGTGCAGCTGTGCTCCTGGCATTCCCGAAAACCGGTGCTGATGTGTCTGCTTGCCCTGGCAGGGCGCAGGGTTTTGGGGGCAGTTGGGGATGGCCACCCTTACCTGGTGTGAGCACCGCTCTGTTGGTCGTTTGTCGAGGAAGTCGGTTTCTGTCTGTTCTCTTGGCTGGCTCAAAAGGGAATGAGGAGGAGAAAAATCTCCTTTTTGGAGGTGAAGATCCCTTGTGCAGAGCCGCCAGGCAGTAACTGCCCGCGTACTCGCCTCGCAGGTGCTGGATGAATTCTCCAGGCAGGTCAGCAAAATAGACTGGCCTTCGGGATCCCCGGCGACAATCAGCTACGCAGCCTTGGACGGGTACCTCAGTAAATTCCAGGTACGGGGCCACCTGCGAGTGACACCCTGGCGTGTGCCGGGACACCGGGGTTACGGCCTGGGGGACGCCAGCGTTCCTACAGCCATGGTGCCAATGCCGTGTTGTTTCTCTCCGAGAACCCCCGCGATGCTGACCCGATGACCAGAGTGCAGGCGGAGCTGGATGAGACCAAAATCATCCTGGTGAGGAGGATGCTGGGCCTGGGGCTGGGATGCTCCAGTTGGCGCATCTGCTGGGGCGTAGGGTGGCCCTTCAGGAGCCAGGGTGGCTGTGGAGGCTCATCCCCGGATGGGGACAGGGGTGGCACCTCCGTGTTCTGCTCGGGGCTGGGGAGGGAGTGGGGAGGGCCTGGGGTGCAGCGCTGTGGGTCAGCGCCAGTTTTCTTTCGGCAGCACAACACTATGGAGTCGCTGTTGGAACGAGGGGAGAAGCTGGACGATTTGGTCTCCAAATCAGAGGTGCTCGGGGCACAGTCCAAAGCCTTCTACAAAACTGTGAGTGGAGATTTTCATCCCAGGGGTGGGCCACCCCCTCCCCATCCCCGAGGAGCCGGGGGTGGGCTGGGGCTGGGGAAGGGCAGCGTAAACCCCCGGGGCAGAGGATGTGGGTGCCAGGCAAGGGCCACCCTCTGCTGATCCAGCTGCCCTGGGCCTGCAGGGAGCTCGGTTGTGGACCTCCCCAAACCAGGCCACGGGACTGGCGGAGGGGACACCGAGCCCAGCGGTGGCAGTTCCTGGCGCAGGCTGTGCCTGAGGCGATGGCTGAGGGGGGCAGATGTGTGCCGTGAGCCTTCACCGTGGGGCAAACAGGGAGGGCTGGGACCGTGCCGGCTTCCTCCGGCGGGAGGAGGGCTGTGTGAGTGGCTCTGTACCCCCCACCTTCCTCCTCAAGGAGCTGCAGCAAGTGTCGTTCCCGCTTTTCCTTCTCTTTCCAGGCCCGAAAGCAGAATTCCTGCTGTGAAATCATGTGACGCGGAGCCCGGGGTCTCCTGCTCCGGACCACCAGGCCTTCGCTCCCCTTCCGACCTCCCCCAGGACAGAAAGCAGAAGCCCAGGGCTGGGCGGCCCTGGCGCCGCCGGCTTCCGTGACTTTTTTTTGTCATTTGGTGGGGATGCCGAGGCTGGCATCGGGCCGGCACACGGCGGGGTGGGGGGAGCGCCGGAGACCTGCTGCCCTCGCTTTTCCCGAGGGCGGCTTGGACCACGGGGCGCCCGGCTGCGTGCCCTCCCTGTCTTCGCACCTGTAACACTAACCAGCGCCTCGGCAGCCCGGCACTGCCGGTGTCGGGGAGAGAGGAGCTGGGGGAGCTTGGGGGGGGGTTGTCTTTTATGTATTTGTGTCCGAAGAGTGAGCCCGGGGGGGTGGGAGAGGGGTGGGGAGGGAAGAAGAGGTGCTTTCCTCTGGTGGGGTTGCACCCTGCTGGGTTATCGCCCGTCGCCTCCCTGGGCAGTGAACTTGGTGGCCCCCGTGTCCAGGGAGGACGGGGGGGGTCACCTGCGGGCCCCCTCCCTCGCTTGGGTGGTGGGGGTGTAGGAGAGGGGGGGAGCCCTTGCTGCCCCTGGCTGGCTCGGGGGGGGTCCGTCCCCTGTTGTGCTGGTTTGGGGACATGTCTGAGCCCCCCCCAGCTTTGCCACGGTGGGGAGAGGGAAGCTGGGGCAGCTGGAAACCAGCCCCAGGGCTCCGGTCCCTGCGCTGGGAGGGGAGCGGGGGGCACGGAGACCCCCTCCCCTGCTCCCCTCAGCCTGAGGGGGGGGGCTCAGCAGCCCTCGCTGCCTCCTCTTCCTCCTCCTTCACAAGGGGGGGGGGGGGGGGAAAGCTCGCGCTTGAGATTGTATCGTGATCGGTGTTGCCTGTCGTTTCTGTGCCGCTGGCCACAGCGGCCGGGCGAGGATAAAAGTCTTTGGCGGTTGTAGCCCAGCTCTGACTCTGTCTGTGGCTTCCTGGGGTGGGAATGGGGGGGGTCCGGTCCGGGCATGGCCACGGAGCAACCCTGGGGGCACTCGGGGCAGACCGGTGGCCACGGATTCACTCAGATTCTCCCTCCAGCTATTTTTTTTTTTTCTTTTTTTTGTCAGTTTTTTTTTTTTTTTTCCTCATAATTTATTTGCAGTTTTCCCGAGACAAAAACGAAATCAGAGTCATCTTTTACACTTACAAGGCTCAGAAAGAAAAGACGAAGGAGTCCGGGGGGTGGGGGGGGGGAGATATGCCGGGGGGGGTGGGGTGGGGTGGGGGGGACGGAAAAAGAATGAGAGAAAAGGGGAGAAGAGAAAAATTTTGGCAACGATCCACCAGCATTCATGGGACAGTAACAGCTCAGCTCAGCTCCTCGACATACAGCGTTAGCGCCCGAGGTTTGCTCCCGCGCAAAGGGCATGCAGAACAAAAATAAAATAAAAAAAAAACAACCAAAAAAATATCCCCCGGCCCTCCCGCCACCCCCCCCCCCCCTCCACCCCCCCCCCAGCCAAAACCAGCCCCCAGCAACACACGGCTCCGACACGGAGATGGAGGAAGGGGAGAGCCCTGGGGACCACGCGCGGCCGAGCCACAGAGCGCCCGGAGCGGGGTGATGCCTCCCCAGGGGAAAAGGGGGGGGGGGAATGGGGATTGGGGGGGGGGACCCCCGGCACCCGGCGGAGCAGCCTGTGCCCCCTAAGAGACCCGTTCTCTTAGTCTAAAGTGCTTTCGATGCTGCGTCAGTGCTGGCTGGATCGCCCCCAGCGCCCCCCCCAGCCCCGCCGCCTGGCCCGCAGCCCCCCCGGCCTGTGTGTGTGTGTGTGTCCCATGCCAAAACCCGCCGGCACCCAGGCACCTGCCTGCCCAGGGAGGGGGGAAACCGGGCGCTGGGTGTCCGCTCTGTGTCACCGGGATGGGGACACGGGGAAGGCGGGGAATCCTCCCAAAGGCACCCGCCACGTGTGTGTCTGTGTCGTGTGTGTGTGTGTTTCCCCCCCCCCCCCCCGCTGCTTCCCACCCAGCAGCCCCCCCCAGCCCGGAGCACCCCGTGGCCGGGGACCCCCCGTGGGAATTCAAAAATAAAGAGCTCTTTCTATGTACAGGGCCCGGGGAGGGGAAGAGCGAAAGCGGAGTCCAAAGAACAACATCCACCACCAGCAACAGCGAAACGCCACAAGCACAGCCGGGGAGGGGGGACGGGACCCCCCCCCGCCAGCCGGGAGACACCCCCCCAGGCAGAGACAGGCAGAGGGGGGGTCTGGCCGCGGGGGGGGCCCCCCCTGCCTGTGGCCGAGCGGCTGGGTTGGTTTTTGGGTGTGGGTTGGATTGTTTTTTTGGGTTTTTTTGTTTTGTTTTTTTTTTCTTTTTTTTTCTTCTTGTCGTTATTTTGGCTTTTTTTTGGTTTTTTTTTTTCTTTTTTTTGTCTTTTTGTTTTCTGCAAACACAGGCACTGGAGGGGGGGAGGAGCAGGGGCCGGGGTGGAGAAGAAGGTGGGGGGTGGGGGGGGGACAGGCATGCGGACGCGTGCTTCGGGGCCGCAGCTCCGGCCGCCGGCTCGGCTCCCATCGCCATCTCCGTCGGGCTGGAACCAGGACAGCCACCGCGAGCTCTGCGGGGACGGGGCAGGGGGGGACACGACGCCGGTGAGCCAGAACCGGGTCACCCCGCCACCCCTGTCACCCCAAATTCCCCCTCACCTTCACTGGAGCGGGGCGACGGGGGCCCCCGAGCCGTGGAAGTGGACGTTCTGCCACTTGCCGTCGCGACGGTGCCAGACGCGGGTCTCCTCGGACTGGCTGGTGCGGGGCCGGCCCTGGGCGTCGATGTACTGGGTGAGGCGGATGTAGGCGATGCAGGCGGCGTCCTCCCCGATGACGTGGACATGGGGGTTCAGGATGGTGGTGTGGATCGGTTTGTTGTTCTTGGAGAGCACTGCGGGGCGAGGGGGGGGGGGGGGCGTCAGTGGGAGGGCCGTCAGGCAGGGCAGCGGGCACCGTGATGGGCAGGCAGGGATACAGGCAGGGAGGGGTGGACGGGCAGGCAAAACGGGCAGGCGGGCAGGATGGGCAGGCAGGTGGACGGGACGGGCAGGCAGGGAGGGATGCAGGCAGGGAGGGGTGGATGGACAGGCAGGGCGGATGAACAGGCAGGTAGACAGGATGGGCAGGCAGGACAGGCAGGCAACAGGCAGGCAGGACGGGCAGGCAGATGGCACGGGCAGGCAGGATGCACAGGCAGAGAAGGATGCAGGCAGGGAGGGTGGATGGACGGGCAGGGGGGGCAGGACGGGCAGGGAAGGTGCAGGCAGGCCGGAGAAGCAGGCAGAGATGGGTGGATGGACACACAGCCAGGACGGGCAGAAGAGAAACAAACGGGGCAGGCAGGGCAGCAGGCAGCGGCCAGGCAGGGGACGGGCAGGGGAACGGGAGGGACGGGCAGGGGTTGGGCAGGACAGACGGCCAGAGGGACCAAGCAGGGGACAGCGAGGGGACAGGCAGGGGGATAGGTGGGGTGGCTGCGGATGGGCTGGAGATGGAGAGGGCAGGCAGGGGGTAGGCAGAGTGCAGGCAGGGGGTAGGAAGGGCACAGGCAGGGGGTGCAGGCAGGGTGCAGGCAGGGCGCAGGCAGGGGGTGCAGGCAGAGTGCAGGCAGGGCGCAGGAAGGGGGCAGGCAGGGCGCAGGCAGGGGGCACAGACAGGGCGCAGGCAGGGGGCAGGCAGGGTGCAGGCAGGGCGCAGGCAGGGGGCAGGCAGGGCGCAGGCAGGGCGCAGGCAGGGCGGGCGAGGCGCAGGCAGGGCGCAGGCAGGGGGCGCAGGCAGGGGGTGCAGGCAGAGTGCAGGCAGGGCGCAGGCAGGGCGCAGGCAGGGCGCAGGCAGGGCGGGCGAGGCGCAGGCAGGGCGCAGGCAGGGGGCGCAGGCAGGGGGTGCAGGCAGAGTGCAGGCAGGGCGCAGGCAGAGTGCAGGCAGGGCGCAGGCAGGGGGCGCAGGCAGGGGGTGCAGGCAGAGTGCAGGCAGGGCGCAGGAAGGGGGCAGGCAGGGCGCAGGCAGGGCGCAGGCAGAGCGCAGGCAGGGCGCAGGCAGGGCGCAGGCAGGGGGCAGGCAGGGGGCAGGCAGGGGGCAGGCAGGGCGCAGGCAGGGCGGGCGAGGCGCAGGCAGGGCGCAGGCAGGGTGCAGGCAGAGCGCAGGCAGGGGGCAGGCAGGGGGCAGGCAGGGGGGCGCAGGCAGGGGGTGCAGGCAGAGTGCAGGCAGGGCGCAGGCAGGGGGCAGGCAGGGGGCAGGCAGGGCGCAGGCAGGGCGCAGGCAGGGGGCAGGCAGGGGGCAGGCAGGGGGCGCAGGCAGGGGGCGCAGGCAGGGGGTGCAGGCAGAGTGCAGGCAGGGCGCAGGCAGGGCGCAGGCAGGGGGCAGGCAGGGGGCAGGCAGGGCGCAGGCAGGGGGCAGGCAGGGGGCAGGCAGGGCGGGCGAGGCGCAGGCAGGGCGCAGGCAGGGGGCAGGCAGGGCAGGCGAGGCGCAGGCAGGGGGTGCAGGCAGGGGGCAGGCAGGGGGCGCAGGCAGGGGGCGCAGGCAGAGTGCAGGCAGGGCGCAGGCAGGGGGCAGGCAGAGTGCAGGCAGGGCGCAGGCAGGGGGCAGGCAGGGGGCAGGCAGGGGGCAGGGGGTGCAGGCAGAGTGCAGGCAGGGCGCAGGCAGGGCGGGCGAGGCGCAGGCAGGGCACTCACAGTTCTCGAAGTAGAAGCGGTGGAAGTCCATGCCCTCCACCAG
Source organism: Pluvialis apricaria (assembly GCA_017639485.1). Taxonomy (NCBI): domain Eukaryota; kingdom Metazoa; phylum Chordata; class Aves; order Charadriiformes; family Charadriidae; genus Pluvialis; species Pluvialis apricaria. The sequence continues at coordinate 5,527,061 of CM030030.1, forward strand.
GTTGCCCAGGGCCTCGGGCTCGAAGGAGGTGAGTCCTGGGTCGCAGATCTTCCTGCAAGGCAGCGGGTGAGCAGCGGCCCCGCCCCGCCCCGCCCCGCCCGGCCCCGCCCTGCCCCGCCCCGCCCCGCCCGGCCCCGCCCATGGGACCCCACTCACGCGTAAGCCTCGAAGTCCCCGTTGTTGACGGCCTCGATGAGCTGCTCCGTGATCTTGATGATCTCCTGCTTGCGGGCTGGGGGGGACACGGCCGGTGTCACCGCCCCGTCCCCACACCGGGGTCCCCTGGGACGGAGGGGAGGGGTGGGGGACGCGATGGAGATGGTGGCAGGGGGGGGGAGGGGGGACGGGCGGGAGAGGGATGGACACGTGGGGATGGACCTGGGGACACGGGACATGGAGAAGGGACATGGGGGTGTGGGGCCCAGACACACAGACCGTGGGGACAGACAGACCATGGGGACATATGCGTGGGTCATGGGGACAGACAGACCGTGGGGACAGACAGACCATGGGGACAAACACATGGGTCATGGGGACAGCCAGACCATGGGGACATATGCGTGGGTCATGGGGACATATGCGTGGGTCATGGGGACAGACAGACAGACCATGAGGACAGACACAGGGACCGTGGGGACAGACAGACGGACCCTGGGGACAGACACAGGGATCTCCACATACCCAGGGCCCCCGCAGCTCTGCCACACCAGTATCAGCATCCCCACGGCCCCGGGACCCAGTGCCCGCCCAGCATGCCCCAGTGTGGCCCAATGCAGCCCAGTGTTACCCCAGCATGTCCCAGTGCCATTCCAGTGCATCCCAATACATCCAGTTCCATACCAGTGTCTCCCAGTTACATCCCACTGTGGCTCAGTGCCATCCCAGTGTATTACAATAGTTCCCAGTTCCATGCAAGTGCATCAAAACACATCCCAGTGCGATCCTCACTGCATCCCACTGACGCTCCAGCACACTACGATACATCCCAGTGCATTCCAATATGGCCCAGTTCCATCCCAGTGCAATCCTACTGCATCCCAGTGACATTCCAGTGCATTCCACTACATCTCAGTTACATCCCAGAGTGTTCCAGTACCATTCCAATGCATCCCACTACACCCCAGTTTACACCAGTACATCTCAGGGCCATCCCAGTGCATTTTAATGCAACCCAGTGCCAGCCTACACTGTCCCAGTGCTACTCCGAGCATTCCAGTTCACCCCAGTTCCATCACAGAGCATCACAGTACCTTCCTATTGCATCCCAGTGTCCCAGTGCCCTTCCAGTGCATTCCAGTTGGGAACCCCAGTTCCATTCCCATGCATCCCAGTGTCATGCTGTTGAATCCCAGTGTGTCCCAGTGCCATTCCAATGCAGCCCACTCCACTATATCCCAATGCTTCATTTCATCCTGATGACGCCCCAGTGTATCCCAGTGCCACTCCAGTGCATTCCAATACAGCCAAGTTCCAGCCCAGTATATCCCAGTGCTATTCCAGAGCATACCATTAGACTCCAGTTTGTCCCAGCGCACCCCAGTGATACCCCGCTGCATCTCAGTGCCAATCTACTGTGTCCCAGTGGTATTCCAGTGCATCCCAATACATCCCAGTTCCTTTCCAGTCCACTGCAGTACCATCCTATTGCTTCCCAGTCCATCCCAGTACCATTCTAGTGCATTCCAGTATACACCAGTTCCACCCAGTGCATCCCACTGCCATTCCAGTGTGTCTCAATTCGTCTTGGTATCATTCCGCCGTATCCCAGTGCCATCCCAGTCCATCCCTGTGTCACCCTAATGTGTTCCAGTGCCATTCCAATGCACCTCAGTGCCACTCCACTATATCCCAGTGCATTTCAATGCCACCCCGCTGCATCCCAGTGCCACTCCAGTGCCATTCCAACACAGTCCAGTTCCACCCCATTATGTCCCAGTGCATACAATTACACTCCAGTTTGTCCCAGTGCATCCCAGTGCCATCCTGCTGTGTCCCAGTGCCATTCCAGTGCATCCCAGCACATCCCAGTACAGCCTAGTTCTATCCAGTGCATCCCACTGCCATTCCAGTGCATCCACGTCCATCCCAGTTCACTCCAATGCATCCTAACGCAATCCCAGTGCATCGCAGTGCTATTACAGCATCCTCCCAGTGCATCCCAGCTCCACCCCAATGCATTCCAGCTCCATCCCAGTGCATCCCAGTGCCATCCCAGTGCACACAATGCATCCTGGTGCCATCCCAGCACCATCCCAGTGCCATCCTAATGCATTCCAGCACTCTCTCAGTGCATCCCAGTGCTGTCCCAGTGCATCCCAGCTCCATCCATGTGCCACCTCAGTGAACCCCTGTGCATCCTGGTGCCATACCAGAGCATTCCAGCACCCTCCCAGTGCATCCCAGCACCCTCCCTGTGCATCCCAGCTCCACCCCAGTGCACCCCAATGCATCCTGGTGTCACCCCAGTGCACCCCAGCTCCATCCCAGTGCTATCAAATTGCATCCCAGTGCCATGTCAGTGCACCTCAGCTCCGTCCCAGTGCATCCCAGCACCCTCTCTGTGCATCCCAGTGCCATCTCAGTGCATCCCAGTGCACCCCAATGCATCCCAGTGCCATCTCAGTGCATCCCAGTGCACCCCAATGCATCCCAGTGCCATCTCAGTGCATCCCAGTGCACCCCAATGCATCCTGGTGCCACCCCCGCACCCTCCCCGTGCATCCCAGTGCCAGTCCTGCCCCGCAGCCCTCCCGTGCCCCTGTCACCTTTTGTGTCCTCGTCCTCGATGGTGGTGTTGGTGCTATCGGACGACTCCTGCCAGCGGGACGGCGGCAGTGCAAGGGGAGAGACACAAACAGAGAGGGTCAGACCGTGGCCCAGCCAGGGATGGAGGGGGGAAGAGCCTGGCTGGGGCTCGGCAGGACCCCGGCGATGCCAGATGCCGCGGCGGGGGGGGACGGGACCCCCTGCCGTCACCGTGCCCCGTGCGCGCTCCTCATCCGCTCCAGCGCCACGTCAGCCCCCTCCCCGCCCCGTGCCATGGCTGATGCTGGGGGGAGGATGGAGGCGGAAAGCGGGGCCCCAAACGACCCCGGGGGCTAACGAACGCGGGCGAGGCGAGAAGGGAAGAGAGGCAGCAATACCTTTATGCCGTCCGCGGGGTTATGAATTACGGTAGTTTGAGGCTCCTATGGGAGAAGGGAGAGAGACAGAGGCGGGGGAGGGGGGGGAGGAAGCGAGAGCCCGGGGGGGGGGACACAACGGAGTGGGGGGATGACGGAGCGAGCAGCACGCGGACAGGGGCGAAGAGAGACCCAGACCGGATTCGGGGAGGGGCAGAGGGGGGAGAGAAGCAGAGAGTCATTAGTCCAGCGAAAGCCAAATGGTTTAATTCACAGAAAGACGGAGGCAGGGGGTCGGGCCGGGGGGGAGAGAGAGAGGAGAGAGCCGGGGGGGGGGGGGGGGGGAAAGAGACGCAACGGGATGGCCGAGGAAAAGCCGCCTGGGTTGTGGAGGGCAGCCCCGTGCCCATATCCTGCACTTGCTGTGCCGGCGGGGAATCTCTCTGCCCATGTACTCCACTCACTGTGCCAGCAGGGCATCCCTCTGCCCGTGTCCCGCACTCGCTGTGCCGGCCAGGCATCCCCATGCCCGTGTCCCGCACTCACTGCGTGCGCATGAGCATCTCTTCCACCTGTGTTCTGCGCTCACGGTACCAGCTGGACATCTTCATGCCCGTATCCCGCGCTCGCTGTGCCAGCTGGGCGTTCCCATGGCCGTACCCTACACTCACTGCGCTGGCCGGGCATCACCGTGCCCGTATCCCGCATGTACCGCACCGGCCGGGCATCACCGTGCCCGTATCCCGCACTCACTGCGCTGGCCGGGCATCACCGTGCCCGTATCCCGCACGTACCGCACCGGCCGGGCAGCCCCATGGCCGTATCCTGCACTCACGGTGCCAGTCGGGCAGCTCCGTGCCCACATCCTGCGCTCTCCGTGCTGGCTGCGCATCTCTTCGCCTATATCCCGCACTCGGGGAACCAGCTGGGCGTCCCCTGAAGCCCCCGTGCCGTCTGGGTGCCCCCCCCCCCGTGCCTGCACCCTGCACCCACCTTGCTGGCCGCATCGCCAGGGCGTCCCCGCGTCCCGCTGTGCCAACCGGGCAGCCCCCTGCCCCCACCCTGCGCTTACCTCACCGGCAGGGCCACGCTCAGCATCCCCATGCCCATATCCTGCACCCACCTTGGCACCAGCATGGTGGGGCGCCCCATGGCCGCATCCTGCACCCACCTCGCTGTCCCTGTGGTGGGAGCATCTCTGTGCCCCCATCCTGCACCCACCGCGCTGTCCCCATCGCAGGGACATCTCTGTGCCCCCATCCTGCACTCACCTTGCTGTCCCCATCGCAGGGACATCTCTGTGCCCGCATCCTGCACCCACCTCGCTGTCTGCATTGCAGGAGCCAGCACTGTGCCTGTGTCCCGCACCCACCTCGTGTCCCTGTGCTGGGGACACCCCTGTGCCCATATCCTGCACCCACCTCGCTGTCCCCACGGCGGGGACCTCCTCCTGCCCGCATCCTGCACCCACCTTCTCCATATGGTGGGGGCACCCCCGTGCCTGTATCCTGCACCCACCTTGCCACCAGCATGATGGGGCGCCCCATGGCCGCATCCTGCACCCACCGCGCTGTCCCCATCGCAGGGACATCTCTGTGCCCGCATCCTGCGCCCACCTCGCTGTCCCCATCGCAGGGACATCTCTGTGCCCGCATCCTGCACCCACCTCGCTGTCGCCATGGCGGGGACACCCCTGTGCCCATATCCTGCCCCCCCCCCCCAGTCCCTGTCCCCATGACGCCCTCCCCATCCCCAGTGACACCAGGGACTGACGGACAGACAGACAGCTGGACGCAGGGGGGTAGGGGGGGGGGGGCATGGCGATGGATGGGATGGGCTGGTGTGATGGATCCAGGTGGGGGGGGTGCAGGGGGGGTGCGGGGGGGGGTGTGGGACACCTACCAGCGCGGCAGGTGGGAGCGTCCCCTTGGGGCTGGTGACACCGGCACTGCCTTTGGTGCTGTTGGTCTGGGGCTGGGGGGGGGACAGAGTGGGGGGCTCAGCGACATGGGGGGTGGTGGGCCCCCCCCCCCAGCCCCCCCCGGCCCCTCACCTTCACGCCGTCCGCCTTCTTGTTCAGTAAGCTCTTAGCTGCTGCGAGGGGGGGGGGGAGAAAGCATCAGTGTCTGTCCCCTCCCCTGGGGACAAGGGACACTGTGTGTTCCCCCCCCCCAACACCCATCCCTGGCCCCCCACCCTGATGTCCCCCCACAGCTGCCGGCAGCACTTGCCACCCCGGTGTCACACACGCTGGGAGGGGGTGTCCCCATCCTGGGGGTGTCCCCGTCCTTAGGAGGGTGTCCCCATTCTGAGAGGAGGGGGGGGCTGTCCCCATCCTGGGAGGGATGTCCCCAACCTGGGGGGGGTCCCCATCCTGGGGGGGGGGGGCGTCCCCATTCCAGGACACACACACACACGAGCTGGAGGGGGGGGGTCCCCATCCTGGTGGCCCCCACAGAGGGGGGGCAGGGCTGGCTTACCTTGGAGAAATGCAGAGAGGAAAGCGAGAGAGAAAGGGGGGGGGCAGGGGGGCAAGAGAGAAATGGGGGGAGAAGGAGGAAAAAGGGAAAAACATAAAAAAAACCATAAAAAGATGAGTTGAGTCCGGGGGTGGGGGGGGGGGGGGGCGGCCCCCTGTGCCCCCCCCCCGGTGTGACCCTACAAGGGGGACGAGGACGGTGCGGGGGGTGGGGGGGGGAAGCTGTCACTGCTATCGCGATCTCTGGCCAGTGGGGGGGGGACATGGGGGAGCAAGTGGCCAGGGGGATGTGTGTGTGTGGGGGGGTCACCTCGAGCATCCTCCTCGCTCCTCTGAGCTCAGGGCCCCCCCCAGCAGCGTCGCGGAGTTGAGGGGGCTCTGTGCGGTGACGAGTCTGGTGACAGCAGGGTGGCATGGAGCAGCACCCAACGGGGGGGCGGGGCAGGGAGGGGGGGGGGGGCAGGGGACACCCCCACCCCCCCCCCGGTGGACCCATGTCCCCACGGGGGTCCCTGGCGGGGTGTCCCCAAGGGTCCCGGTCCCTCCTCTGAAAGCAGGCGGGCGCTGAGAGGTTGGGGGTTTAAACCAGAGCCGAATTGGGGGGGGGCCCGGGGGGGAGTCCCCAGCGGGGGCAGGGGGGGGCAGCTGTAGCCCTTTTGGGGGGGGGGCACGGTTTAAGACCCGCCGAGTGTTTCGCGGCGCCACGAACACCGGCTGCAGCTCTCGGGAAGCCGTGCGGGAGGGGGGTGCATGCGGGATGGGGGGGGGGGGGCACATGCCGGGGAGGGGGGGGGGCGTGCATGGGGACACACACACGGGGGGGGGACATGGGGCATGCGGCCAGTGTGCCCCCACGCATGTACCGGTGTGTGCCCCCTGTGTGCAGGGGCCGGGGGGGGGGCAGTGCTGTGGGCTGGGAGCAATGGGGGGGGGGGGGGCCACCCTAAAATTATCCTCCCCCCCCCTCCCAAGCTCCCCATTGCTGACCCAGGCAGGGGTCCCCTGAGGCCACACAGTGTCGTGCCGTGTCCCCCCCCCCCAGGGACCACTGGCCCGGAGCAGGGCACAAGCACCCAAGCAGCCCCCCCAGGATGGGGGGGGGGGGGGCAAGCACTGCGGAGGCGGGGGGGGGGGGGCAGAGACCCCCGTGGGGCTCAGCTGGGGAGGGGTGACAGCGGGGGGGGGGGTGTGGGACAGTGGCATCTCTCGGTCCCCGTGGGGAGGGGGAGAGGCTGGGGGGGGGGGGGGAATGGCAATGCAGGGGGGGCCATGCATGCGCTCCGATTTCCGAGGAGGGCACCCGAAACCCGTTGGGGGGACATGGGGACTGGAGGCGGGGGGAACGGGACACACACAGAAACCAAGCGGGTCCGGGGGAGGAGGGGAGAGGGGGGGGTGCCCCGGGGGGGGGGCCCTTTGCGGACGCGTCTACCTTGTTCCACCAGCCCCAGGGGGGCCCCGGCGGCGGCCGCCGACATGGTCGGAGGAGCGGTGGTCTGTCTGCCCACTGCGGGCAGGAGAGAGAGAGAGAGGAGAGAAAGGGAGCAGAGCTCCTGTTAGGGGGCCGGGGGGGGCAGGCGTGGGTGTGAGGGGGTGCTGCAGCCGGGACCCCCACCTTCCCACCCCACCCCCCACCCCCCACCCCGAACATCAAACCCTGGGGTGCCCATCGCCCCCGGCCTCAGGCCTGGAGGGGGCTGGCACTGCTCCGTTGTCGTGTGTCCCCCCTAACCCCCCCCCCCCCCGTGTCCCCGTCGTCCCCCCCCCGCCCCCGAGTGGGGTGAGGGGGGTGGGGGGGGGCACAGGGACCGGGCACTACCTGCTGCTGTGTGTGTGGGGCAGGGGGGGGGGCCGGATCCTGCCCCCCCCCACCGTGGCTAACGCACGCCCCCGTCCTCGCCGACAGGGAAAAAATGGGGGGGGGGAGGGGATTAAGGCGGAGGGGGGAAGAAAGAGAGAAAGACAGCGACAGAGAGAGGGGGGAGGGGGGCACCGGCCTCGGCGGGGGCTGCGGGCGGGGGGGCTTCAGCCCCCGGCCCCCCCCGGCCAGCGGGAGCACCCCCTTACCTGAGAAGTTCCTGGTGGCCAACATGGTGGTGAGGATGGCGCCCTGCAAGGGAGGGGGGGGGGCAGGATGAGGCCCTGGGGTGGGGGGTGCAGGATGGGGCCATCGGATGGGGTGATGGGATGGGGGGGTGCAGGATCGGGCCCTGGGAGGGGGATATGGGGCGGGGGGGTGCAGGACGGGGCTGTGTCACGGTGTGACACGCCAGGCACGGCCAGGATGGGCCCATGGCACAGGGTGACACGCCGGGCAGGGGCAGGATGGGACCGCGCTGCCCTGGGTACCGCTGGGATGGGACGGTGGACCATGGCAAAGCACCGGGCATGGTCAGGATGAGACCATAGCACCACTGGGATGGGACTGTGCCCCATGGGAAAGCGCCGGAGCGCTGCCAGGATGGGACCACGCCGGGCAGGGAAGCACCGGGCATCACCACGATGGCACCATGGGGTGGCTGGGACAGGACCGCGCTCCACCGGGGGCTGCCAGGATGGGACCACGCCGGGCAGGGAAGCACCGGGCATCACCACGATGGCACCATGGGGTGGCTGGGACAGGACCGCGCTCCACCGGGCGCTGCCAGGATGCGACCCGTACCCCACCGGGCATGGCTGAGGTGGGACTGTGCCGCATGGCAAAGCCCCGGGGATGGGCAGGGTGGCGCTGAGCCGGGGGGACACACATGGGGCACGGCCGGGGCCGGATCCAGCCCACCCTCCTCCCGCGAGAAGACCTCACCTTGAGCTTTCTCCGGGCGTTGAACTTTTTCAGACACTCTACTGTCTCCTGCCTGTGCATCATGGAGGCCACGGTGGAGCGTTGCTGCAGGGGAACAAGGGGGTTAGCGGAGGCGCCGGTGGGGGGACACACACTGGGGGGGACCCCACCTGCGGGGGACAGCACTTACGCAGACCCACGGGTGCTTGAGGGCTTCGTGGGCTGTGATGCGCTTGGCGGGGTTGATGGTCAGCATCTGGTTGATGAGGTTTTTTGCTTCGGGGGTGACTGTGTCCCACTCAGGTGAAGGGAACTGCGGGGACACGGGGCCATGGCAGGGTGACAGCTGGGGAGGGGCAGCCCCACGGCGCCTGCATCCCTCCACCTCCCCAGGTGTCCCCAACCAGCCCCCGAAGACCTGGCCCAAAGCCGTCCCCTAGGCGCTGCCTGGTGGTGACTAGCTGTATTGTCCCTCAGTAGGTTCCAGAGTGAACAGGCCGGCCGCAGGGCAAGGGGTGCCTGGCACTGGGGACTTACATCGTAGGCACCGGCCTTGATCTGTTGGTAGAGTTTGTGCTGGTCCTCGTCCCAAAACGGCGGGTAGCCCACCAGCAAGATGTACAGGATGACGCCTGGGCGAGGGAGAGCCAGGTCAGGGCCGGGGGGGGACACCGGGACAGCCGGCCTCCCCGTGGCTCCCTCCAGCCCTGCTCAGGGACAGTGGGGGCCCCAATACGGCCTGTTCCTGTGCCAGCATCACCAGTGCTTCCAGATGGCACTGTCCCCCACGGCAGCACCCCCACACCTGGGAGACTGCGGCACGGCCGGGGCACACAGCCTGGGATGGCCACGGGATGGGGACAGGGAGGGACCGGGATGGGGACTGGGATGGGGCCGGGGCAAAGGGGACAGCACCGGCATGGGGACAGGATGGGGACAGGATTGGGACACAGAGGAGGGCTGGGATAGGAACTGGGATGGGACCAGCATGGCACTGGGGTGGGCATCAGGATGAGACTGGGATGGGAATGGGATGGGACTGGGATGGATCCAGGAAGGGGAGAGGGTGGGAGTGGGATGGGGATGGGATCGGGAAGGGACCGGGAAGGGGGCGAAGGCAGGATGAGGCTGGGATGGCCACTCACCGCACGCCCAGATGTCCACGGGTTTGCCATAGGCCTCTTTGCGCAGGACTTCGGGGGAGAGGTAGCCGGGTGTGCCCGCGAAGCCTGGGACGGAGAGCAGCCGAGCTGCGGCGGGCACGGCGCGGGGACAGGGACAGGGACAGCGCGGGCACGGGGCAGGGGCAGGGACAGGGACAGGGACAGCACGGGCACGGGACAGGGACATGGACAGCGTGGGCACGGGGCAGGGACAGGGACAGGGACAGCGTGGGCACGGGGCAGGATGTGGTGGGACTGGGGCACAGGGCGTAGGGCAGGGGCACGAGGGGACGCGGTGGGCACAGGGCAGGAATGTGGTGGGCACGGGACAGGGACAGGGCAGGGACACGGTGGCCACAGGGGGACACAGTGGGCATGGGACAGGGCAGGCATGCGGCTGGGACATGGTGGGCAGGGGACAGGGATGTGCTGGGCACGGGGCAGGGACGCGGTGGGCACATGGGGACATGGCGGTCGCAGGCGGACGCGGTGGGCACGCTGCATGGACACCGTGGGCATGGGACAGGGCAGGCACGGGGCTGGGACTTGGTGGGCTCGAGGGGACGTGGTTGGGCACACTGCAAGGATGCAGTGGGCATGGGACAGGGACACGGTGGGCATGGGGGCGATGTGGTGGGCAGAGGGTAGGGACACATTGGGCACAGCGCTGGGGCGTGCTGGGTACAGGACAGGGCCACAATGGGCATGGGACAGGGACACAGCAGGGACACGGTGGGCACGGGACGGGGATGTGCCGGGCACAGGGCAGGGACGCAGCGGGCACAGGGCAGGGACATGGTGGGCATGGGGGGACACGGTGGGCATTGAGCAGGGACGTGGTGGGCATGGAACGGGGACACGGTGGGCAGGGGGGGACACGGTGGGCATCGGGCAGGGATGCGGTGGGCCGGGGGGGACGTGGTGGGCATCGGGCAGGGACGCGGTGGGCATGGAACGGGGACGTGGTGGGCATCGGGCAGGGACGCGGTGGGCATGGGGGGGACACCGGGTGGGCATTGGGCAGGGACGTGGTGGGCATGGAATGGGGACACGGTGGGCAGGGGGGGACGCAGTGGGCATCGGGCAGGGATGCGGTGGGCCGGGGGGGGACGCGGTGGGCAGGAGGGGACGCGGTGGGCCGGGGGGGGACACGGTGGGCATCGGGCAGGGACGTGGTGGGCAGGAGGGGACGCGGTGGGCCGGGGGGGGACGCGGTGGGCATCGGTCAGGGACGCGGTGGGCAGGGCACAGGCAGGTGGCAGGCCCGGGGAGGTGGTGGCACTCACCGAACCAGGCCTGCTGGTCCCCTTGGACCTCGATGGCGAGGCCGAAGTCGGCCAGCTTCACCGCCGCCCCTTTGCACTTGCTGGCCAGGAGCAGGTTCTCGGGCTGGCGCGGGCAGGGCCGGGGGGGCAGCGGGGAGGAGGAACCCGGGGAGGGGGGACACACACACTTTGCAGTCTGTCCGTCTGCCAGCCCCCGTGCCCCTCGCCCGGCTGCCGCCGCGCCGCGTCCATCTCCGCGTCCATCTCCGCGTCCAGCCCCGGCCCCGCGCCACCCCGAATCCTCCCCAGCCCCAACACTGGGGGGGGGGGGGGTGGGAGCGAGCGGCGCGGGGGGGCACAATGAACACCCAACCCCAGCGCAGGAGGGCGCTGTGGCTGAAGGAGGGGTGTGGGTGTGTGTCACATGCGCCCCCCCCCCCAGAAAGGGGAGATGGCAGCTGGGGGGCATTCAGAGCAGTGGGGACCCCCCCCAGTCAGGGGGAGCTCAGTGACATTCCCCCCCCCCAGGACCCGGGGGCTTGGGGACCCACCAAGCCAGCCCCTACCCCCCTTCCCCAGGGACCCCCAGGCCTGGGAGGGGGGGGACCACCCTGCGCAGGGGTGGACAGACGGACAGGGTGGGGGACACTCACCTTGAGGTCCCTGTGGACGACCCCCATCTGGTGACAGTGGAGGACGGCCTCCAGGATCTGCTGGATGCAGTGGCTGCGGTGCAAACGGGGCGGGGGGGTCAGGGGCACACTGTCCCCCCCACCCCGCGACCTCCCACACCCCCCCCTGCCCGGGGGAACCCAGGGCCTGCACCCCCCCCCCCCCTAACCAGCCCCCTCCCCCACTGCCCGCACCCCGCTGCGCCCGGGGGGGACCCTAAAAAACGAGCGGTGATCTCACCCTGGGGGGGTGCTGAGCTCGGCACCCCCTGCCCCTGCGTGGGGAGGGTGTGTGTCACTGGGGGGGGGTCACCCCCCGGGGGGGGGGGCAACTCTGGGGGGGTCACCGCTGGGGAGGGGTCACCCCTGGGGGGACACCCCTCAAGGGGGTGTCACTGCCTGGGGAGTGTCACCTCTGGGGGGGGTCACCCCTGGGGGGGGGTGTCACTGCCAGGGGGGTCACTGCCCCCCTGGGGGGGGTCACTGCCTGGGGGGGTGCTCCCATCTTGGTACAGAGCCGTGGGGATCACCCTAATGTGCTGCTGTGCTTCTCCCCCCCCCCCCCCCCCCCCCCGGGACTCCCCCCCAGCCCTGCTGCCGCCCGGGCGCGGGGACCCCCAGACCCGACTCACAGCGGGGGGGGGAGCGGGGGGGGCGGATGGAGACGAGACAAGAAAGAAAGAGGGAAGGAGCGGGGGGATGAGAGGCTGAAATGGGGGTGAAGGGGGGGGGGGGCCCCAGCTGGGGGTGCTGGGGCATGTGACGGGGGGGGGGCAACCTCCCTGCAAGGGGGGGGGGGGGGGGGGCAAAAAAAAGTGACGGGAGGGGGGCAGAAAAAGGAGGGAGGAGAGAGCCCCAAAGCGGGGTCCCGGCGAGGGGAGCGGGGGGCCGGGAAGCGGGATGCTCCGGCGGGCGGGGGCAGCACGGGGGGGCACAGCCCCCCCCGCCCCCCCCCCCCCGTTATACTGACCTGCGGCTCCCTCTGCACGGGGGCAAAGTGATGGGTGGGAGAAACGCGTGCTAATAGCTCATGGACACAGTGACTGCAAAACAAAACGGGGGGCGGGGGCGGGGGCGGGGGGGGGTAAAGGGGGGGTGGGGATCAAGGCGGGGGGGGCGGGATGGAGGGGTGGGGGGGGTGGGAGTGGGCGGGATGGGGAGAGGAGGTGGGAGGGGTGGCAGGACGGGGGGGGGCGGGCGGGGATGGGGATCAAGGGGTGGGGGGGTCCAGGATGGGGAAAAAAAGGGGGTGGGGGGGCGGAATGGAGGGGTGGGGGTTGGGAGAGGGGCAGGATGGGGATAAAGGGGGGAGGGGCAGGAGAGAGGTGCATGATGAGGGTAAAGGGTTGGGGAGGCGGGGGGGCGGGGTGGGGGGCAGGGTGGGGATAAGGGAGTGGGATTGGGGAGGGGGGAGGGGGGGCAGAGAGGGGTCGGGATGGAGAGGAATGGGATGGGGGGGGCAGGAGAGGGGGATGGGAGAGGGGACAGCGGGCAGGGTGGGGGGTGGGGGGGTCAGGTTTGGGGGGGACAGAAGGGCGGGGGGGGGGGGGGGACAGGAGGCAAAACACGGGGAAGGGGGTGCCGGGGGTGAGGGGAGGAGGCAGCGAGCGGAGGGGCAGTGGTGGGACAGACGGACACACGGACGGACACACGGACACGCACAGAGCCCGAGCGACGCGTGATGGGAGACGGGGACGGATTGGGAAGGGGGACCGGGACGGACGGACGGGGGGGGTGTGGGGGCACGGGAGGGGGGATGGGGACGGGGGGGGGGGGGGGGCGGAGAAGGGGGGAACGAGAGAGGGGGGAGAGAAACAATGTTGTGAAAGCCCAGAGACCACGGGGACGGGCACACAGCGGGCACACAGGGCGCTGGGGGCTCAGCTCCGGCACGGGGGGGCCCTGGGGGCCCCCCACCCGCCACCAGTCCCCCCCCTCCAACACACGTCATGACAGCGCCAGGCCTCAGCAGCGGGGGGGTGGGATGTGGAGGGGGGGCCCCACCGAGCACCCGGCAGCGGGATGGAACCGGTGGGGGGGTTACGGTAATGGGGGGGCACCCCCCCACCCCCTGGGTGCCCCCCCGCCTGCCTTGCTGGAGCTGCCCCATCCCTGCAGCCCCCCCCTGGGGGGGCGGGGGGGGGGGGGCACTGGGGGCGTCCAGAGGGGTTTGGGAGGGGCTCTGGGGGGGGGGGGGGGCGCGGGGGCTCACCTGGCATCGGCTTCGCTGTAGTACTCCCGCGCCACGATGTCCTCGAAGAGCTCTCCGCCGGTCACCCTGCAACGCAGCGGGGCACCGCGTCACGCCGGGACCCCCGCGCCGGGACCCTCCCGGGCACCCCCCCCACTGCCCCCGGCCACACTCACAGGTCAAAGACGAGGTAATGGAAACCCTCCTCCGAGATGCTGTCGTGGAGCCGCACTGCGGGGACGGGGACAGGGATGGGGACAGGGATGGGGACAGGGATGGGGACAGAGACAGGCTCAGCCTCAGCCCCAGGAGCCACAGCCCCCGGGCAGCTGCCACATGTGGCACACGCGTGTCTGTGTCACACACAGCCCTCGCACCTGCACCCCGCGCGTCCCCAGGGGAGCACCCAGTGTGTCCCATGGTGGCACCCAGCAGGACCCCAACGGTGGGACCCAGCGTGTCCCAGGGCTGACACCCAGCACGTCCCTGGGGTGGCACCCTGCAGGACCTCGGGGATGAGACCCCACACGTCCCCAAGTGGGCACCCGGCATATCCCAGGGGGGCACCCAGCCTGTCCCCATGGTGTCCCCAGCCTGTCCCCATGGTGTCCCCAGCCTGTCCCGGGCCAGGCGCCACTCACCGATGTTGGAGTGCTTCAGCAGCCGGCAGATGCGGGCCTCCCGCTCCAGCTTCTGGTGGTCTGGGGACACAGGGGTCAGCGAGGGCACCTGCCTGCGTCCCCACCCGGGGACACCCCCCCGCCCCGTGGGGGTCACCTGTCCCTGTCCCCATCCCCATCCCCGTCCCCATCCCCGTCGCCGTCCCTCTCCGTCTCCGGAGGAGCCTACAGATGCCCGTGTGTAAGAGCACGTGGCCCTGGGTGGTGTGCACGTCTGCGTAAGTGTGCACGTGTGTGCACATGGGTGCAGGTGTGGCAGTGCGTGCACACGTGGGGACTGTGTGCGCATGTACGGGTGTGCACATGTGCGGGTGTGCAAGCGCGGGCAGGTTTGCAGGTGTGTGCAGGTGTGCACTTGTATGCAGGTGAACACACATGCGTGCGAACGTGCACATGTGCGGTTGTGCGCGCTCATGCAGCTGTGTGCGTGTATGTATATGTGTGTGGTTGTGCATGTCTGTGGGTGTGCAAGCGTGTGTGGCTGTATGTGCACGTGTGGTTGTGTCCATGTGCAGGTGTGTGTGATTGTGTATGTGTTGCAGGGCTGTGGATGTATGTGTGGTTGTCCGTGTACGTGTGTGTGTGCGTGGTGCATGTGCCTGTAGTTGTGCACATGCGTGCGAGTGTGCCTGTGCGCGGCTGTACCAATGCGCACGTGTGTACCCGTGTGCACGGCTGTACCTGTGCGTGCCCACACGTGTGCACCCGTGTTTGCCACCGTACAAACGTGCGGGCGTACCCGTGTGTGTCCCTGTGTATGTGTGGGTACCGGGGGGTGAGGCTGTACCCCTGTGTGCGTGTGTGCACCCCTGCACACGTGTGTGTGCATACACACACATGTATAGCCATGACCACACACAGATGGCTCACACACAGCACACACACACGCACCTGGCCTGTACACACCTGTGCGTACACACACGCATCCACGGCAAAGGTATTCACACACACGTGTGTATGCACACACGTGTACACCCCCATGCACTCAGTGCAAACGTACGCTGCCTGCTCACACGTGTGCACCCCCCACCTACACCCACACACGCAGTGCACACACTACTCAGTGTGCACACACACCCTTGCACACAGCATACACACACACACACACACACTGCTGAGGTGTCTGCACCCCCCAGGACACAGAACACGCACACACCCTGCTCATGTGTGTGTGCACACATACACACCCTGTGTACACACTGCACACACGGGCAACAGACCCACTGACACCGCACACACACGCGCCCCTCTGCACACACCCCCACTGCTCATGTGTGTGTGCACACCCACACCCATGAACACACACGTGCACACACACACTCATGAACATACATATGTGCACATACACACCCATGAACACACATGTGTGTGCACACACTCATGAACACACATGTGCACACACCTCCATGAACACACACACACCTATGAGTGCACACACACTCATGAACATACACATGTGCACACACACCCATGAACACAACACACACGTGCACACACACTCATGAACACACAGAAACACATGTACACATCACACCCGCCCTGCACACACCTGTGTGCACACAGGGCTCACACCGGTGCACGCACACACGCACTGCACACACACCTTTGCACGTAGCACATACGCATATGTGTTCACGCACACACAGAGCCGCCACCCGTGCACACCCCGCAGGGGACACCACGAGTGCTGCGGGGCACCGGGGGACACCGTGGGGCACCCTGGGGTGCGGGGGGGACGACACCCCATGAGGCAGCAGGAGGGAACGGGGACGGGGATGGGCCGGATCCGGCCCCCACCACGCACCCCCCCCACCCCCAGTTTGGCACCCTTTGCCGCAGGTGTCATGGGCGCCACGGGTGTCACCATGGGCACAGGGGGGGTCGGGCTGGGGGTGGCCCCAGGGGCACCCACCCCATGGGTCCGGGGGGGGGGGTTCCGGGGGGGGTCCTACCTCTGGCGGAGAGCTTTTTGGTGTTGATGATCTTGGCGGCGTACTCATGGCCGGTGCAGAGCTTGACGCAGCGCCGGACCACCGAGAAAGCCCCCCTGGGGAGGGGGGAGGGGGACAGGCTCAGCACCCCCCCCCCGCCTGCCCTCAGCCCCCCCCCCCCCCACTCCCCCCCCCCCCGCAAAACCAGGCGCGGGTGGGCTCCCACCCGTGACTCAGCGCCCCGCGGCCGGCCGTGACTCAGCAATGGGGGGTGAACCCCGACACTGGGGGGACCCCGATGATGCTGGGATGGGGGGGGGGGGGTGTGCCGGGTGTTGGGGGGGGGGGTCGGTGGGGTGAGTGCCTGGAGGGGGGAGGGGGGCGCTGGCATCACGGAGGGGGTCGTGGGAAGGATCCGGCACCGGCAGCCCGTTGCCATGGGGACGGCGGGTGGCCCGGATGGCGGCGGTGGCCATGGTGGCGGCGGTGGTGGCGGTGGCGGTGGTGGCGGTCATGGTGGCAGTGGTGGTGGCAGCGGGCACGGGGCCCCGGCTGCGGGCACAGCGGGACACGGGGAGCCGGCGGCCACCAGCACCCCCGGGGACAGGGATGGCGACAGTGACAGCGCGGCCGTGCCCACGCCAGGCAGTGGCACCCGCTCACCCGCAGCCACTCCAAGTGCCACCACCACCTGTCCCCCTCCCAGGAAAAATGTCCCATCCCCTGCCTGTCCCCTGCCTGCGGGATCCCCGGGGGCAGCGGATGCCCCCGCTCTGCCTGGGGGGTGGGGGGCACAGAGGGGACCTCGAGCCGGGCTGGGGACATGGCCGGGCCACGCCGGGTGTCCCGCAGGGGGACACGTGTGCCACAGGAGGGTGGTGGGCAGGTGGGGCCCCTCCATCCCGCGACACCGAGGGCCCTGCGCTGGCCGGGACGGTGGGGACACCGCCTCCACCGGGGGACAGGGGGGGAACCCCCCAGGGCCTGGCGCCCCCCCCCGTTCTCTCCCCCACACGGCCCCAGGGAGAGGGGACACGGGGGGTGTCAGCTCCTGCGGGAGGGACCACTGCCACGGACGCCCCCCCCCCCCCGGCCGTGCCTCAGTTTCCCCAGCGGCGGGGGGCGGGGGCGGGGGGGGGGTGTCCCCGACAGCCCGGGCACGGCGGGGACACACACACACACACACACACACACACACGCACACACACGCACACACACGCACACACACGCACACGCGCGCGCGCGGTGGCTGGCGGGTGACATGGAGAGATGGGGGGGGGGGGGGGAGGACGGACCACGTTGCCATGGCAACCAGGATGGGCTGGATTTTGGGGGGGAGAGAGGGAAGAGCCCCCGATAGCACCACGTCCCCCCCCTCCCCCGTACCCCCACAGGGACCATGTCTACCCCTGCAAAATGCTCCCCCGCTACGGGGGGTGTCCGTCCCCCCCCCCCCGACGAGGTCTGCCCCCCCCCCCCCCAGTTTCACCCCTTCCCAACCCTGCACCCGGGGGTAGGGGGGGAATCTGCACATCCCCCCCCTCGGCTTGAGGGCAAATGACCCCCCCCCCCCCCCAAATAAGCTCCTCCTCAGCTCCCCCCCAACATCTGCCCTGGGGGGGTTCATGGATGCGGGGGAGTGGGGGGTGGTGGAAGGACCCGGGGGGGACACGGGGACCTGGGGGTCTTTAAGGACTCGGGGGGGGGGGGGGTCCAGAAGGGCTGGCGTCTATAAGGACCGCTGGGGGGGGGGGGGGGATTAGCGGATTTGGGGAGTTATATAAGGCCCAAAGGGGTCTAACGGGGGTGGGGGGGGCCGGAGAATGAGGAGGGTCTATAGGGACCAGAGGGGAGATATGGAGGGGGGGCGGGGGGGGGGGGTGTCGGGCTGCAGAGATGCGGGGGGGGGGGCTGGAGAGATTGGGGGATCTATAGGGGTGGGGGGTGAGGGGGGCCTGGAGAGTGGGGGGGGGGGGGGTCTAAAAGGAGTAGGTGCCTATAAGGACTCAAGGACGGTCCGGAGGATGAGGGCCTGTCTATAGGGACCGGGGGGGCTATAAGGGCTCGGGGGGGGGGGTCGTCTATCAGGATTGAGGGGGTCTGGAGGGTTCGGGGGGTCTATAAGTACCCGTGTGGCTATAAGGGCTCGGGGGGGGGGGGTGTCGGTAAGGGCTTTGGGGGGTCTGGAGTGATGGGGGGCTATAAGAACCAGGGGGGCTATAAGGACCAGGGGGTCTGTGAGGATGGGGGGGTCTATAGGAGCCGGGGGGGGGTGCTGTGGGAGCAGGGGTGGGATCGGGAGCGCCGGGGGATCTGTGAGGGCTGGGGGGGGGTCAGGAGAGATGGGGGGGCGGTCTGTAAGGGTCGGGAGGTCCGCAGGGTCAAGGGCGTGCTGTAAGGGCTGGGGGGGGGGGGGGGGGGGGTTTAGGGATGGGTGGTTGGGGACTGGGGGGGATCGGGGGGGTCTGGGGTGGCCGGGAGGGGTCGGGAAGATGGGGGGGGATCCGTAAGGATGGGGGGGGGGGGGGGTCTGTGGGGACGGCGGGCGGGCGCTCGGAGGAGCTGGGGGGTGCGGGTCGCCAGGGGGGGGGGGGGGGGGGGGCTGTAAGGCCCGGGGGGGTCCCTGCGGCCGGGGCCGGAGGGGGGGGTGCTGGGGGGGGCGGGGGCAGGTACCAGACCCGGGGGGGGGCGGTATGGGGGGGGGGGGGGGGGGGAGGCAGGGCCAGTACGGCGGGGGAGGGCAGTACTGGAGGGGGGGGGGGGTGGGGGGGGCCGGTCCCTGGGGGGGGGATGTGGTGGGGAGGGGGGGGGGGGGGGCGCCGGTCCCGGGTGCCCCATCCCGCGGGGAGGGGGGGGGGGCGGGAAGGGATGCGTCACGTCTGCACCGAGCGGCGGCCGAAGCCCGGGCAGCGCCCCCCCCCCCCCCCCCATCCGCCGCCGCCGCCCCCCCGGTGCCCGGTGCCCGGTTGCCGGCGGCCCATTACTTGCCGATCTCCTCGTAGAGTTGGTACTCGTCGGTGAAGCGGGTGCAGGGCACGGTGGTGGCCATGCTGCCGCCGCGCCGCGCCGCAATGAGCCGCCCCGGCACCGGCACCGGCTCCGGCTCCGCCTGGCGCGGGGGGGCGGGAGGAGGCGCTGCCGGGCCGGGGGAGGCACCGGCCGGGGGAGGCACCAGCCCGGGACGGCCCCCCGCCGCCCCCCCCCCCCCCCCCCCCCTCACCCTCCGCCCCCCCCTCTCCCCCGGGCTGGGATCCCCCCCCCCCCTCCTCCCCGGGGTACCCCCGGATCGCCCCCCGCACGTCGGTCCCCCATCCGCATCCCCCCCCCCCCCCCGCCCGGGGCTGGACCCCCTCCTCCCCCCCGGGATCTCCCTCTCCCCGCCCCCCGGGTCTCCTCCCCAAGGGTCTCCCCCAACCCCGGGACCCCTTTATCCCAAATCCCACCCCCCCCCCCCCAGGATTTGGGGGGATTGGGGGGGGACGACACCCGCATCCATGACCCCCCAAAAGGCCCCATATCCAAACCCCCCCCTCCCCGGGCTTCCCCCTCCCCCCCCGCCAAAATCCCCATATCCAGGCCCTCCCCACAGATCCCACATCCCCCCCCCGCCCCCAAAGCACCCCAAATGCAGCCCCCCTCCCGCCCTGAGGACCCAGGGCTCCCCCCCCCCCCCCAAAAGTCGCCATACCCCAGACCCCCTCCCGGGGATCCCAGCCCCCCCCAACACCCCCATACCCACACCCTCCCTGGCACCTCACATCCCTCCCAGAGGACCTCAAAACCCCAAATCTGCCCCCCCCCCCCGCAGGGTTCCCCCCCCCGACCCCAATATTCCGCCCCCCCACTTTGACCCCCTCCACCATCCCCGCCCGGGACACCCCCATGCCCCCCCTTCACTCCCAAGCGCCCCTCCTGCACCGATGTCACCCCACACAACCCCTCCGGGCTCCAACTCCCCCCCCCCCCCGAGCACAACACCCGGGAGGGCGCTTGAGGGGGGGGGGGCAAAAATCTCCCCCCCACCTTCCGCAAGGACACTTTGAAGCCCCTCAGTTGGGGGGGGGGGGACACAAATTTTCTTTTTGGGAGGGGGGGCACAAGAGGCCACGCAGGGCAGCCCCCACAAGCTCAGGGCCCGGCCGGTGCGCGGGGACACCGGGGCCCTTCCCCGCAGCCCCCGGGGGCACCCACCCGGGGCGAGCGGCTGGGTGGGCGGCGCGGGGCGCGGGTGCCCACCCCGGGGCGAGCGTGGGTGGGCGGCGCGGGGCGCGGGTGCCCACCCCGGGGCGAGCGGCTGGGTGGGCGGCGTGGGGCGCGGGTGCCCACCCCGGGGCGAGCGCGGGTGGGCGGCGCGGGGCGTGGGTTGCCCACCCCGGGGCGAGCGGCTGGGTGGGCGGCGCGGGGCGCGGGTGCCCACCCCGGGGCGAGCGGCTGGGTGGGCGGCGCGGGGCGCGGGTGCCCACCCCCGGGGCGAGCGGCTGGGTGGGCGGCGCGGGGCGCGGGTGCCCACCCCGGGGCGCGGGGCGAGCGCGGGTGGGCGGCTGGCGGCTGGCGCTGCCGTTGCCATGGGGACCGTGGGCGGCCGTGGGGGACTGCGCCGAGCCCGGTTTATATTTGTGCATCGCCACCGGAGAAATTTCGGCGCCCGGCGCGGGGGAGATGTGGGACACACACACACACACTCACAGGGACAGGGAGGTGGGGAGCAGCGGGGCGAGACACCCCCCCCCCTCCCCCCGGGTTGGCACCCCCAAAGCCACGGGCAGCAGGCACCCACCCCACCAAATCCAGCCCCACCCCGGGGAACCCATATCCGAACGGTCCCAAAATTCAGCACCACCCCCCCCCCCCCTCGCCGGGATCCCATATCCACCCCCCCCAAAATCCAGCCCCCACCACCACGTGGGTGGGACCCCCGTCCCCGCTGCCCACAGATGTCCCCGTCCCCAAAATTTTAAATGGGGGGTGTGTGTGTGTGTGGGGGGGGGGGGGGGTCGTGGAGCACACGTCCCCCCTCCCCAGTGGTGACACCGAATCACTCGCAGGCCCCGCGCTCCAGAAACATGTTTATTGCAAACCAAGATAAAAGGGGGGGGGAAGTGGGGGGGGGGGGGGGCAAGGTGCCGGCCCGGGACCCCCAGTTCCCCCAGGATGGGGGCCACCGGGAAGCTGCAAGAGCCGCGCTGCGCCTGGGGGGGGGGGGGGGGGCTGTCTCATGGCTCCCCCATCCCCGCTTCCAACCCCCAAAGTGCCGTGCCAGGCAAGCCCAGATGTTTTCGGGGCTACTGGGGGGGCTGGTGGCCACGAGGGCTGGGCCCGTAGCCCCTGCCAGGGACCCCCATCACCCCCCACCACCACCACAGCGCTGGGGGTGACAGCTCCGCTGCTCCCCGCCACCTGTGAGGGGCAGAGCTGCCCAGAGCCAGGGCAGGCAGGGATCTGCACCCCCAGAAGCCCGCGAAGAAGCATCCTCAGCCCCCAGAAATAATAATTATGTCACCCAACGAGCTCCGTCTATTCCTGAAAAACAATGGAGCCGCCGCCAGCGCGAGGCGAGGAGAGGAGAAGGGTCCCAGCCGCTCGGGTTGCCTTGGTGATGGGACGTAAATCTGCATTCGCCAGGTTTCCCCGCACGTACATCAAACCGCGAGCCCGGTGCCGGTGCCGGGTGGTGAAGGCAGTGGAAGATGCCGGCAGCGTGTATCATTGGCGAGCGGGTTAACGGGCGCCAGCGTTGGGTGCGAGGGTCCCATAGGGGGTTTCTCCTCTCCCCGCTTCGTTTCTCGGTGGTTTTTCGCCGCCGTCAAAACTGCACGGCGCCGGGGGAGATGTTGAACATGGAAGGGTCGAACTTTTGGCCGCGGAAAGGGGAGCCCTCGGTGTCCCAGCCCTTCTTCAGCATCTCGTGCACCTTCTGCAAAGAGGCCCCAGGCTCCCGTCAAGCCGAGGGGGACCCCACACCTTCACCCTCCCTGGGCGACAGCAGCACCCATTTCCACGGGCACGCAACCACCTCCGTGTGCCACCCACCCTCCTCTCCTCCGCCCGGGAAAGGGGAGATGGCACAGGGGGCCGGGAGGGAGCGACGGGCAGAACAAAGCGGCTCCTCGGTCGGGCCGATCCCAGACCCGCGTGGGTTTACCCCCGAGCAGAGGGAGCAGGGAGAGAAACGGCAGGGCTGACTCCGGAGGGATGTGCAGCGATGTGCCGGGGAGGGGTCTGGGCTCACCGGGATTGCCAAGGTGCCGGGAAGGGGAGACGGGAGCGTGCGGGCAAAAGCCGGGGCCGAGCAGAACCTCAAAATGGAGTTGGGGGGGGTGGGAGGGATGCTGTGTGAGAAGGAACTGGGGAGACGGAGCAGAGCTGTGGAGCTGCCCCACGCTACACCCTTTTACCGGAGATGGGGACCCACGGAGGGGCCGGTGGGCGCTTGGCTGGGCCGGGGCGTGGGACGGCCAGCACCTACCAGCTCATGGCTCTGGGGCTTGCCCTGCAGCTTCTGGTGGTAGTCAAAGGTGAGGCGGTCCAGCATGGCGTGCTCCTCCTCGTCCACCGTGGCCATGGAGCGCTCCTTGTTGATCTTGTCGATGTCGATCTGCTCCTCGCCCTCCAGGATGGCGTTCCACCAGTACTCGTCCCCTTTGTTCAGGTTGATCTGGGGACGAGGCGCGGGTCAGAGGAGAGCGGGGAGCAGTCCCCGTCCTGCCCCCGGGTTGTGCTATCCCCCACCCGCCCCACGCCTCCGTGGCAGCAACGCTTGGCCGTAATGACCCCCCGATGCCGCAGCAGCAACGCGGGGCCCGGAGAGCCAGGTTGGCTCGGCTGCGGCCACCCAGGAGCCACTCTCGGCCTGGGGACCTGGCAGACGAAGGGGCCCTGCCTGGCAGAGCGTGGCGCCGGGGCTCCCAGCGAGGCAAGGCTGCGATTTTGTGTTTGGCTAACCCAGAAAGGAGCCTTCGCCTCGGCTCCCCCCAGGGCTCGCTCTGCAGGCGGCAGCGTGGGTGACAAAGGAGGCAAGAATGTCACCCGTTGCTCCGTGCCACCCCTGCTCCTCACCTCCACCTGCCTCCCATGGCACCGTGGCTCGTCAGCCGGCCACAGAGGGACGGTCTGGGGAGAGGGGACATCCCCTCGCCTCCAGCCAACATCCTCACTGCCAAAACCCCGCCGGCCATCCTCGACACGCCAGCAGCGCCGCTCACGGAGCCGGGCCGGAGGGGCTGTGCCGTGTGCCGGCACGACTGTGGGGTATCCCACATAAGGAACCCCGAGCCAGGAGGGGTGGGCTTCTTTCTCCTCTATTCTTTTTAGCAATAATCCCAGCAGCAAGGAAGATTTATGGCGTTCGTCGGCCTCTCTGCAAAATCATCAATAAAGGCAGACAATACAATTTACTCAAACCTCCCTGGAAGCTCAACAGCTCTGGAGGGGAAAACACGGGCAGCCATTAAAGTTACGGAGCTGGGTGTCTCTCTGCGGTGCAAAGAAAAGGAACCAATTAATACGGGAGGGGGTGGCTGGGGCTTAATCCTTCTGGGAGAGCAGAGCCGGTAAAATATTCCAGCTCAGGGAAGGCGTTAGTTTTTCCAGCTAGACAGGCGCGCTGGTTCTCCTCTTAATTGCACAGTTCCACTTTCCAGGGGAGGAAGAGCCGGGGCGGGTTTGCTTGTGGGCTTCCCTGCCCTGGGTGGGCAGGCAGGGGAATGGCAAACTCTCCCAGAAACGTCGTCCCTTCGGCGGGCGAGCCGAGCCGTGGGTCAGCCGAGCCATGGGTCAGCCGGCCCGGCCGGCCCCTGCCTGCGGCATGCTGGAGCACCCTCCAGGCTCACTGCTGCTCCTCCGGGTTTAAAACAAAGAGAAATGTCCCCACAGTGCCGCCAGTGAGGTGTGAGCTTCCCCGGCGATGGCTTTGGTGTGAGCCGTGCTGCCGAGCATGTAAGCGGGGACATTCCTGCTTGGAATGTCCCCACCAGAGCCAGGCTGGCAGCAGAGGGATGAAGACACTGGAGGACGTCGTGGCTTATCAGGCATCACCTCACCTCCACCCCAGAGCACCAGGGGAAGAGAAAGCCACCCCTTCTCCCATCCCTACCAAATCCCCTTCCTCCCCTGGCGCCCCACTGCCGCCCCCACCACCAGCAGCCCCCAGGGAACCCCCCCAGAGCCACGGACCGGGTGGGAAACACCCACGCGACCCAAATCCCCCTCGTCCACAGACCACCCAGGGCGAAAGACAGGGGAGCTGCCGCCGCGAGTGCCAGCCCGGGGATCCTCTCCGCCTCCCCGCCCCATGCGTGGCCCTCGCTTTATTTACCGCGTACCGTTTCCCACCCTGCTGGGAAGACAGAATTATTCATTTCCTCGCCAGCTTTTCTGCGGTGTGCATCGCTACAGCGCTGAGTGCTTTGCAAACAATAATTAATTAACCTCTGCAGCCCGCTTTGTGCGCACGGGGGAATTAGCTCACCCCCCTTTATTCTAGACGCAAAAGTGGGACTCACTCCGAGGTGGGAGCCCCACTTTCCAACGCGAGCCTCTGAAACACCCATGGGTCAGGGCAAAGCTCTGTCACCTTGAGTTTGGGGTTTCGGGGTTCAACGCGGTGCTGGAGCACTTGGCGTGGACAGGGTTCCACCTCCAGGATGGGGAGCACGGGCTCAGATTGATTCTCGGACACGCTTCTGCCGATGGGCTCCGTTGATTCAGCCCAGCGCTGGGCTGGGCCCCTGGGCTACGCGAGCTTGCGGTGATGGAGAGGCGGGCTGGCGCCTCACCGAGCGCTTGGGTGCCACAAGGTCGAGGTAAAGGAGAGCCAAGAGACCGTGGCAGATCTCTGGGCTCAGCCCAGGCAGGGCGATGCCCTGCGAGCACCAGCCCTCACTCAACCATGGAGGAAGGCTCCCGCGCTCAACCCACAGCACCAAGCAAGGCTGCATGCTCCCTCGGGGAGTGCTCCAGAAACCCTGGGGGGGCTCCGTCAGGCAGCAGGGCTTTTTTTCGCAAGGACAGATCTCGACCTGATTACACTACTCACTTTGAGATAAGGCAAAAGCTTTGCCCACACTTGAAGCTGCCACTACAAGTTTCCCAGCCCGACCCTCCAGCGTCCTAGAAATGCTGGTGGCCATTCACCAGCGGAAGGATCGGGTCCCTGCAGCATGCCCGGGCTCTCAGTCAGACATCGGCTCTGCTTTTTAGGCTGGCGGCTCCCAAAGGGCCTCCTGGGCTGCAGGGAGATCCTCTATCCGTGGCCAAAAGGGGTAAAAGCCCAGCTGAGCCTTTTGGGACTCAGGAACAGCTTCTGCTACGCTGGCCTGAAGAGAGGGGAGGCTTGCAGCGGGGACGCCCCTGCTGCTGTATCCGAAGCCAGCAGCGTCCTTGTGCTGCAGCATCCATGTTCCCAAAGCTGGTGACGTGCCCTTGTGGCCAAGAAGAGCAATGGTCTCCTGGGGGGCACCCAGCAGAGTGTGGCCAGCGGGGCGAGGGAGGGCATCCTCCCCCTCTGCTCTGCCCTGGGGAGGCCGCAGCCGGAGCACTGTGTGCAGTTCTGGGCTCCCCGGGTCAGGAAGGACAGGGAACTACTGGAGAGCGTCCAGCGGAGGGCTACGGAGATGATCAGGGACTGGAGCATCTCTTGTGAGGAAAGGCTGAGAGCCCTGGGGCTGTTTAGCCTGGAGAAGAGAAGACCGAGTGGGGATCTCATCAATGCTGATCAATATCTAAAGGGCGGGTGTCGAGAGGATGGGGCCAGACTCTTCAGTGGTGCCCAGCGACAGGACAAGGGGTGACGGGCACAAACTGGAACACAGGGAATTCCGTCTCAACGTGAGGAAAAACTTCTTTACTTTGGTGGTGCCGGAGCACGGGAAGAGGCTGCCCAGAGAGGCGGTGGAGTCTCTTCTCTGGAGAGATTCGAAACCCGCCTGGGTGCGATCCTGTGCAACTGCTGTAGGTGTCCGTGCTGTGGCAGGGGGTTGGACTAGACGATCTCCAAAGGTCCCTTCCAGCCCCGACCGTTCTGGGATTCTGTGATTACGAGCTGTCAGCCTCACGGGGAAGGGGCTGCTCCCACGCTGGTGAGCTGGGCAAAGCACAGGGGCTGGGCGAGGACGGATCGCAAGGAGGATGGCTGCAGGTGGAGATGGGCATGTGGGAGGGACAGGACATTCAGCAGGCACATCTGTGGCCAGGAGGGATCCTCCCGCGGTGTGTGAAGAGTGTGAGAGGCATCGTCGGCATGGACACGGTGTCACGTCACATCTCCACGCCCTGTCGGGAAGGTCACAACCCTTCACTGCCAGTGCTGGGCTTCATCAGAGCACGAGGTTTCTTCCCCAATCCTAAATACCTTGTCAGAGCTGGAAAGATGCTGCCAGGGGATATAAGTAGGTCTTGGAAAAACAACCTCTCGCCACCTGCTTTCCTTCTGGAACAACAGCAGCCGTCACCCCAAAAGTCAGCGGGAGACATTTCGGGGGTACGGAGGAGGCAGTAGGCAGTTTCCAGCAGTGTGTGGAGGGCAGGGCGGAGGGAGAGCACCACAGATTGTTATTAACTTGGCCTCGCGGCTCACGCGGTGACAAGCTGAAGACTGTAATAGCTGTTCAAGGCAGGACTCAGTGACAAAAACCCAAGTGTGGATAACAAATGCCGGAGAGGAGGAGAAAAAGAGAGGGAACAGGGGGGAAAAAAATCTTCAACAACAAAAATAATCCCAAAACGTGTTGTGCACAACACCCAGCGGAGATTTCTAAAAACAGCTTGTGCGAAGTTATTTTAATCTCACTTTTGACAAGCGAGCGGGTGTGACAGCGAAGGGAGCGCACAGGGATTATACCCGGGACCGGGGCTTCAGCGTGGTGCCGCAGGCAGGGGCACGAGCCCGGGACACGATCCCGAGCTGGAAGAGGTGAGGACAGAGCCCTCGCTATGCATCGTGGGCATCCGCAGAGCGCTCCGCTTCCAAATGATCCCCGCTGGGTTTCTGCCGCGGCCAGGCTGTCGTGTAAACCATGAGTGTGCCAAAGGACGAGACGGGAAACACGTCGGTGTTCAGCCCAGGCTCCGGCAGGGAGAACCTCCCAGAGCTGGAGTGGAAATGCAGAGTGGTCTCGGAGTGCCGGGGCTGCTGGAGAGCAAGCAGCCGTGTGATGAAGAGGATAAATTGGTAAGAACGCCAGACAGGATGGGGAAAGCAGAGCTGGGAGGGGTTATAAGGCAAAATAACCTTCTAATGATAAGAGCTGGGGGGAGAATGCACACCAGTTAATGAGAGCCCGTGAACGGCCGTCCCAGAAGGCAGCCGAGCAGGGGGCAGGGGAAGCCGAGGATGTGAAAGGCAGCTGCAACAGCAGCCCCGAGAGCACGGGGATCTCGATGACCCTTGGCGTGTCCCGCAACAGCGCATGGGACTCAAGGGCCCCTCTGCACAGAACTGGGACTTTCCCAGATGGACAAGACCAAGCAGGAGAGATTTCACCTCCTTGGTGCACGGATCAAGCTCTTCCCGCAAGGATTGCCTCAACTCACAGACCACGAAAACACAAGTGCACACAGGTTTTCCTCTGGACAGAGTCGCCGAGGTGCTCCAAGCAGTAATCAAGGCAGCCGGGATCTCCTCCACGACTCCCACCACTGGCAGCGGGAGAGTCCGGTTTCGGCTGCAACCTCCCACTGGGTCCCAGGGAGAGAAGCCAGGTGGCACCTTGTGGCATCTCACTGTACGAAGACACTCCCGACCGCCGCACTCGGAGTTCACTCAGAGCTGCACAACACGTGGACGCAGAAACTTGTGTACAGAAAGGGCCCATACGGCCCACCAGCCCTCCAACCCAACCCAACCCAACCCAACCCAACCCAACCCAACCCAACCCAACCCAACCCAACCGGCTCCCGTCCAGCGCCCTCCCCGGCGCTGAACGAAGCAATCCATTAACACACAGCTGGGTGTCTCCTGATGAATGAATGGGAAGGAATCGCAAACCACTTTTGGCTACTCTGCGCACGAAAAAAGGAGATGCTCTTGGGCGAGAATTACTCACTCTGCTCCAGTTACCTTACAATTCTTCAAGCGAAATTTCATCCCACCATCAATATGTTGGCAGCCAGCTGGAGATCCTCACAACCCTGTGCTCCTGCTAATTCGAGCCAAGACCCAGCTTTAGGGTTGGAGGTAATGGGACCGTTCCCCGCGCTGCCCGCGGACACTCCAGAAGGCCCTGAGTCTCGCTCCACCCGCGCGCTGTTCCCATCCTCCTCCGGCGCCGGGTATTTCACAAACATCGCCTCCCCTGCTGATCCTGGGAACACCCACCAGGGACTCCCATCGGCGCGTGGAGCAGCACCCATTGGGCCACCTCCTCTTGGATGGGTTTGTTTCTTCCCAGGATTGTTTCTCTTCCCAGATCAGCTAATTTTCAAGAAGCTCAAGAACGTTTAAAAAATGCAGGTTAATGAGGCTGCCACCTCCTTTTTCACATCCTTTCAACGGCCTAACGGAGTCGGAGAAGCTCCTCTCTCTTGCAGCGACCTCAGCCTTTCGGTACTAGTCTGTCATCCCGGGATACATCCATATGGATGCGCAGTGGCCAGGCAGTGCCCGCACAGCCTCTCCGTGCACCACCTTCAGCTCTTCTGCCCCTGGCAGCTCATTCCCGCTCAGTTTCCCGCTGCGGGGGCTTCACTTTGGGTGCCCGTCTGCTGCCACCCTCGTGACACGGGGCGGAAGGCTTGAAGCCCGCTCCGCCCCTTGCAGGGACAGGGTCAGGAACCGCTGCCAGCCCCAGGCAGCCAGCGTCCCCTCCTGGGGCTCACAGCAGCCTTGACTGATCATGAAACTTCTGGCAAAGCCTCTGGGTAGAAAGGGAGAGGGCAAAGATGGCTACAGGTGGCAAAACCCCACTCCCAGCACAATCCTGGCCCCAAAACTCGCACGGCAGTTTGGCAACTGTTTGATGCCGGGGATGCCAGGCTGATGGGCAGCAACGCAATCCCCAGGACAGCTTCAGCTGCGGACACAGGCCCCAGAGAGCAGAACTCACACCTTCAGCCTGGACATCTGGAGCACACCAGAAACGAGTCACGAGGCTGGGAACCCACCAGTAACACACTGCTGGGCGGCAACAGCCCCCAAACCACCTCGACAGGGAAGATTTGTGGTGCTGGCGGGGGGGCAGGCCCACAGCAAGCCACAGGGCCTGCTGAAGGCAAGCAGAGAAGTAGCCACAGTCATCGCTTCACACAGGATAAGTAAGAAACCCGAGGCAGGACAGAAATGAATGGCAGGGAACAGGCATCTGCTGGGACAGGACCGGCGCCGGGAGAGTTCCAGGGCAAAACCAGCAAGGACGGGTGCGCGGCACCAGCACCATGGTGCAGTGCCACGGCCTCTTCCCACTGGCAGACCCTGCAAGCCAGGACGGGGGGACAGCGACTGCCTCTAGAGAACAGATGTGCTCCCACCACTGCGGGCTGGAGCTTGGGGACCCTCCTCACCCAAGCCGGTGGATGTGCTGCTCTGCCAGCACCCTGCTGCTGCTCACCCGGGGGGCAGCTCCCGAGCCGGAGGCAGGGCACAGCACACGGGCAAGGGCAGAGCGAGCTGGATGTTAGATGGGGAAACTCAGACATGTCCAGATCTGGCTCAAACTTCCAGCTGCTCCGGTTTTCCATGTCAAGCCCAGCGCAGCTGCAAGCCAAGGTGCGGAGACACGGCCGGTGCGGACCGCCCTTACCAAAATGCACTTCCCCGGCTCCAGGCTCCAGAGGGAACTCTCCGTGTTGATCTTGTGGGTGAGCTTCCCTTCCATGAGGACGCGCTGGCTGCTCCCCTCCAGCACCGCTACGCGAATTGTGCTGTTGCTGATATCCACAGACACCTAGAAACACAGAGACAGAGAAAATAACCAGGAAGGTTCCTGCTTGCCCTCCTGCTGTGCTAGTTGGGGTGCAGGGTCAAGTGCACTCGCTGGGGATGAGAGAAAGAGAAGAGGTTTCAGACCTGCACGTAGCAGGAGGGTGGGTATCCTGCTGTCATTTCAGAGCAAACAGCAACAGCTCGGAGGAGAAAGGAAACCTCTGCGGGGAAGGCAAAGCAGCAGGGCCCAGCAGACGGAGCCCTAGAAGGATTTGAGGCAGCTGGTTCTGCCACGGTGTCTGCCCCGTGCCTCAGTTTCCCCACAGAGACAACCAGCAATGCTACAGGCCTCCTCCGTACGGTGCTCAAAGGTTGGACACCCACTTGCTGCGACCGAGCTGTCAGGAGCACAGCGGGTGCCCGGCTGTCACCGTGATGAGTTGGGCATGGGTGTGTGTCTCCCTGGGGGCTGAGCGCTTCCCTGCTCAGCGGGAGCGATTTGGGGATTTCTACACCGGGAAGGGCTGCAGTGGCTCATCCCCCCCCCCCCTTCTGCCGCACCGCACCGAAAGCACGCTCCTTGGCTCCGTTTCTGCCATCAGAGCCAGCACTGGGCTCAGCCCAGGCCTCCCGTCGGGTGTGCGAGGAGGGGCCGCGTGCAGGAGGGATGCTGCGGCACGGCTCCCCTTCTCCCTGCCGCGGGGGCAAGGGGACGAGGCAGCTCTGTCCCCGGGAAGGGGGCCAGC
The DNA here is from genome assembly GCA_017639485.1 of Pluvialis apricaria. NCBI lineage: Eukaryota > Metazoa > Chordata > Aves > Charadriiformes > Charadriidae > Pluvialis > Pluvialis apricaria. The sequence continues at coordinate 5,557,946 of CM030030.1, forward strand.
TCCTGCCCGCAGCAGCCATATGGGGATCCCTGCTTCGACCTGCTGCGGAGGTGACACGGCTCTCCCCCGGGGAGACAGAGGCAGACTGCGACTTCGCTGTGCTGCACGCAGTACCCTCGGTCTCCAGAGAGACCATATGCTCTCTCCTTTCCCCTTCGGCCCTGAGCTGCCGCCAGCAGAGAGCCCGAGCTGGGCCAGGGGACGAAGGGAGGACCTGGCCGGGAAGGGGCAGGCTCGTGGGCCCTGGCGCTGCCCCGTCTCTGGCCCGAGAGGAGGAGACTGCGGTGAGATTTGCCTGCATTCTCTCCCAGAGTTCCCCCAGATCTTCCTCCCGCTCTGCAGATCTCATTTGAAATGTTATTACATTATCCATTACCTAGGAGATTTCCAGCGGCTCACTAGCTCCACGCAGGCAAGAGACAGGCAAAGCTGCTCCAGCCGGGGAGGGCACCACGGCTGCATCTGAGTGATGCCACCCAGATAAAGCCCCCAGACCCGCTGTGTGTGACGGGGAGCCACCAGGGCTTCGACAGGAGCAGCGGCCCAGCACACACAGCACAGGGTGACACCAGGACTGAGCTCTGATGCTCACGGCTGGCAGCAGGACCATGGTCTCTAGGGATCGGGGAAGGGACGCGAGCTCCATCTCTGCCAGACAGGAGAGGACGCTTGGCTTTCACCCGGCACGTGGCTGCGGACAGCCTCTGCAAAAGCAGCTCCTCCTGGACGGGAAACATCTCCGGAGAGGCTGCAGCACAGAGCAGCTTCCTCCAGCCCAGGGCTGAGGCCTCACCGCAGGGATGAGGCTCTGCTCTTCGCCACCACCGACTGCCCTGGTCCCCGGGCACAAGGACAGGAGTGCTGACGCCAGGCTCTCAGTGTGGCACAGAAAGGGCCAAGGGGAACAAAGCAAGGTGACCCCACCAAGTCACCTTCTGGGAGGGCTTCTTTGGGGTGTGGAGGGCCAGGGAGGCTGGAGATATGAAAGGCACGGACGCAGCATCGTGGCTGTGGGATCCATAATCGAATGCAAGAGGGGTTTTATTCCAAGGTGGCTGAGGGATGACCTCGAGGTGGCTCTGGGACCAGCAGGGCCTTAGGAGAGGGAGCAGAGAAACCCAAATGGAAGAAGACATCCAAACTGGGCAGCCTTAACCCAGCCACTTCGCCGCACAACCAGCCAGCGTTAGAAGCGATCCCAACACCCGCTTCTACCTGCAGCCAGCAAAAAGGCCCCTCTTGGCACGCCAGACCAGGGGGAGCGGTGACAGGAGCAAAGCACGCACCGCTGGAGAGCCCTGACCCCCCTTGTGTAGAGAGAAATGTCCGAGAGGACTCGTGTGCACGTGGTGGTGCCCGGTGAATGCAGGGTTTGGCACACACAGGCAGCAGCTCCTTCTCAGGTGCCTTTGCAGAAAAACCGCCTCCGCTCGGCATCCCCACTCCACCGGGGAGGGAGGCTGGGCTCTCCGAGGGGCTGCCCTTCCTCCCTCCGTCCCCCTCCACCTGCACTGTCCCGCTGCACTGCCGCCAGGGCACGCAGGGCTGGCAAACCCGGGGTTTGCCGGAACCGGGCACGGACAGCCCCCACCTCACCCCGGGCAGCGGCTGGGGGCAGGAGCCAAGGGCAATCCTGTGTGAAACGCGCTGTCCCAGCAGCGCAGCCGTGAGTGGCAGCACCCCGCAGGCTCCGAGGCTGCTTGTCCCCCCACCGTGCGCTCCCCACGAGCACCTCTGCCTACCCCAAAATGCCTGGCTTTCCCGGTGCTCGCAAGGAAAGCCAGATCTCGGCTCTCTGCCGTGGCTTTCCACCACAGTAATTTCTGTGCACACTAAAACGCCCACGCCCGCCCACGCAAATCAAACAAGCAAACACAAACCTATGAAGGAATCTAGCTCATCTCCTCCGAGCCAGGCAAAAAGAGAGGCTTGTTGTCATTATCTCTATTTAAGTGCTCGGGAAGCGCTCGGATCCATGGGCCCCTGTTGCGCCTGTAAGTAGATCAGAGAGGTGGAGACCGCAGAGGAAGATGCTCCCACCTACCCCATCGCCCATTCCTGCTCCACGGACACTTTTTTGGAGCTCCATACAAGGAAACCTTAAGCTCGCCCAAGCGAAAATGTGCCATAGCAACAGCTTGAATCCAAAAAAGTGTCATAAGGAAGATTTTGAGCAGCATTAGAGCTGGGCGCGCTCTGAGCCCGGGGACCAAATGGGGGAGATTTTTAATCTCGCCTTGGCAGGCAGAAGCCAAAAATCTGATAATTTTTTACAAAGATGAAGCTGTGTGGTGAATGTAGCAGAATGCTTCTCTTTTGCAGGAACCCAGCAACAACACATCCGAAGTCCATCGAGCTTTAAAATGGCTCTGAACCACCCTGTTTTGGCCCGTCACCCGGCCTATCTGCTTCCAGCCCCCTGAGGCTGGGAGAGATTTAAAGAATCACTTCAAAGTGAAAACTCAGCTGCTAAGAGGAGGCTCAAGAGGGATGTCCGAACCAAATACCAGAAGACTCCTCGCAAGGATAAGGGAAGTCCGACATCTGAACCAATCAATTGCCCGAGAGGGCAGCGGAGGCAGAAACCGGGGCCCGGGCAGGCAGAGCCACGCCACAGGCAACAGCGTGGGAAGGACCTGCCCCGATAATCACCCCCACTGACACGCAGGGGCTCTTCTGCACCGACGGCACGGTCTCGAGTCGAGGAAAGGTCCTGCCCCAGCTCCTCCAGGCACCTGCAAGGCCCCCGCGCCTCTGGGTGGCAAAGAATGGGGCAGACAAAGCCTGGTACTCTTTTTTTTTTTTTTTGGCAAGGACACAACTCCCCTGGCACAAAGGGCACTTCCCTGGGCAGGGAGAGGCATCATGATCACAATATGATGCAGAGGGATGGAACATCCGTCTGGATGTCCCCGAATCCTTCCAAGAAACAGCCTGGGTTTGTTTTAGAGACCCACTGGGAGAGATGCATCTCCTGGTCCCCCTGCTGTCCCTGTGGCAGCCGTTTGCTCCCTCACCCCTCCGGTCTGGGTTGCTGCTGCCAATTACACTCTTTTGGCATGATCAGGAGCTGTGTAGGCTGGAGCCGGTGAACAAACCCGAGCGTGCTCATTTCAGCCGCCCTGGAAGCAGAGGAGAACGGGAGGTGGGGGAGCGCGGACTTCCCAAATGGAAAAATACAGAATAAGCTGTGGGGAGGGCAGCACTCGGGAAAGACAGGAGAGCTCAAACTTCTGGGTCCAACTGATACCAGCCATGGGCACCTCCCCTTGCCGGGAGGGAACGGACATGGCGAAGGAAAAACAACGTGACCGCGCATGGCCGGGATCAGAGAAGGAAAGTTCCTGCCTGAGCCGAGGAGGCAGCCAGGGAGAGGGCCGGGCCACTCAGCCTGCGCCCCGGCCCAGCTCCCTTCCACCCAGAGTCTCACAGGAGTCTCTCAGAGTCCCCACCGCTCAAGTCTCACGTGGGCTGTGCCCGCTCCAGTTCCTGAGTGCCAGGGGAGCCGTTCCAGCAGCTCCTGCTTGCAGGAGACACTCCAAGCCAGAGAGAGCAACCGAGGAAGGAGCACCCATCCCCAGCCAGGCTCAGAAACCCATGTGCGAGTTTGCATTCAGTGGAAGCAGAGAGAAAAAGCGTAGAAAGTGTCATGCGGCGCCAGGGAACCCCGCCGGGACCGGAGCAACAGGACACTGCAGTCACAACGGGAACGCGGCCAGGCTGGGACCATCGGTCCCCACCAGCCACACTCCCAGCACTGGAGAAAAAGGCATGACTGCATCCTGCTCCTTGAGTATGAAGGACAAGGAGCCTTCCCGCTCCAAACAGCTTTCTGGGAAAGCTGGGCAGCCCGAAGGAAAGGGAAATGCTCAAAGACACACCATTAACACCACTTTACCTGTTTGCCTTTTACGATGTGCTTGGGCACAGGCACTTTAATCTCCAGGTCGCTGAAGTCTTGGGACCAGGCGTAATTCTCTCGCACAGCCCCATTGTAGCTGTCAGGGTTTGTCTGGAACTGCTCCTGTCTCCTGGGGGAGAAGAAAGGGGTGACATGCTAAGTGTCAGAGAGATCAGAGTCCGGACAGAGCAGGAAACCTGAGAACAGGGTGCAAGAAGCAGAAAGGGAGGGCAGAGCATCTGCTCGGCCATGCTGCCAGCAACCCTCACGCTTCAGGCTGAATGCCCAGTCTCTCCCTCGCTGCTGGCCCTGCCTAGGAAGGGAGAAGGTTCAGGTCAGCAGCCCCAGGACGCAGAGGGACCTCAGCCACCCTGCCTGTTGCGGGTGACTTGCACACTCCTCTCCCCAGTGTGCTGCAACGGAAGGCAGGCTGCTAACAGGACAATCGGTGAGACACACGATAATTTGGCTGCCCAAAAGGTGCAGAGCGGGCCGCCGGCTGGCTTGGGGCGCCTTCCTGGCTAACTCCGCTCGGGCGCAGAGCGCCTCTTGCCCTCCGCCTCCTTGCTGCATCCACCGTGCCTGTCGCAGCCGGAGCAGGGGACACCATCACTCACCAGAGGGTGTGTGCTGTCTCCTGGGCCACTGCCGTGGCTGCAGAGATGGTGGCCCATCACCGTGACCTGGGTTCACCATGAAAAAACAGAGCTGGTTGTCCTCATTTCAGCATGTCTGGGAAAACCACCAGCCGTCATGACCGGGGCAGTTGCTGACACAGAGGTGATGGAGCTGCGGAGCGCGATGCCTCAAGAGCCAGCCCAGCGCAGCGCTGGAAGGGGGCAACGGGACAAGTGGATCATGAGCAACACTTCTGAGCAAAACACAGCCGCTTCCAGCCACGGAAATCTCAGGAGAGGGATGAGGAGGCGGTTGTGAGGTTAGGATAGGATTTATCAGATTGATAAGCAATAATCAATACAGCGTTTCCAGCCAAGAAAGGAGATCTCCAACACACCCATGTCCCTTTAAACTGCTGGCAGGCAGAGGATCTATTCCATCGAAACCTCCCGGAGAGGGCTTTCAAATAAAATAAAATCTTTTTCTAAAGATAGCTGCGGTGCTAACAAAAGGCAGAGTTATTTTAAAATGTTTTGATACGCACCTAGTCCTCAATCTGGAGCTGTATAAACACGGGGCTGCAGTGAGTTACGTAAGGGGGGGCTGGTGACGAGTGGCCCCGGGGGCAGCCGGCCCTGGGGACCGTGTCTCCCCATGCCCCGCTGCCTTCCCGACACCCCCACACCGAGGGGCCCTCGCCAGTGCTGGGCGGGGGTGGCTTCCAGCAGTGCGGTGCCCTGAGAATTATGTAAGATCCATCAATTTTAATTAAATTAGGCTCCAAGATGGTCGGAGGGTATTGTCGAAGGGGCTGTGTGTACAACCCCCCCTCCCCTTTTTTTTTTTTTCTGGATGGTTTCACAGGTTTTTACCTGCCTTGTTACAACCATCCGCACCCCAGGGTGGTTTTGATCCGGTTCCCCGCGCAGCGCAGGCAGCCCCGGGGGCTGGCAGCGGCCGCGGGCTCCCAGCCTCAGGCCAGCAATTTTGGGGGGCACCGCATCACTTTTTTTTGGGCATCTTGGCCTTGCCTGGCGGTTGCCCATTGGGTGCCCATTGCCATGGAAACGGGGTTGGCATGGCAGCACCGAACCAGCGCTGGCGCGGGTTGGCTCCAGCTGTCGGTTTCCCAACCGCCCCCGGACTGTAGGAGTCGAACAGGCTGGAGGGCGAGAGGGGGAACGGTGCAGGCGACCGGGGTCTGCGGGGCCCCGCTCTCCCCCCGCCGGAAGCAAAGAGGTTGAAATGAGGTGGCGCGTCCCCAAACATCATCTCGTGTGTCCCCAGGTCCTCAGCTAGAGCCAGCCCAGCGGCGGCACCTGGGCACGATTATCCCAGAGACCATCCCGCACAAGCCCCAGGCAGAGAGGAGAGACGTTTCTCTCCCGGCAGAGGATCCGTGTGCTGCCTGGTTAAGCGCCCTCGCAGGATGTGTCCCTGCACGGTGGGGTCTGCCCGGGCACAGCACAGGTCTGCGAGGCTCCTGCGCTCTGCCCCGATGCCCCTGGGCCGGAGCACGCGTGTACACAGCTGCACAGCAAACCAGAGCACAAACCTGACTGGGGTTTTAAAACCTGCCAGGTTTTTTCCTCCTAAGAGAGCGTTTCCTTCTAATCAGCGTGGACCTGAGCTGTGCGGCAGAGCGCACCACGCTCCTTGCCAGCGAGACACCAGAGGGAAGGCATGTTGGCTGGCAGTCACCGTCCCAAGCGTTGTCACCTCCCTGAGAGCGAGCAAGGAACCAGAAAAGAACCAAAAAATGGCTATTTACTTCCAGGTCGTTCCCCCCGCCAGCCTTCCTTGGGAAAAGCTCGAAGATTAACGGGGGAGGCAGCAAGCCCGGGCCCGGGCCAAGGCTTGTTAGAGCAGATGCAGAGCATCAAAGATGGGAGGAAACCCACCAGCACAAAGCCAAGTGTGGGTAAGACGCCAGCTGCAAACGCCTCATGGCCACAGCAGATAAATACAATCCCAGAGTAGCTGCTTGCTGCCACAAAGCCACCGGGTCCATCCTTGTTGTGTCTATTCCTCGGGAGGAAAGTGCTGGGGCTAAGCAGACCCTGGCCAAGCGCATCCTGGATGTTTTAGCCCTCCCAAAAGCTCACCGAGCATGATTTCATTGTCCCACAAGGGCACGAGTAGCTTCACAACAGCCCCGGGGGACGTCAGTGTTAACTGGGTTACTTCCACAGGGAAACTGAGGCAGAACTTTCCCTGCAATAGCTCTGTCGAGCTTCTCCTTGCATGGCATCGCTACTGAACAAATGAAAGCAGTCTTCCTCCCAGCACCAACTGTCCCCCGTGGGATGGCTCTGTCCTCAATCCCTCTGTGCCATAACTAGAGCAGTGTGCTGGGTGATGGAGGGACACTTCACAGCCACCTCTGCCTCCCTGCGCAGCTTGCTGGGACGAGCTCAGCCCCGCTGCCTCATCCTCTCAGCCCTCCCGGGCTGGCCAGGCAACACATGCCCCAGCCAAACCATCCCCACGCTCAGCTGACTTCAGCAGGGGAGAAGTTTCCCCTTGTGCTGGGGCATGGGGACCACTGCCACCACTTCTCCGCTCCGCTTTTCCCTAACAGCCAACCCGAACCCCTCCAGCCCTTCCCGCAAGTCACCACCGCTGAGCTCTGCTCCCGCTCTGCTCCCGATGTTCAAAATCCTCAGATGTGAAACTAACGGGGTGACTTTGTGCCCCAAAACTGGATGACAAGGGGAACTCATGAAGGCCTTGGTAAATTCCCTTACAAGTTTAAATGCCTGCTCTTGAGCAAACGAGGATTTGGGATGATGAAAGCAGGCCTCAGCCTCGTTAGGCACCTCTGACAAACAGCTGACAGCTCTACCATCTCCTGGAGCAACTCTTCCTTTCCTGGAGGTTTTCCAGCCAGATCCTTGCCTCGTCCAACTGTGCTTAGCACACGCTACCCTTCACGCCGGCGGCACTCAAGAAATTGGACTCAGCTCCTTGGTTGGGCGGCACCTTCCCCTTCTGTCCGCAGGAGACAGCCCCAGCTCATGGCGAGCTGGGACAAGCTGTGCCACCACACCGGAGGTGGCTCTCATGCCAAAGCCGTCCCTTGCGTCGCTTCAACAGCACCACCGTGCAGTGGGTGAGAGAATTTCCTGCATGAACACCATGGCCAGGAGACATCCCCACCCCCAGACCCCCCAGGTGAAGATTGAGGCCGGATCCATAGCGCGATGCGGGTTGAATGGCGATCCTCCCGGCAGCCTGGCGATAGCATAGCGGTGCGACGGTCAGCTCACTGGGATGCCGAACTGCCCGTCGGGCCGGGGCAAGTGGTGGCAGGGCTGAGGAGAAGGAGGGTGAAAAAGCATCAGCTTTTGAAACCAAGGGTTTGGCACCGCGTGCACTTGGCTGCCGGGTGGTGGGGATGGTGTGGGTGGGTCTGTGTGTTCTGTCTTGTTCTATTTTTGCTCGCAATGTGTCATTTTGGGGGAGGTGAAACCTTTAACAATGCACCGTCGAGAAGCAGCCGATCTGTTTTCCGTTCCTAGGAGCCGCAGCACACGGCTGCGCTGTCGCTGGTACCAGAGCCGTTCCCCCTTGCGCAGGGTCAGACCCCCAGCGGCGGCGAGAGGCAGCCCGGACGGACCCGAGGGGAGGCGATGGTGTCACCAGGAGGTGCTGCTCAAGCGAGGCTGGCCGAGGCAGAGCTGGTCCTGGCATGCAGGCTGGATGCCCGAGGGTTGAGCCGCATCCCGGGCCCATATACAGATTTCTGGGCATTTCTTATTCTGGGATTTCCAGTTCCGTGGGTTGGTGACGCACGATGAGCCGAGCAACGTGGAAATGGTGACAGAGCGAGCCTCTCCTCTGCGGACACTCGGCTGAACACATTTCTGTCCTCAGAGCACAACAGCTCCAGCACCAGCTCTGTAAAAGCAGTGCCGGACAGAAAGCAAGAGCAGGAACCAAATGCCGAAGGATTCGATGTCATGTTTTATACGAGGACAGGTAGGGCAGCTCACTGAGTTCACCCTTACCGAGGATTTCTGGGGGAAGAATGCAAAAGTTGAGGAACAGACACAGCAGCACGGGAGCAGCCACCCTTCAGCCCGATGCTGCAGGCTGAAGGGGGAGCAGAGGTAGGCGAGCGTCATGGGAAGGAACTAATATGGGCCTAATCCCAATGGACTTTTTTTCTCCATAAAAAGAAGAAAAGAGAAAAATCCCAAGGATTTTCAGAACTACTTAAGGAAACAGATCCTCTGAGCCTGGAGCATCTCAGCTTTCCGATCCCGGCTCCCTGCCCTGTCGGGAAGCAGGCCGATCGAGGTGTGGGATACCTGGGTTTTGCGGAGCCAGGCGTGCCATCCTGATGGCTCAGTGGCTGCTGCTGCCGGGACCGGGGGTCTGCCTCAGCCAGCGCTGGTTCTCCAGCCCGGCAGACTGCTGAGCTCAGGGTGGGGGTCCGCACTCTGCCAGCGCTGCTGCCACTGTCACCAAGAGACAGGGCAGCAGATACCCTCCAATCACTTGATATTCACAGAAAGCTTCCTCCGGGGCCGGCACTGCTGTTTGCTCTCAGTCAAGGTGAATTATTTAGGCAGCTTTAAGGAAAACGTGTCAAGCCAGTTAAGTGATGCACATGTGGAGGCGGGTGGAGAAGAGAAACAACCTCAATAGCTGAAGCTGGGCAAGCAAGCCTGGCCGAGGCCGAGAAGGATTATGAGGGGAAAAAGCTGGGCCGGTGTTGCGAGACAACCAACCCAGTGTACACAGAAATGGAGACCCAGACCTGCTCCCTTCTGCAGAGCTGCTCCTGAAAGAGGTATTTGTAACAGTCCTACCCTGCCTGGGCTCTGCCATCAACAACACATCCCATCAGATCCCACAAGCACATCCCCACCACAAAAGCAAGTCTCTCTCCTCCACGAGACCTTTCTCCGTTTACAGTGGGGAAAACAGAGGGGAATGGTGTTGTACAGAGTCACCCTGCCAGAAAACAACAGAGAAAAAAACACTCCGGCTCTGTATTTTAACCACTGTCAGAGGCCCCGTGCGATGCATGAAACCTTCTTCCAGCTCGAGAGGTTGCCAAGAATGGAAAGATCTCATTAAGTAATAATGAAGTTCCGAGCAAGTAGGAAAAGAGAAAATCAGGCACAACGTGTCCGCGTGCCTAACCCAAATAAGCATGCAATGAGCGGGGCCTTCCAGGGAGATGCACTGCACGCCGTCAATCCGGCCAGCATTTATTGCAATGATCAGACGTTTGGATCAAGGCTGTTGCTCCGTGACAGCAGCCTAGAGCGAGTGGCGTCCATCAACATAATTAATCCCGCATCCCCGGCACTGAGATGACTCAAGAAGGCACCGGCAAATTCAGGAAGAGAAGCTGCTGCTGACACACAAGCACCTCAGGCAGGCTGCCGTGCTGCGAGACGCCCAGCACCACAGTGGGGCTGTAGCCAAGGGCTTCTCCCCTCTGACTCGGTTGGAAACGGCTGCCCTGGGATGGGTTTCTCCGAGCCAGACACCTCCGCCGCCGCTTCTAGTGCCAGCGCCGGCAGGATGCGAGGTGAGGTGGAAGAAGGGCCCTACCTCCTGCATGCCATGGCCCCGCCGCCTCTGCCTCGACCAAGGTGGCAGCATTCAGATCTTCCTGTAGTTCACAGCCAGCATCGCTCGGCTCAAAGCATCTTGCTGGGCTTCCCAGCAAGCGGGGAGGACGATGTAGAGGAGGACCAGAGGAGCGTTTGCAGTCTGTCCCCACAAAACCACTGCGATATGCTCAGCTCTGCTGCTGCAGGTTGCACAGGGCTGCTGGGAACCAGCGCTGTGCCAGCAGCCACCGTCCGCCTGCCCTGGCAACCGCCGGGTCACCCACCCGGGCTCCTGCTCCCATCAGACCCCTGGCAGCCTCCAGCCCTTCACACCATCATAATCTACTCTCTCTCCTGGGGAAGCACCCTGGACCACACCTGCATCCAAGCCTTCCCAGCGCTAACGGCGCTGCCTGCAGCCCACCAGGATGGAGATCATCACAGGAGAAGCAGGGCAATGGCCAACCGAGCTGGGCAGGCAGCGAGCAGATGGCAGGGCCCTCTCTGCATCGCTACGTAAAGGCTACCTTTGCCCGATGGCACCAACACACCCACTTGGAATACAGATTTCCAGAGCTCCTAGCTCCCAGCCCCCCGCTTGCAAACATGACTAGATGAAAACTCAAAGCCACCTTGAGCCATGGGAAGATCTGTGCACCCTGTACAGCCTCTGTCAAGCCCCAGCTCGAGCTGGACTACAGCCAGAGAAAAAAAAAAAAACAGCTTTTAAGATGAATTTGAAGAGGGTCATACTTGCTCCTTGGGGTCCCAATGCGGGTGTTGGAACAGCCAAGCAACAAGTAGAGAAGCCAAAAGTTTAACCTCTTCAGAAAGCTTGCATTTCCAAGGCTGCGGGGATCACACGCGTGGAAAATACCAGGTTTGTGCTCCCTCAACAAGCAAGCCACGAAGGAGCCTCCCCCCCACCTCCAAATTTAACATCTCTTGGCATCAAAACACCAGGACCGTTGCACTTCGTCTCTCTTGGTTTTGCCCGTGAAGTGCTGAGGCAGAAGGAACGCTTACTGTGGGCTCTCGGCACCTTCGCTGAGGTCCTGGAGGCACCCAGTGTTTCATAAAGGCTCCCTTTGTACAGAACACTTCAGTTAATTAGGTCTCCGGCAAAGCGTTAAGCAAGCTGAATACCAAACCCTTCCCTCTTACAGCTCAATTCACACCCGCAGTCAACAAGCCTCAGGATGCACTCCGATCCACTCCACGCTCTCCGGCTGTCAGCGAGCTCCAGTCCCAAGCGCAGCAGTGGGCTGGGGGGTGGTCCTGGGGTCCTCCCAACCCTCAGGGTTTCTTCCAGCCCAGGTGTGTTTGGGTTGCTGGGGGAGAACACCCCAAATCCAGATTTGGAAGGTCTCTTTCACCCCCAAAGTGGAAAGAAGTTCCTCAGCAGTTCCCCAATGGCCTGTTGCCCCGGCCTTGGGGCTCCTGAGCACGCATCTCCAAGGCTGCAATGCGCAGCCTTAGTGGTCCTGCTCTCAAAAAAAGACTGAAAAATGGAAGCCAATGCCTTCCCCCTCACCCCCAAAATTCAGGCATGTCCTGTCCGGGCCGTGCAGCCTGGGCTCCAGCCTGTGGTACCCACCGCCAGCTCTACAGAAAGGTCTCCTCACCTTCAGGAAACCTCAGAGCTTCAACTCATCACCAGGATGGGACAAACAACCAAAACCAGATCACATCAAGACATTTTCCCCTGTATTGCTTCGTATCGTAAGGCCCAGACGCTGCTGTGGGGAGAGGCAGCCAAGGCTCCCCTATACAAGGTGCCCAACGTACCACCCATGAGATGACACCTTTACTGCCCGATCCAGCAGCCAAACAGCGAATCCACCCAACTCGCAGCAGCTGGAGTCCCACCAGTCCCCCTGCACAGGACCAAGACGCTCTGCCCCTCTCCCTGCCAGGTGAGAGGCTTGCTCTTTTCCAAGCTCCCACTCTTTAGGGGAGCTTTTAGCCTTCCCTTTCGGTTTCTGAGTTATTTATGGAGCCGTCTGACAGAGCCAACTTACTGACATTAGGCGAGTTTAAATGCCACCGCCAGCTCGCAGGAGAACTTAGGAGCATCGGCACCAGAGGGCTAGATTTCACTATTGCTGGGATATTTAGGTCAAGGACAGCAGGACACACTTCTGTTCGGAGCAGTCCCCTGGGATCTTTATTGTTTGCACAGAGCTTATACAACCTTGGATTTCAGGGGTCTCCTCCGAGAGACCTACGCGCAGCCAAACCGGGCTGGATTCAATTATAGCTCCCCTGGAAAAAGGGGATGAGGCCAAAGAAATCCAACGGGATTGAACTGTGGGAGCACAGGACAAGGTGGCCTCTCAAGACCCCTGCACCAGCGACATGACCTGGTCCGATCTCTCCCGACACCTGATGGCACAACGGGGCCATGCCAGACCCGTGCGCTCCTGGTAGTTTTCCGCATTACGCCGCTTCCTTCGGTGAACAACGCGTTATTAAAACGAGCAAACAGATATTGCTTTTTTAAATAAGAATCAGGCACACGCTGTCCCTCGGCCTCCAGCCCTGGGATTTTCTGCTTGTTAAGAGAAAAATTTATAGGTTTTAATTTAGTTATTTTTGGTCCTGGGACCTAATTTTGGAGCTCAGTACCTTGGTAGGGCAACCAAAGCCCTAAGCGATTCAGTGCATGACAGGGGAACTGGCACTCCACTGCTGATCTCAGCAACCCAACTGGAGGAGTCCGATTTCCTGTGAAAGTGCTGGAAAATTGGGCCCCGACTGATTCCTCATCAGCTGCAAAAGGCTCGTTACAGTTGAGGGCTGCACCAGACAGAGGGCTGGGGGGAACCTCATCCTCGGCTCAGCCCTTTGAAAAGATGCTTCCCAAGCAGTTGCGTTTCCACTGCTATGGGAGAAGGCTTATGTATTAAAATAATTCTCCCAGCGGGAAGCCACGGCCTCTCTCTGTTGCAAGAAGAAAGACTCTGCTTGGCAGGGAGGACTTAACTTAAAGAGAATTTTCCCCGCTTCCCCCAGTATAACCTGGACGCACGCCTCCTAGAAACCAAACACAACAGCACCGCAGGTCCAGCGCTGCAGCTCCCGAGAGCGAAACAGCCTTTGTGTTACACGACGAGCAGAGGACACGCTGCCTTTCCTCTCCCGGGCACACGGGAGGAGGGAGGTCTGGCCAACACGGGGTTTTTGAGTTGCAAGGTTTTCGTGAAGCTCATGCCTTCACCATCCCTGGGGGTGTTTAAAAAGAGGGCAGACGTGGTACTTGGGGACATGGTTTAGAAGTGGTTTTGTCAGGTTAGGTTGGACTTGATGATCTTCAAGGTCCCTTCCAACCTCAACAATTCCATGATTTTATGATTCTATGTTCCCAAGTCGGCACGGGCTGCAGCTCCCACCTGGAAAGCTGGTCACCAGTGTTGGGGAGCGCTGGGAGGGGAGGAAAAGGGTTTGAGTGATGCTCTTTGACTTGGGTGGGGAACCATGTGGCTGGAAGAAGGTTTCTTGGCCTCAGTGGGACAGTGGGACAGCCCAGGAGCAAAGAAACAGGGTAGGAAATGGAGAACCCTGATGGGTTCACACACACATAGAGCATGGGGACGGCCCTCATCACCCCAGCATTGGCACGGAACAACGGAGGATCACATAGGACCAGGAGGAGCACGAGGATGCTCAAGTGAGAAACAAGTGAGCAAATGAGGACTCTTCAGCCTAAAAAGCAGGCTGAAAGGGGAACAGAATGTGATGGGCAAACCCCACACAGGGTGGAGAAGGGAAATGGGGAAGCGCTCGCTGCCTCTCCACCTGCAAGGAGGGATTCAAAAGCCGCACACGGTGGTGTGGCACAGCACCAGACTTGCTACACAGTGCTGGACTTGCCGCAGGATGCTGCCACCGAGACCCCAAGGTGCTCGCAGGCCGAAATTCAGAGACAAAAGGAAACAAAATAATGCACCGAGAGACACGAAAGACCAAGCGCTTGTTCTGGCTCAGAAAGCCGCTGAGCCGCAATTTGCCAGTGGCAGGGGGAAAACACGGCGGAAGTATCACCGCACGCTCGTTCTGTTCTTCTCCTCTTCCCCAAGCGTCTGCCGCTGCTGGAGACAGGATACGGGGCCAGATGGAGCTCGGCTGTACCAGGTCAGGCTGTTCTCTGGAGGTCTGTCTGGCTCTTGCTCATGACGGGCCTTGGCCGCGCCGGGGGAATTCCCTGTGCGCAGCCCCAGGTGCCTCGCGGCACCTCTGCGCAACTCATGCGTGAGAAAGGAATCGGAACCAGGACAGACTCTCCCTTAAATATGGATCAGGATCAGCTCTGTCTTTCTGGGTCAGGCTGGAAGAACAGCACGGACTCTGTGGTGAGCTCACCAGGAAAGCCCACAGGGACATCAGGGAAGGAAACCAGTTTAACCAGCTTCTGGTCTGGATGGTCCCAGACTTGGCTGAACAGGAGCATCCACGGGCTTCACTCCCTTCCCCTGCCTGTTCTCCTGGAAAAGGCTTGAGAGAAGAAAGCTTGGGATAACACCACCTCTGAGTCAAACAAAACTGGCCTCAAAGCTGGCAATATGCAGCGGTATCTCCTCTCCACAGCCCTGCTCCTCCGCTGAGGGTGACCAGCAGTGAAATTCCCCTGCCCAGCACCCCGAGGAGAACGAAGCCATGCCAGAAAACCCAGCCTGCAAGCACCTCGCAATGAAAAAAAAAAGAAAATCCATCTGGGCTTCCAGCAAAGCCAAGCCGTTGCTAAGTCGAATTAGATTCACAGAGGAGCCTCATGGAAATTTCCCAGAGCGTTGCTGTGTCATCTTGGGGATGCTTCCCAGCGTGCCCCACAAAGGGTTAACCCCAGGCCGCAGGGGCTCCAGGAACAGAAGTGGCCGAGGAAAGAGCTGGAGTGTCAGAGGAGTCCGCTCACCAGATTAACACATTTCAGTTCAATTTTGCTCTGCCTCTCGCTAGGGACAGCGAGCCGGAAAGTACACAAGTGATTTTTGTAGGTCGCTGCTGAGCCCTGCCACCCACTTACGGGGACAGCAGAGCAGTGAGCTCACCTGGCCAGGGTGGCCAGGGCTCTGCTGGCCAGCGAGGGCCAGGATGGGGTGAAGGCAACGCTGCTGCCTGTTCACCCCCTTCCCCGGCACAACCACACTGCAAGCGCAGGGTAGGGGGGAGTCTCCTCCCCAGCTCACACAGGGTAAAAGACGTACAGGCTCTCCTTCAAGGCCCAACCCAGGCAGTAGTGGAGCAGGGAACAGCCCCTTTCTCATCACAGTCCCTTCCCACAGCCTCTTCTTCCCTCTCCATGCTGGAGGAGGTGAACAGTTGAGCTGTGGAGATCGCAGGGTTTCATTCCGCTCTGGCTCAGCGGCGCGAGTCACCATGCCAGGTCCCCCAGCAGCAGCCGCAAACCTTCTCCAGGGATGAGGCACTGCACCTCATCCTCAGCCTGCCTGGCCCTCACCAGTGCCCCGTGTCCCGCTGGTCCCGTTTTCAGCCCTGGGCACACTGTGCACGCCTGACCTGGGGCGTGTGGGTGCCACCGCTCTGTGCCAGCCTGCTCCAACTCGAACCCTACGCAGGCAGGGGAAAGGAGGGACCAGCAGCTCCCCCAACTCCCTGCTGCCCGGGGGGAAGCAGAAGCCAGGCCAGAGTCTCCTGTGGGGAACCATCCTCTTTTGGGGGAACCCCTCAACATCTGTCCACCCCTGAAGATCTGTCTCTGCGAGACCTCTCCTGTCTGACAATCAAATGCCCCACTGCTCTTTCCAGCAGGCTGTTCTCCCAAGGTCCAAGATGGTCTCTAAGATACGGTCCAGAGGTGGCCCGTCCTGATCGTGCCTGGCCAGAGCACCCAGGGGAGACGCAAAGGCTGGACGGAGAAACGTATGAAGGTGGGACATTCACTATCATGCACAGGCTTCCAGAGCCGTGGCTCCTAACCTCCTGCCACCACCTCCCGCCTGTGCACAGAGTAATCCCAGGATGGGGCTCATGGGACGGGGGAGGAGAGCACATCCCCCAGTTCATACTCAGAAAGAGAAAGGAGCAGAGCAGAGCCAGGAACCGGAGTCAGAAAGCACGAACTGAGCGCCCAGGCCGAGCTGTGCAGTGCCACACGTGGGCTGTCGGGCTCTATTTTAAATGCTGTGTGGCAAATGTATGCAGGATGAAATCCAAGCTGGGGGAAGGGGAGGGTGCTGGGTGGCGGAGGTGTTCAAAATTAGGAGCTGAGCTCAGGCGAGGATGGCTTCTGGGAGCAGCTGGGGGAAGAGCCAGAGCCGGGCCTGTGCGAGATGTGCAGCTGCAAGGCCAGCCCTGGCTGTGCGCTCCCGCGACGAGCAGCCCCATGGCGGCGGCGCAAGGGCGGCACAATCCCCTCCGTCCTCCCGGCGGGGTGGGGACAGCACGCGAGAAAGATGGCCGGGGAAGGAAGGTGAGGACCTCAGGGCAGCCGTGAGCCAGGCTGAGGAGCCGGCTTCCTCAGTGGCACCAAGGAGACCTCCCGTCCCCTCAGCACAGCTCCCGGCACACCGGTCACTCCAAAGACACCCCAGTCCTCAGCGTGTTTGCAGGGCAGCCTTCCTAGTGAAGAGGAACCGCATCACCTGCCTTTCACAGGCGGGGAAGGCGAGGGACGGAGGGAGACCTGGCTGAGCCCTGCCACCCTCCTCACCCACAGGCAATCCTCCACACCCGCAAAGTCAGCTGGATTCTGCTCTCCCCTTCCAGATCAACCCCGAAAAAGCTGCCGCCATCTCGCTGCTGCTTCGCAAGATGCTCACCAACAGCGCCCCACCACCCGGGCACGCAGCGAGGCTCTGATGGGAGCTGGCAGATCTGGGATGGTACCTGCCCTACATTTACCGAGCAGGCAGGTTGACAGAATGAGCGAGTTTTTATATAGATTTTGGTGGCAGCGGTTTTCTTCACCGGCGGTGGATGGAGGGGTGGGGGGAAGGGAGATGGAAAATATTTTTGTTTAAGCTCTTTTCTGCATTCTTGTTGCCAGAGCCGCGCATTATTCATGCGCCCCTCGTAACCAGGCTGGTGGCTCTGGGTTTTGCTCAGAAGGGGCTGTGCAGAATTAAGCAGCCGGTTAAATTATTAATAGTCTGTCGGGGGTGCCCAGGACGCCCGCTCCTGGTCCCTGCTGCCTTTCGGGGGGCTCCAGTGCCCCCCAGAGGCACAGAAAACAACTACAGCCGTTTGACAAACCTGTTGGCTGCTCTGCCCTACTTGGAGCCCGCAGACACGCTCTGCTCCCGGCCTGGAAACTGCAGGGCTGCGATGCCTCGACGGGTGGGTCCTCCTGCGCCTGCTCTCACCCACCGTGCACCCAGGCCGGGCAGGCGCCGGGGGGCCGCGAGTGTTTCACACTGCGGCATGATCGGGGCAGCCGGAGCAGGCGGGACGAGGAAAGGCAGAAAAGCCCGTCAGGCAGGGCAGAAGCTGCAGGAGCACCTGTATTCAGCTGAAGGCACCTTCTTTCCACGGCTAGACCAGCGAGAGAGCTGCCACGCAGGGTTTTGTGCTCCATGCCACGTCTGCAGGGCAGCATCCCAGTGTCTGAAGCCTGGCAGGGGCCACTCTCCGGCTGCTCCTCATCCAGGGTGGAGGGTGCAAGGGCTGGGCTCTCCCTACCCGCAGCAGAAACTGGCCCCGTCAGACACGTCCTACCCCCACACCGGCGCTCAGTTTCCTTCCGAATCCCTCCAGTTTCCTTCCTGCAGCCTTGACATCTGTTTTCAGGCAGCTAAATACCACACACAACAGCTGCTGCCCCCACAACAAAAGGCCCGAGTCGAAATTTCACGTGGCAGAATGCAACAACCCTGGGCTGCAAGGGGGCCCGAGCAGCCAGCGCTCAGGCCAGCCCCAGCTCCTTCCCACCGGCAGCCTCAGGTCTCTCCCTGTCCTTTCCCTTCAGGATAAAGCCAGGCTGGAATCACATGGGTCAGCACCACGGCCGCACAGCCTGGCCGCAGACACCTGCCAGCTCTAACAGGGCTTTTTTTTCAGCTCATTAATTTTGCACCGGGAGGGGTGTCAGACTGACAGCCCCAGGGACAATCTTTCTTTCGCAGGACAGCTCCGGCACACAGCAGAATGCAGCTTTTCAGGTGAGTTCATTTTTGGCTTCTGGCTTATTTTTATCCTGTGGGATGCACGTCAGACCAGCCGAGTCAAGCACGAGTCCGTCTCCTCCCCACCACTGGATCAAATCACTTGGCAGGCACTTTGCCCGGGTGCAGCCGGCACCCTTCCCCTTCCTCACGACAGCTGCCACGCTCGGGCCCTCCTCTCTACCGCTGCCTGGAGCCGAGGCTGCAGGCTCCAATTCCGCCATACGCTGCCACTTATCGTTCCTCTGCCCCCAGGATTTTGGTCCTCGGATCATCCCTTCCACATGCCGAGGGCTGACAGCCCCCGAAGTCTGGGCTCCAAAGCCTCCCTGCCCCTCGGGGACATCGGCCACCCCACTCCTTCCAGGCCTTGGGGTTCTCCCAGCAAAGCCCACTTCCCTCCGGTGGCTTGCTCTCACCATCGATGTGTCTAAACCTGGCCTGGAGGACAGAGATCACTGGTCCAAGCTGTCCTCCCCGCCAAGCACCACTGGGACAGCAGGGATGGACCACAGCGAAGCCCCACGTACGACCAGGAAAGCAGCGGTGAGCGGGGGGGGGGGGCGGCGCGGCCATTGCGTGTGGCTCTGACCATGAGATACTGGGGAAGGAAGAGAGAGACACCAATCTGCCGCGGCCTGCTCACGGCATCCCTCCCCCCGGTGAGGCAAAGCACCGACTCCAGCAGTGAGGAGGCACAGGAGCTTGAAACTCAATGGCACATGAGGCCCCAAGAGAGGATGAGACAGCTTTGCCTGGGCTTGGGGTCACGGCGATGCCCAGGGAAGGATGAGCGGAACCGGCACAGGACCCTGTGTTCCGGTGAGCAGTTCACAAAGGCCATGCCAGCCCACTGGAGCTCACCTCCCGCTGCTCAGCGGACAGAGCCAAGCTGCAAGAGCCACAGACACCCTGGAAGGACTTAGAAACAAGAACATTTTTGTAAAAACCAAGATCGCTTAGCCCCACTTGAAAGCGATGGAGTCTGGTGAAAGAACTAAAGGGAAAACTCTCTGCAGCACTTGATTGATCTTCAAAGTTGGCCCTGCTCTGAGCAAAGGGCCGGGCCAGAGACCTCTGGAGGTCTCCGAACCCATTTTTGGCCACATGTATTTGATACCGCAGCTGGACCCACTGCCTGCCATGCAGCCAGGCCTGCCCATGCCAATCACAGGTACTGCAGGCATCTGTGCAAGCTCCTAGCCGCCTGCCAGGACACCTCACAGCATGCCAGAGGAGCCCAACACTGAATTTCTGTGAGAAAAGGGTTACAGGTGGTGCCAGGGTTTCCCAGAGCTGCGACAGACAGGACCATCAGCCCAGCTGTGCCACGGCAAGTGCTGGAAAAGGGATGCTGCTCACTGCAGCCAGTACAAGCAGAAGCCGCAGAGACCAGCCCAGCTCTGCGGCGCTGTGGACAGGGACGTGCCACCTTCCCTGCTCAGAGCGGAGGGGCAGACACCAAACCAGCTCTAGGAGAACAAACCCTGCCCTCCTGTGTGGAATTACACGATGTCTCCAGCCACAGGAGCCCGCAAGGGAAATCCTCACAGCCTCCCAACGGGCTAACTGCCCACAGAGGAGGAGCACTCCCCGCTAAAAGGGCTGTACGGCCGGACAGCAAACACCGCCTCCATGGTTTTGCCTCCCCCCTGCCAGGAGCACGAAGAAAGTAAAAGACCCTTACGTGGGCAGTTCTGCTGGCCGGGGCTCTGCCAGGGCAGCGGTCCCCGGGGGCTCCGCTGACACAGGACTGGGGGCTGCGTCCTGGGCTACGGCTGACTCCTGCATCCCTGCAGCTCCCCCGGCATCTGGCACTGGGACATGCTCTGCTGTTGTCTCAACCTCAACCTCCTGAGCTGCAGGGGACAGTTTCACCCTCTCGGCAGATGCGGCAGCCTCCTCCTCTTCCTCCTTCTTCTTTAGCTTCGCCTCCAGCTCTCGGCGCCTCTTCTCGTCATCCTGACGGGCCATCCGCTCAAAGACTTTAAATGCCTGGAAGATAAAAAACAAACTGAGCGGGTAGTCAAGCTTCCAAGCTCTGCCTGAGAAGCTGGGGGAGAAGAAGAGAAGAAGCATTACACGCTTGGGGCACTTAATGACTGTCCCTCCCTCTTTGGATGTCACACGTCCTACACTCCCTACACCAAGTTGCTTCAATCGCCAACAAAACCAGCTGTCGACTATTTCAAAACTCACATGGCCACATTAAACACACCTCAGGAGAAAGCCCAAGTTCCTGGGAGTCGCTTTGAAATCACTGAAATCCTTCTGCCACTGGGAAAAGGGCTGCTTACTCCAGGGAAAAGCAATGAGCTCCGACTCCTGGCTGGGAAGGGGCTCCGAAGGAGCCAAACCTCCGAGGCACAAACGGGATGAGCCACCCCAGGAGAAGCTGGAGGACGGCTTACCTGGTGCTGGCTGAGCCCGAACGGACTCAGAGCTCTCTTAGCCAGCACAGGAGAAGGAGCAGAGTGACCTTATGGGGGGTTTTGAGCCAGAACTGTGTAATCCCACCCTGCAGTTTTCTTCTAGCCGTGCCCGTCTAGCACAGGCTAGAGGTTAAAACTTAACCCCTCCCAACTGTGGGACACAGCCGTGGGAGGAATGGCCATCCAGGACCTGCACCTGCTCCTCAAAGGAGCTGAAGCTTCTCCCACCCAATGGCCAAGCCATTTGTCACTGCATACATATGCTGGAAAGCAAGTGAGCCTCAAAGGCAGCCCTCCCTTGCTTCTCGTGAATATTTCAGATCAAGCTTGTGCTTCCAGAGAGAGACCGACCCAAAGCCACACACCGGCCCGTGGCGCTGCTCAATCCAAGTCTTTCTCCAGGCATAGGACATGTAAGGCAAAGGGACACAGAGCCGGAAGGGCTCCTGCCAGCGCAGCCAGAGCAGGGCAGGAGCAGCTTGAAACTGTCTCCTTCCTCTGGACTGTGGCCAAACCAGGAGTGGGGACAAATCCCTTCCAAACTGCCCCCACTATCCGGGTCCCTGTGGCTGCAGCTGCAAGGCCCCCCCGGCCAACACCTTTCTGGGAAACGAACACCAGGGCTGCAGCGCTGCACCTCCCTCCTTGTGCCCAGGCCCAAACAGTCCGCGAGGGGCACAAGAGACAGGTCTCCCACCATCACTGCCCCACTGCCGAATGCTTTGGGCTCTGCACTCTCTCCTCTGCAGCCAGAGCCCTCCCTGGGCTCCCCACACGGCTGCAGAGCCCAGGGCGCTCCCACTGCAGGGGCTAACCCAGGGACACGGAGGCTGGGTGTAACGAGGACCCACTCGTGCCACAGACAACAGCAGGGAGAGGGGCAGTGATCTCCCATCAGCCTGCCCGTGTCACCCCCGACCTGCCAGGCCTGCAAAGGGAAACTCGCCCCGGCCGAGCACACCAACCCCAAATCCAGCCTGACCCCAAGGTTTATGAACAGGTTTCCTCCCTACTAATAAAGACTAACAACAGCCTGCAACAGTCCTGAATCAGAGACCTACAGCGCTGTCCCAGCACCCAGCCCAGCCCGGCGGCCACCACAGCAGGTCAGGCCTTTTGCCATCTCCCACCCACAGTCGTGGCGAGCCCAGTGCTGGCCGTCAACCCCCACTGAGCAGAACCCAACCCAGCTTCCGCACGACTTCCAGGGCCCCACTGGCCCTTGTCCCCTCCCCAGGCCCGCTGCACCCACGGGTCACGGGGGCAGCTCCCCGCTGGCCCCACCACGGGCCCGGGCTGGCCCTGCGCCGACTGCAGCCGCTCTCAGCCGGGCCCGAGCTTCTGGTGGGGAATCGCACCCCGGCTCTTCCCGCCAGGCTCTCGGCATCCCCAGGGCTCCTCGTTCTCCGACGGGCATGACGCTCTTCCAGGACACCGCTCCCACCCCCTTCCCGGCCCCCCGGCCGGGGTCCGTTACCCGCCGCCTGCGGCGCTGACCGGCCCCGCTCCCGCCTCACGCGGATTTCCACCGCAGCCCGCGCCCAGCGGACCCCCGCCCGGCCCCGGGCGTCACGGCCCGCTCGGCCCACGGAGGACATGCACGGCCGGGAGGCTCGGCCGCGGCGACAATGCCGGTCACCGGCGCCGCCCGCCCCACAGCCACCGCGGCCGGGCTCGCCCCCGCCCGCCAAGGCCCAGCGGCCCCGGCAGCCCCTCACGGACGCAGACTGCGGCCGGCCCGGGCGCCCCGCCGGTACCTGGAGGGCCATGGCCTGCGCGGCGCCGGGAGGGAAGCCCAGGCGGTCGCCGGGCCGCAGGAGGAGGCGGTAGAAGTCGGTCTTGCGGTAGAGGAAGCCGAAGAGGACGCGCAGGAACTCCTCCACGTTCCCGACGTGCTGCAGGATCCCCAGCAGCGCCTGGTCGTACATATCGGTGAGAGCGGCCGCGGCCTCCATGACGGCTCCGGGCCCGCTCTCACGGCACCGCCGCCGGGCCGCGCTTCCGGTCCGCCGCGCACCGCCCGCCGCGCTTCCGGCTCCGCCCCGGCCGCGCTTCCGGTCCCCTCGTGCCTCGTTCCCCCGGAACTCGCCCCGCGCCGCCACGTTCCGGCCGCCCGACGGGACCCCTCCGCCCCCAACGGGTCCCCCTGTCCCCCCCAGCGCCCCGGGGACCCCCGGCCCCCAGCCATGTCCCTGTGCGCCACCGTGTCCCCGGCCACCCCCTTCCCTTTCCCCCCATGTCCCCCATGTCCCCAGCCACCACCTCCCCACTCCCATGTCCCCACTCCCATGTCCTCATGTCCCCTGTCACAGTCCGTTTGCATCTATCAAATTTACAGGACGACATACTCTGGAAATTGAGCTTTAATTGATGAGCTCATTAGGAAAGAAGATGAATGAACAGACAAGAGCTCTGTCCCCTCTGCACAGACATGTCCAACTCGCCAACTCACCGATCCATCACTTGTGTCACGAGTTTCTCACCCGCAAGTTCTCCACTTGCAACTCCTGCTCCAATGGGGTTGGAGAGGGTGAGAGCACCCGTCCCTCCTCCTCCTCCTCCTCCTCTTCCTCCTCTTCCTCTTCTTCCTCCTCTTCCTCCTCCTCCTCTGGTGCAGCATCCCCTGCATCACCCCGGGACGTGGGAGAGCTCAGCGTTCCGGCGGCTGCTGGAGCCCCTTCCAACCCTTTCACGTGGAGCTGACGTGGTCACACCTGCCAGATGGGATGTTTGGCCCCAGCGCTTCTCGGAGAGAGCGGGGCCTGCAGAACCTGCCAGAAGGATGGTGTGGAAGGATGCTGGTTGCAGGGGAGCATCAGGGGACCCTCAGGGTCTCTGCTGAGGACCCTGCAGCAGACTGTCTGTGTGCCCCTTCAGGGACTCTTACGGGGACCCTCTGACATGTTGCGTGTCTCTTGGGGCTGCCCAGGCTGTTGGGGCTGGAAGTCTCCCGTGCCTGGGAGGCATCAGCTCTCTTGTCTCCTCCAGGCCTGATGGAACAGCTTTTTTTGGGCGTCATCTCCAAGCATCTGGAGGAAAAGAAGGTTATCAGAAGTAGTCAACATGGATTCACCAAGGGGAAGTCATGTCTGACTAATCTGAGAGCCTTCTATGAAGGCGTGACTGGATGGGTGGATGAGGGGAGGGCAGTGGATGTTGTCTACCTAGACTTCAGCAAGGCTTTCGACAGTCTCCCACATCATCCTCCCAGGCAAGCTTAGGAAGTGTGGGTTGGATGAATGGACAGTGGCCAAAACTCAAAGCACTCAGCAAACTGAAGTATCAGGTGGACAGCAAGGGTTTCTTCCAAACAGAAGTAGGACAAAAGGAGTGTGGCCATCGGATAGGAGCCCTCTGCAGGGAGATGGGTCCAGCGCCCCTGCCCACATGGAGGGTGCCAGCCCCTGCAGCTGTGCCACACTCAGGCCATCAGACTGCATGACAGCCTTGACAGTCAGCCTGGCCATCCCACCCTGCGCCCTCACGACTGCTCAGAGGACGTCTCGACTTTCAGTAACACAGAGCTGACACAGGTCTTGTGTTTGAACGAGGTGAAGATGTTCTGCAGCTCACAGCCCAATGCTGCCACAAGAAGAAGCCAAGGCTTCACGCTGCCGCCTTACCAGGAATGTCTCTGTTGGCATGGCTGATCCCCTGAGCCTCTGCAACTCGCATGGACAGATGAAACTTGGGTGTGATCACATCCTTCTTCACTTCACTGCTGTGCTCCCTCAACACGTAAAACACACCGAGCACATCTACGGCCACACCCTGAAACCAGCAGAGAGCAGAGGAGCAGAAGAAGGGGTTTAGATACACAAATGGATGGAGGGCTCCCCTCCTAAGATATGCTGAAAGTAAGAGCCCAGCAAACACCTCAGAGCTACGCCAGGTCCAAATGGTGTTTGGCAATTGAGCAAGCCCTGGAGAAGGGTCCCAGGCTGTTGTCTGGGCCTCTGCCCTCCAGCAGCAAAGGCTAGAATTGGCCAGAAAGGCTCGAAGCCCTCATACTACAGCCAAATTCCCTTCTTGGCACCCATTGTCGAAGGAGCAGCTCTGAGACCCCTTTGTGCCCTTCTGGGACATTTCCTCTGCTTTCCTAGCAGGGGATGGACACTTGCACTTCATGGTGCGGGGCTGCTGCCAGCTGATCATGGAAACGATTTCCAGGCACAGGAAGGACAAGAAAGTAATCAGGACTTGTCAGCATAGTTTTACCAAGGGGCAGTCATGTTGGACCAACCTGATAACCTTCTACGCTGACATGACTGGCTTGGTAGATCACAGAATCACAGAATGGTCAGGGTTGGAAGGGACCTTCGGAGCTCACCCAGTCCAACCCCCCTGCCAGAGCAGTCACCTACAGCAGTTGCACAGGATGGCGTCCAGGTGGGTTTTGAATGTCTCCGGTGTGGGAGAGTCCACAACCTCTCTGGGCAGCCTGTGCCAGTGCTCTGCCACCCTCACAGGAATGAAGCTCTTCCTCATGTTAAGGTGGAACTTCGTATGTTCAAGTTTGTGCCCGTTCCCTCTTGTCCTGTCACTGGGCACCACTGAAAAAAGACTGTTCCCATCCCTCTGGCACCCTCCCTTTAGGTATTTATAAGCATTAATAAGATCTCCCCTCAGTCTTCTTTCCTCTAGACTAAAAAGCCCCAAGTCCCTCAGCCTTTCAATGATGAGGGGACAGCAGTTGCCGTTGCCTACCTAGATTTCATGAAGATTTTTCACACTCTCTCCCAGGAGGTCCTTACAGAGAAACCCATGAAGTATGGTCTGGATGAGCAGACAGTGAGGTGGATTGAAAACTGTGCGAATGGCCAGGCCCAAAGTGTGGAGATAAGTGGCACAAAGTCTAGTTGGAAGCCAGGAACCAATAGAGCACCCCAGGAGCCAATTCTGGACATGCAGAGTTGGACCCGCATCCAAACCCATTTAACATCTTCATTAACATCTTCATTAATGATGATGGCACAGAATGCACCATCAGCACGTTTGCTGATGACACCAAACTGGAAGGAGTGGCTGATATGCCAGAAGGTCATGTTGCCATCTTAAGGGACCTCAACAGGCTGGAGAAACGGGCTGGCAGGAACCTCATGAAGTTCACGGCTGGGAGCTGCAGCAACAGTGGGAATGGCGGAGCCAGCACCCTGCCTGCCCTGCTCCGAGCAACCATGGAGAAGGAGAGAGAGATCCTCTGCTAGAGAAGGAAGGAGGCCTTCTGCTCCAATGAGCTTTCTCCCAGGAAGGACAGCAAAGTCCTGGCAAACAGTGGTTGGGATGCCTGTTCACACTCTTTCCCCAAGCCGCTGGGAATGGGATCCCAGGCTAGAGAGGCGTTTGGCTTGAGCCAAGACAGCTCTTCTCCAGGTCTCCTCTGTAGCCAAGACCACTGAATGCAAGCAAGGAGCTCCACGGAAAGCTGGCATTGTGGAAGGCCATGCCTTGCTCAAGTGCTACGCTGCTGATGGCAGGCCAAGCGAAGCCAACTCCCGAGTCCTCTGAGGGGACCTCAGAAGACTGCCAAGGAGCCCCCACTCCAAGGCAGGGGGGCTGCCCAGGCTGCTACAAGCATCCAGCTACCAGAAGGAACAGGAGGAAAACCCCACCTTGTTCAGCACAAACTGCTGTAGCAGGTACTCAGACACACCGTCCCAAATCCTCATGACTTCTGAAAAGCAAGGGTGAGACAAGTCAGGCTCTGAGCCAGTGGGCTCACCGCCCCCAGCACCATCCCAGCCTCGGAGGTGACACACACAGCTGTAGTCAAACACATGGCAGAGGCGAGTCCAATCCCTCTGCTCAAGCAGGACCACCTAGAGCCGGTGCCCCAGGATTTTTAATACCTCCAAGGATGGAGACTCCACAATCTCTTTGGACAACCTGTTCCAACGAGACCACTGGAGATGCACATGGTGGAAACCCACAGCTTTCCTTTCAACCAGCTCCTGGGCATTTTTGGTTGAATTCCTATTCATTGGATGAGGAAAGAGCATCAGAGAGCAGAAGGAGTATGTGATACAGATCGATGTAGTGATGGTGTTGGATGTGGAAAAACAGCTCTATGGATGTAGAGTCTTGAAAGAGCCCTTCAGACATGCTCGTTCAGTTACTTCAGTGGGCTCATCCTTTCAGTTTTGCGAATGACTCCATCATTTTCTGCACTGCCCTTGTCTCTCACGCTCGCCTGCCCATATGACCGTGAGGGAGGAGTTGAGAAGTAAAGCCAAAAGGACAGAAGAAGCAATGGGCTGTGTTGGGCGCATAGATCAATCACCCCCTGCAACGCAGACACCCGTTGCCTGCAGTGCTTGCCCTGAGTTTGACTCATGCTCTTCACGCCCAGTGGCAGGGAGCCCCCAGTGACCTTTTCATTTACTGTTCTTCTTTTAGCATGACCAATAACTTTTGTTTATTACTAGAACACGGATTTGGGAGTCTGGGAGGTTTTGTGAGTTTGTTTTCTTTTAAATCTGAAGCATTGGGGTTGTCTCCCAAGCATCCTGGCATAAAAAGCATGAAAAGAAGAAATGAAAATGTCCACTGGCTTCAGGAGGCAAGGGATGGAAATCAAATTTTGATTTGGTTGGGAAAAAGGCCTTCGGGTTGAATGTTGTGAGAATGGCTGAACCATCACTAGAGGGCTCCTGGGCTCTTCGGTGGCACTGCCTGTGTTGACACCTCTGCTTTGCCCTCCTCGTTCCTGCTCTGCAAATAGCTGTTCCCTGCCCTCTTCTGCAGCGCCGCAGTGGTTCCTCCTCCAGGAACCGGACTCTACAGGAGGTGGGCAGGACATCTTGCCCCCCTCTCTATGTGCACATGAATGGGGTTGCCCATTAGGCTTGCGGGGAAGATTGCACTCTGAGAGCATCAGGAAACCCCGAGGTCGGGAAACTCCAAGGTCGGCAGTGCCGGTGCCAAGCAGAGGCATGCTGGTGCGGGACCTCCTGCTCTTGCTGCCCTCAGCCCCCTTGGAAATGCCAAATAAAGCCCCCTGGGGCCAGCTCCCAGCTGGGGCCACCGGCCTGTGCCTGGCAGGGCGCTGATCTGCAGGAATTTGGGCAGGAGGGTGCAGATCCAGGAGGTGGTGGATGGCAGCACAGGGGCACAGCAGCCCCCCTTGGGGTGGCCCTGCACAGGCAACACACCCTGTCCTTGCCCCTTGGGGGACTTGAGCAGGCGCAGGGAGGGGAAGGAAGCACCCAGAAAGGGAAATCATAGAATCATAGAATGGTTTGGGTCGGAAGGGACCTTAAAGCTCATCTAGTTCCAACCCCCCTGCCCTGGGCAGGGACACCTCCCACTAGACCAGGCTGATCATCTCCGTGGCCTCCTCTGGCCCCGCTCCAACAGCTCCGTGTCCTTCTGCTGTTGGGCCTCCCCGAGCTGGAGGCAGCGCTGCAGGTGGGGTTCCCCAGAGCGCAGCAGAGGGGTACAATCCCCCCCTCGCCCCGCTGGCCACGCTGCTGGGGATGCAGCCCGGGATGCCGGGGGCTCGCTGGGCTGCCAGCACACATTGCCGGCTCACGTTGAGCTTCTCATCCCCCAGCACCCCTAAGCCCTTCTCCTCAGGGCTGTTCTCAATCCGTTCTCTGCCCAGCCTGGATTTGTGCATGGGATTGCCAAATATCACTCCTATCTTAAAGGAGGACGAGGATGACGACCTGGAAACCATTTCCAAGTGCATGACAAACAAGAAGCTGATGCGGAGTGGTCAGCATGGACTGCCAAAGGGGAAATCATGCTTCACCAGCCTGATGGCCTTCTACAGTGAGATGACGAGCTTGGTGGAAGAGCAGTGGATGTTGTTTACCTCCACCTCAGTAAGGCTTTTGACACTGTCAGCCATAACGTCCTCGTAGACAAACTGGAGAAGTCTGGTTAGATAAGTGGACAGTGAGGTGGACGGAAAACTGGTTGAATGGCCAGGCCAGAGCGTGGTTATCAGTGGCACAAAGTCCAGCTGGAAGCCAGTCACTAGTGGTCTGCCCCGAGGGTGGATGCTGGGGCCAGTCCTGTTCAACATCTTCATTAATGACCTGCGCACTGGGGCAGATGCACCCTCAGCAGCTTTGCAGATGACACGGAGTGGGGAGGAGTGGCTGACTCACCAGGGGGTCGTGCTACCATCCAGAGGGACCTTGACAGGCTGGACAACTGGGCTGAGAGGAACCTCATGATGAGTGTTCAGCAAGGAGACATGCAGAGCCCTGCAAATATCCGATGGGAGGGAATGAAGAGGGAGCCAGACCTTTCTCAGCTGATTCCACAGACAGGACAAGAGGCAACAGGCACAAATTAAAAACCCAGGAAATTCCACCCAAACAGAAGAAAACACTCTTTTGGGTGGCCAAACACTGGAACAGGTTGCCCACAGATGTTGTGGAGTCTCCATCTATGGTGATATTCAAAAGTGTTTTCCTACTTCTCCTCTGGTCCACTGGGGGTTCCTCAATGGGTTTCATTCTCTCAGCAGTGTCCCTGCTCCAGCATGGGTGCTCTGTGGGCTGCAGTCCCCTCAGAGGGGTACCACCTCCAGCATGGAACACTTTCTTCCAACAGTGTCCCCTCCTACAGATCTCCTCTGCTTCCTCCTCAATCTTCTCCTCACACACCTCCTCATGCATGCCCTAAGGTCTCTTCCTTTGTGTCTCTTTTATGTGCCTCAGGTCTTTTGCTCAGCATCTCCTGCCCCAAATGGCTGCTGCTCTTCCTCCCATGTTTTTCGCAGAAGGTGCCATGTGCTCTGGCTCATCATACAGTTGTGGCTCCCAGCTTGGCTCATGGTTGTCCTCAAATGCAACACCCATTCTTGACAGTAATTGCCATCCCCAGCTCCACAGAGGCAGGAGACAAGTGCTCCCACCTCTCTAGCCTTCCACCAGACCAGGCTGTGGCTATCAGCTTATTCAGAAGAGAGGAGGTGCGGTGGCTTGGTGGAGGAGCTGCCTGAACACTAGGAGGTGCAGGGTCTAGAAGCAGGGAAGGGACATCCCCAGCTCCCTAGGTAACTGTGGGTGTTGGGGAGCCACAGCAACCAGAAACATATGTGGGATCTGTGGCAGTATCGGTAGAGGTCTGGTGAGCAAGTCTTTGGGAACAGCACCACGAGATCAGGGCAGGGTGTCACTTCCAGGATGGCATCTCCAAACCCCAGTGACCCCAAGACTTTCATTGACTGGCATCACCTGTGGAACTGCTGTTGTTTCTGGAGAAACAAGAAAGCTCATTTATGTATCAACATCCCTATCTGTAGCTGTATCTACAGGTTACGGGCCAAGGGCTGTAGGACAGTTGTGTCCCGGGACTGGGTGGTGCAGTGGGAGATGTGGGATTCTCATCTGAAGGGCAGGAGCCCTACACCGAGATCAAGCAACGTGGGTCGGATGACAGCCCAGCAGCCACCACCGCTTTGCTATGCCATTTGTCCTGTCAAGTGGCTTGCACGGGGACACAGGGTTGCTGTGATGGAGATGTGAAGGACATGGGGAGAGGGGCCACCATGCAAACACAGAGCCAAACCACGGCTCAGAAGCACCACCAGGATACCAAAGCATGGTAGAGAAGGGCAATCCCTACAGGTCCAGCCAACGCTGGGTGGGGCAACCTTGGACGTGCAGCAGCTCCACTCCCGCAGCTCCCCTCCCTGAGGAGTGGGGACAATGAGTCTCATGGCACTGGGGCAGAGGGATCTGCTGGAAACAACCTGGGAACTGCTCCAGCCCATGCCCGTTTCACCTACAAAACCACAGGCTCCGTCCCCCCACCCAGTAACACGAGCAGGTCTGTAAATCCTGCGCTCCGTCCATGGGCAGCGCAGGATTCCAAGGCTGCAGTTTCTCTGCTGTGTGCTAAGCCTTCCTCCAAAATCCTCCTGGCCATGGGGTGTTCCCACCTCACAGCACGCTCCAGGGAGAGGAGCTGTGTGAACCCTGGAGCAGAGGTGCCCAAAATGCCCATAGGATGGCACAGCAGAAGGGGGATGGGGTTCTTGCTGCTGCTGAGCTAAGCCGCTTTGCATCGGTGCTCCCAGCCCCGGCGCTGGCTTTCATCTGGAGGTCCCTGAAGGTGCCCCAAAGGTCAACAGCACCACTGGGCACCGCAACGCTCACAGCCCACCCTGGAGCCCCAAGTGTCACCAGCACCCCATGGACTCCCCCCAGCACCCCAATGGTCACCACCCCGGCCCACTCCAGCCCCAGGCGGCTCCACAGCTCCACGGCCCCACTCCTGACCCATCCCCACAGAATGCCCTCCTCGCTCAGGTCTCCTCCAGTGGCCCCCTGGCCTATGCCATCCCCTGCCAGACCCCCACCATCGCTCAGACCCTCCCGAGGGGACGCCACCCCGGCATTGCCAGACCCTTTGGTTCCTCCCCTGCCCTCGCAGCCCCTGCCTTCTCCTCCAGGCAAGCTCACATCCCCACCAACCCTGGGCACGTCGGATCCCCCGGTGCCCACCTGTACTGGGTTTACATGGCAAGGGTTTCATAGCGGGGGGGAGAAGATGCCAGAAGCATCCCCCGAGCCCAACAGAGCCCGTTCCAGCAGGCTCCAAGATGGACCCACCGCTGGCCAAGGCCGGTGGTAATGCCTCTGTGATAGCATATTTAAGAAGGGATTAGAAAGTGCGGCACGACAGCAGCCAGGAGAGAGGAGTGAGAAAATGTGAGCGCAACAACTCTGCAGCCGGCAAGGTCCGTGAAGAAGGAGGGGGAGGAGGTGCTCCAGGCACAGGAGCTGAGATTCCCCTGCAGCCCCTGGTGAAGACCATGGTGGGGCAGGCTGTCCTCTGCAGCCC
The DNA here is from genome assembly GCA_017639485.1 of Pluvialis apricaria. Classification (NCBI taxonomy): domain Eukaryota; kingdom Metazoa; phylum Chordata; class Aves; order Charadriiformes; family Charadriidae; genus Pluvialis; species Pluvialis apricaria. Next base: position 5,589,393 of record CM030030.1, read on the forward strand.
ATGGAGGTCCACCGTGGAGCAGAAATCGTGAGTGAGGTTCAGTCTGGGAAGAAGGGAGGAAAAAGGTATTTTTAGATTTTTTCTTATTTTTCATTACTCTGCTCTGCTTAATTGGCAATGTTAATTTCCCTAAGTTGAGTCTGTTTTGCCCATGATGGTAATTGGTAAGTGATCTCCCTGTCCTTATCTTGTCCCTTGAGTTTTTCATCTTATCTTCTCACTCTGACCTGTCGAGGAGGCGGAGTGATCGAGCGGCTTGGTGAGACCCTGGTGTCCAGCCAAGGTCAGCCCACCACACCACTCCGTTTGCTCTCATCCCTTCCCCTCCCTGAGCACCCCCACCCCCTCCCTTCCCCTCTGCAAGCTCCTGGACCGTCCCAATGGCCCCTGTAAGCACTCGTGTCCCTGGCCTTCCTCTCCCTGCACACCCAGAGCATCTCGCTGCCCCTCCAAGGCTCCTCCAGCCCCCACGCGAGCTCGCAGCTCCCTGCAGCGCCTCTTCACACCTCTTCCCGCTGCCCCCCCGTCTACTGTGACCCACCATTTCTCCTTTGTTAATGCTCACCCCCCTTCATTCTCCACTCTGCAGCACCCATGTCTCCTTCCTTTCCCTCTTGGGATGCTCAAAGTCCTTTCCTTCCCTCCATGCATGCTGACATCTCCTCCACTGACCCCTGCCTGAACCGGGATACTCTCCGCTTGTCACCGTGTTGGATCCCTTCCCCTCCCAGGATGATGGCTCAGGTCTCCTCCCTTCTCCTCCTGCAGGCTCACACCTCCTCTGCTTCCACTGCCCCGCTCACCTCTCCTCCACTGGTGCCTCCTTGATCCTGCCCTTGGACAGCCCTGTGCCTCGAGGGGTCCACCACTGGAGAAGCCCCCAACATCAGAAGCACACGAACCTGTTGGAGCTGGTCCAGAAAAGGCCACCAAGATGCTGCCAGGGCTGGAGCCCCTCTGCTGGGAGGACAGGCTGGGAGAGGTGGGGGTGTTCAGCCTGGAGAAGAGAAGGCTCCACAGAGACCTCAGAGCCCCTTCCAGTGCCTAAAGGGGCTACAGGAAGGGGGATGGTTTTAAACTGAAAGAGGGAAGACTGAGATGAGATATGAGGAAGAAATTCTTGACTGTGCGGGTGGTGAGCCCCTGTCCCAGGGTGCCCCGAGAAGCTGTGGCTGCCCCATCCCTGGAGGTGTTCAAGGCCGGGTTGGACGGGGCTGGGAGCACCTGGGCTGGGGGGAGGTGTCCCTGCACAGGGCAGGGGGTGGCACTGGATGGTCTTCAAGGTCCCTTCCAACCCAAACCAGTCTATGATTCTACGATTTTGCTCTGTTCCAGTCTGCAGGAAGCTCTCCCAATCCCCATGACTGTTCGAAGCTAATTTAGATCCAGCTCCCCCAAGTACTCCTAGTGCTCCTGGTGGGTCCCCACATTGCACCCATTCGGAACAGCACCCATGCCTGCTCAGTCCCCAGCACATTCTTGGCCCTGCACCTCCCTATGCTTGTTGCTGCCCCCCATGTTCCCGGTGCTCCCCCCAGTCCCCCTCTGCCCCTGCTTGGGCCCTTCCCAGCTTTCAGGGTGCCAGGGCATGGGACCCGGGGGCCCAGCCATGGCTTCATCCAATGGCTCCTGCCTCAGTTTCCCCTCAGCCTCACCCATCTAGGGCAGACAGGGCCACCCAGGGGTGACAGGAGAGCAGGATGGGGATGGGGTGAGGGTGTGGGGTCACCCTCTGCCACTGCCTCGAGGGACAGAGAGGGGCGAGGGGACCCCAGGCCCGTGCCCCCCCTCACCCCCCAAGCCTGCCCTGTCCGCACGTCCAGCACGGCACGTGGCCGGGGACACAGGGCACGCAGGGACATGCGCCGGACTCTGGCCCAGTGACACGGGGGCAGCAGGGCCGGTGCATTCTGACCGTGTTCCCCCCGCCGGCTGCCATCTGCGGGCCCATGTCACTGGTGTCCCCACGTCACTGGTGTCCCCACGACGTGGTCGCCCGTGACGGCTCAGCTCTGGCCAGCACTGAACCACTGACCCATGCCCGGCCGGACACCATCACTTCCTGCGCCAGGCTGACCCGCTGCCCCCCGATCAGGCTACCGCCGCTTTGCCCGCTGGGCCGTGGTTCCTGCTGGGCAACGGTCACCCCGAGGTGGGGAAGGGCACTGGCCGCCCCAGGGCCTGCGTGCGATGCCAACTCAGAGCCCGGGAGCCGCTCCGCGGTGCCAGCCCGGTGCTCTGCGGCTCGGTGACCCCCTGACCCGGTGCTGGGCCCGGTGCGGGCCGGTCCGGAGCGGTGCCGGACTGCGCCAGACCCACATGAACCCAAAGCCCGCCGTGCCCGAGCCGAGCTCACGCCCGTGCCGGAGCGCTGCCGGTCCCGCACCCGTTCCAGACTGCGCCGCGCCCCGGCCGGGCCGGGGCTGAGACGGCGCCTGGGTCGGGCCGAGCCGCGCCGGGCCCACCCGTCCCGTCCCATCCCGTCCCGTCCCATCCCATCCCGTCCCATCCCATCCCGTCCCATCCCATCCCATCCCATCCCATCCCATCCCATCCCATCCCATCCCGCCCCGGCCCCGCCCGGGCCGCCGGTGAGCGCGCACGTGGTGCCGGGGCGCGCTGCCCGCGCGGGGGCGCGGCGGCGGCGGCGGCGGCGGGGCGGGGGGGCGGGCTCTGCGCTCGGCGCTGCCCAATGGCGGCGCGGCCTCGCCCCACCCCGGCGGGCGGCGGGCCAATGGCGGCGGGCGGGCGGCGGCGCGCGGCGGGGGAGGCGGGGCGGGGCGGCTGTCACGTGGGGCGGTGGGGGCGGTTAAAGCGCGGCGGCGGCGGCAGGCGGGGGTGGCGCGGAGCGGGCGCGGAGCAGCGCGGAGCGGATCCGATCCCTTTCCGGCGAGCGCGGCCCGGCCCGGCCGGTGAGGAGCGGGCGGCGGGGCGGGGGGAGGGGAGCCGGCCGGCGCGCGCGGGAGCGGCCGTTACCGGTGCGCGGGAAGGGCCGTTATCCGGTAACCCCCCCCCCCCCTTCCCCGTCTCTCCCGCAGGATGAAGAGCGGCGCAGGCCATGGCGCGGCAGCCGCCCCCCAGCCCCCGGCGGGACCGTAGGACGGTGGAGCCCCCCCGCGCCCTATAGCGACCCCCCCCTCACCCCGCACCACCACCACCCGCCCCTCTATTTAATTTTGTACCTAATTTATTAATACCTCGCCCAAACCATGGACCCCACTCCCACGGTGCCCGCCGCCCCCATGGTGGCCTTCCTCTGGATGCTGGTCCTGGGCTTCATCATTGCCTTCATCCTGGCCTTCTCTGTCGGCGCCAACGATGTGGCCAACTCCTTCGGCACGGCGGTGGGCTCGGGGGTGGTGAGCCTCCGGCAAGCCTGTATCTTGGCCAGCATCTTTGAGACAGTGGGTTCTGTCCTCCTGGGAGCCAAAGTCAGCGAGACCATCCGGAAGGGGTTGATCGATGTGGAGATGTACAGCTCCAGGCATCAGCAGCTGCTGATGGCGGGTTCAATCAGCGCCATGTTTGGTGAGGAACAGGGCAGGGGGGTCAAAATGGAGGAGGGGGGGGTGTGCCTCAAGGTGCCCTGGTAATGGCTTTCTTACCAGGCTTCTCCTTCTTCTCCAGGATCCGCCGTGTGGCAGCTGGTGGCTTCGTTCTTGAAGCTCCCCATCTCTGGTACCCACTGCATTGTTGGAGCTACCATTGGCTTTTCGCTGGTGGCCAAAGGGCAAGAAGGTGTCAAGTGGTCTGAGCTGCTAAAGATCGGTGAGTCTAGCTGGCCTGACCACCCCATGTGCCCCCTGGGCTTCCCCTTCCAGCAGCGGGCTGCTGATCATGTCTCTTCTCTCCTAGTGTTGTCCTGGTTCATCTCACCCCTCCTTTCAGGCATCATGTCTGCTATCCTCTTCTTCCTTGTCCGGAGGTTCATCCTCCGTAAGGTAAGGGCTCTTCCCCCCCCTGCCATTTTCTGACACCTCAGGGCTCCTGGGTGCTCCCTTGCCTGCCTGTTGGACTGGTTGGTTGGCTTAGGTGCACCAGGGCTTCTCCAGACACATCCATCCTTGCGGTGACACTTGGGTGAGCCCTTCCCCAGGAGGAGCTGAAGGGATGGGTGAATGGGACCTCTAGCTACTCCACAAAGCAGAGCCTGGGAGGTGACGAGGCTTCACTTGGTCTCCTCCAGACCTGTGCCAGGGCTGTCCTGCCTGGCCTCGGCAGAAACAGCTGCAGTTTCCGAGTAGTGAAGTAACCCAGAAATAGATAAGATCAGAGCTTCTCCTCAGGCTTTTCCTAAGTGCTGGTGTAAGGCTGGACCTCCTCTTGTGTCCTGCTACAGAGGAAGGCGGTGACCAACAGTGATAGCTTGTTGGTTGGTTTTTTTTGAAGGTAGGAGGGCCAAAGTTGTTTCTGGTGCAGTGGAAACTGTGCTCCCCTCCCATCTGGGACCCCAGATACACCGAGGGGTGCTCAGGCTGGCTTTAGGGACACGCTTGGGAGGAGGGACTGGGCACCCAAAGGTGGCAGCTCTAGACCTTACCTTTCTGAGGTGGTGATGACCCCGGAGCACAGGGTGCTGCCAGCCCAGAGCAGAGGTATCCAGCCAGCTGTACAGAGGAAATCTAGCACTTTATTCTGCATATTTGAGGTTAACTTAAATTATTTTAGGACTTAGCTCTAACTATTTCTGGTTCAAGAGATGTTAAGATCTTATCGCCGCTGGTTTCTACCTGGCAGCCCTTTTAAAACAATTCAGCGTCACCGCTGTCAGAGTAACCTTGCGTAACTGGCCTTTCAAAGCTGGGCTGGCCCCGTCACGCTTTGCTCTAGCGCTGAATAGTCCGGTTGCTCTGTCCTGCTCCGCAGTCAGTAACGCTTGGTGTGTTTGTACCGACGCTAGATCCCAATTGCTGGGCAGCAGCAGAGATTAAGTGCTCCTGCTGCTCGGGTGAGGGCCTCTCTGTGCAGGTATGTGGTGAAATAAGCTGCTTTGTGAGTAATGGACTTTTTTTTTTTTATTTTGTCCAAGTCAGCTGGAAAGAGGTAAAAGCTTTGTCTGATGAATGGTCTTGTCTGAAAGTGCCTGGGGAGTTGAAAGAAAACATGCGCGCGGCTGGAGGCTGTGGATGTCTGCAGGGTGGGGAGCCTTGGGGAGGGTCTGCGAGCCGGGCAGCCCCTGCCTGCGGGCACAGCCTCGGGAGCGGGGGGATGCTCAGCTGGTCCTGCCCTGGGGAGCCTCGTGGGACCCGTGGTGTTCCCCCCTGGGCTGCTGGGGGGGGTCGGATGGTGGCAGCCCTGTGGGTTGTTGTCTAAAAGCTGTCAGGAGCTATGGCTTTTGGCAGACCTTGCAGGAGAATGGAATTGGAGCTGCTGTCAGCAGTTGACCGAAGGCACAAACCCCCTTTTGGGAAGGGGACGCTCCTCAGCTGCTGCACAACCCGCAAGGTCTGCCTTTCCAAGCACTGCTCCTTGCTTTGCAGGCAGATCCCGTTCCCAACGGCTTGCGAGCTTTGCCCATCTTCTATGCCTGTACCGTGGGGATCAACTTCTTCTCCATCATGTATACTGGCGCACCTTGTAAGTACGCGACAGAATACTTGAACCTTAATTTTTAAATGCTCTACAAAACCTCCATTAAATGCACGATTTACCCCTTTTTTGCTTTACAGGGCTGAAATCTCCTAGAAGGCGGCTGGCCTGTGCCGGTTACAGAAGGCTGCAGGCTAGCGTGCGCTGAGTTCTGGGCTAGCTAGTTGCCCAGCCAGAGAGACCTGCTCAAACTAAACCCCTCCAGACCTTTCTCCTTAGACTTCACAGGACTGGCAGATAACATGACTTCCCCTTCCCTTCTCTTACCTGTGCTAAAACTCAGGTACCCGGCTGCCGCCGAAGAGACTCCTTGGGCTGCCGGTAGCGAGGCTAGGAGCAGGGACGGAGGCTGTGCCTCCTGGTTCACCTTGTCCCTAAGAATAAACTCATTATCCCTGGCAAGAAGAGCTGGCACCTCTACTGAGAAGAGCAGTTTGTACTTGGGTTTGAAAAGCTGAATTGAGATGCTCCTTTGGCTGCTGTGTAGGGGGCCAGGGCGTGGGCAGGACTAGGAGAGGGCGGCTCTGCCTGCGGAGCCGGAGGCTCCGTAACCTCCATCCGCCAGGGTGACTCGTCCGGAGCTGTTTTTTTGGTCTGAGCCTGGGTTTCCTGTTGTGGAGGAGTCACTGGAGGTGGGGTGAGGGCAGTCAGCGCTGGCTCTGCAGGGTTTTCTCTGTAAACAGTGGCTGGAAAAATGTTTGGAGGGATGTTGGCTTCCCTTTCCCTTGGCTTTCCAGCCCCAGGGGAGGCGGCAGGGTGGCTGCGGTGCTGCTGGGGGCACTGGGGCTGCGAAGCAGCGGCAGTGCTACTGCAAAATCACCTTATCACTTGGCACCCCTGAGGTGGATGTGTGTTTATCCCGAGTCCTCAGCTGCAGGAGGGCTGGGCGAGCTCTGTGTCTCTCAAGTGTGGGGTTCGTAGCCTTCAGCGCGCCAGGCTTGGCACAGGCGAATAGCCAGACGTGTGGGTGAAGTAGCTGCAATGTTGCTGGTGGTGCATTCAGAGCAGTAAGTTATTGCCTGCAGAGGAAAATGCAGGAGTTGAGTGGTCGCAAGCACCTGATGCCCCCGACCGGGGGCTGCAGCGGGCTGTATAACGCAAAACCTCTGCTAAAAGTCACGCTGCATGTGGGAATGCTCATAACTAGGTCACGTAACACCTCGGATGCCTTGAAACTTGAGTTCTCGGGGGCTGGTAGAACAGGAGAACGGTCTTCCCCCCCCACCCTGCAGCAGCTGGAGGAGTTAATGGAGATGTGGGGCTCTCCAGTGGGAGCAGCCCAGGTCCTGTGTGGGGGAAGCGATGCTGTCGCTGCAGCAGCCATGCTGGGTGGCTGTGTTCTGTTGTTTGGTTTTTTTTTTTTCCTTTGACATTGCAGCAAGTGAGGAGCCTCCTGTCCCTGCTCAGGGCAGGCACCGGTCCCTGATCGCGTTTGGCTGTGGAAGGGAGGGGAAAGTGTCTGCACATGTGGAAGATTAGCTTTTGCTGGGGGAGATTGTAACCGGGGAGGGGGGATTCTGTGTGGGGTGAGGTTTCGGTGCAGTCAGTGATGGCTTTCCGACAGCCTTTCTCCCTGTCAGGCGAATTAGCTCAGGGATGTTGCAGGTGATGGAGTAACCTGTCTGGGAAGAGCAAAGTCGTACGTTGAGGAGGCTTTTTGCCCGGAGGTTTTCAAAGATCCGTTGTTTTATTTCCTAGTGCTGGGCTTTGACAAACTTCCTCTGTGGGGTATCCTCCTAATTTCGGCGGGGAGTGCTGTTGTCTGTGCTCTCGTCGTCTGGTTCTTTGTATGTCCGAGAATGAAGAAGAAAATTGAACGTAAGTAATGCCTCTCTCTCTGCAATCCTTTGGGGAAGGGCATGCTCGGACTAACCAACTTCTTTTCCCAGCGGGAGATCTCATTAGCCACAGGGCTGTTATTAGCAGGGATCCTCAGCGTCAGTTATCGCTTAAGCTGCTCTGCAAACCCTGAGTCACATCTCATCGAGCTGGACCCTGCGTGCTCCTAACCAGCAGCAGCACCAGAAAGCTGCTCCTGGGACCCCAAAATCCCCCTTGAAGGAGCTGTTGCGCTGCCCAGCGGCATCCGGCAGCTGATTTCTGAGCAGGACGAGCTCTCCTTGAACCGCACGAGACAGCAGGCAATATTAAACAGCCCAATTTCCCTGTTTAATAGAGAAGAAGAGGAGGCAGGAGACAACCTGCCTGTTAACCGGTGTAACCTTTAATCCTCTGCATACCTGCTGATCAATCTTTGGCCTGGCAGATGCAGATCACAAGTTTAAAGCTGTGTAAGCTGATGAAATCCTTTCCCTGTAGCAAAAAAAAAAAAAAAAAAATCTATTGAAAGGCATCCAAAAGAGCAGTCCCGAGCTCTGCCTCCTGAAAAGTACAGGCAGCTCTCCTGGAGCTGCGTGTGGTCTTGCATATAAATTTGGTGTGCAGTCTGGGGCACTTAAGGAACTGGGAGATGAGGGGATAACCAGTGTCCTTGTCAGACTGGTGTAACTGGGGTGTGACTAACAGCTTTATTGCTGCCCTTGTCATTCTTCCAGCTGTTCGAGCTTCGGCTTAACTCCTGCCTGCAAGGCAGGCTCCCCTGCCTGCTGGGGAGCATCGCTGGGAGGGGGCAGTGATGCAGGGGGAGATGAGCTCTGGAGGGGCTGGATGCCAGGGTGAGGGGCTGGGTGCCGCTGCCTGGCCCTTGCAGCGAGCAAACTGGCTGGGAAATTGTCCTGTTTGTCACAAGGAGGTGGTTTTTGTTGTTGTCTGAAGGAGCTGACCTCATGTTTTCACCTGGAGAAAACATGCTTTTCTTGGTCGAGGGGGAGTAACAGCTTCCAGGGCTTGGTGCTGCTGGCTTGGCAATTCCAGTGGGACAGGAAACCAGGCTGCCCTCGGGAGGTGGAGACCGGCTCCTGTTTGGGTTTGTCACCCACCACCAGGAGCTGGAGAGGAGCCCAGGCAGGCGAGTCCTCCCGGCAGGCTGGAGCTGGTGGGCTGGCAGAAGAGCTGGGGTCTTCTGGGCACCTTCCCATCAGCTTCAGGGGTCGCAGCCATCCCAAAAGTGGGTCCAGAGCATTCCATGGCCTCTGGGAATGGGGACGGGACAAACATGGCTCAAAGAGGAACCTCTGCCATCGGAAGAACGGGTGTAAAAGCCCCATAATGGTGCTCACCACACCCTGTGTGGGTGGGGGGGCTCTAAAAATAGGGGATGAGCTGGCTTGTGACGGTTTGGCTGTTGTGCCTGGGACAAGGTGTGACTGCCCAGCAGTTTCCAAAGTTCAGGATTGGGGGGGGAAGCTGTAAATTTTATTTAGCTGCCATAAATCTGAGTGGTGAGGGGTGTGGGCTTGCTCCTAGTGTTGGGTGCGGTGGTGGGAAGGGGTTTGATGGCACCTGCCTTCCTTCACAGGAGAGATCAAATCCAGTCCTTCTGAAAGCCCCTTGATGGAGAAGAACATCAGCCCGAAGGAGGACCACGAGGAACCCAAGGTGCCCCTGGGTGATGCCAAGAGCCCCGTTGCCGATGTGGGGTCAGCTGTGACCCACCGGGCAGCAGTGGAGGAGAGGACGGTCTCCTTCAACATGGGGGATGTGGAGGAGGCCCCAGAGCAGGAGAGGCTCCCTAGCCTTGACCTGAAGGAGACCAGCATCGACAGCGGTGAGTGGTGGGAGGGGATATGGGGGTGCTGGGGTGGCCTCCCCCCACCCCGGGTCCCTCTAGGTGCTAAACCCCCGCTGTCTCCTGGCAGGAGCCGTGCGGCTGCCCAATGGCAACCTTGTCCAGTTCAACCAGGCTGTAGGCCACCAGATGAGCTCCAGCGGGCAGTACCAGTACCACACCGTGCACAAGGACTCCGGCCTCTACAAGGAGCTGCTGCACAAACTGCACCTGGCCAAGATGGGGGACTGCATGGGGGACTCGGGGGACAAGCCCCTGCGGCGCAACAACAGCTACACCTCCTACACCATGGCCATCTGTGGCATGCCCCTGGACTCCCTCCGGACCAAGGAGGGTGAGGAGATGGAGAAGCTGACCTGGCCTGTGGCGGACACCAAGAAGAGGGTCCGCATGGACAGCTACACCAGCTACTGCAATGCAGTGGCAGATGCCCACCCGGCTGCTGATGTGGATCTGAACACGGCCCAGGTGGAGATGGGTGTCAGTGACCGCAAGGGCAGTAGTAGCTCCCTGGAAGAATGGCATGACCAGGACAAACCTGAGGTGTCCCTCCTCTTCCAGTTCCTGCAGATCCTCACAGCCTGCTTTGGCTCCTTTGCTCACGGTGGCAACGATGTCAGGTCAGTTGGGTCAGCAGGAATGGTGGGGTTGCTTGTTGGGGCTGGTGCCCACCTTGCCCAGAGTCTCTGGCCATCTAGACCAGTTCTCTTTTCTCTTCCAGCAATGCCATAGGGCCCCTGGTCGCGCTCTACCTGGTCTACCAGACGGGTGATGTGGCTACCAAGGTAGCAACTCCCATCTGGCTGCTGCTCTATGGGGGTGTGGGAATTTGCATCGGCTTGTGGGTCTGGGGCAGGAGAGTCATCCAGACCATGGGGAAGGACCTGACGCCCATCACACCATCAAGGTAAGGCCTGCCTTGGGGCAGGGGGAGGCTTCAGGCAGTCCTAGAGCTGCATCCATCCTGCTCCTGGAGCACCTCTCTGTGCTCTCTTTGGGGGTTTCATTACTCAGGTGGTGGAGCTGGGGCGTGCGTGGCCCCGTAACACCTCCCCGCATCCCAGGGCGGGGGGGGGGGGGGGGGGGGGCGGTCAGCCTGGGGCTGCTGGGGGGCTGGAGAGCCAAGTGAGGAGCTGACTCTGCTGCGCAGGGTCTGCCTGGGCAGAGCAGTCCCGGGTCTGGCGTGGGTTAAGCCAGCCCGCTGCGCTGGGCGGTGCGGGGGCTCCAGTGCCCGGGTTCTCATGTGCTTTCTGTCTCTGCAGCGGCTTCAGCATTGAGCTGGCGTCTGCCCTCACAGTGGTGATTGCCTCCAATGTTGGCCTCCCCATCAGCACAACCCACTGCAAGGTAGGTGGGGGTGGCAGGAGGGGATGGCGCTGGCCCGGAGCAAGCTCGGCTTCCCCTGAATGCTGGTGCTAATAAGGCTGAGCTGTGCGGGAGGTCCCAAAAATAGGCTGCTGGCTGGCCTTCAGGTCCCAGCTCTGTCATTTGCATCTCAATGCCACTGGTAGTGGCTGCCCAGGGCTGGGTGAGGGGACACTTGAGGAGGTGACAAAACCCTTTTGATGGATCCCGGGGCTCTGCCAAGCAGCCACTGGAACCCAGGCTGGTGGCTTCTCGCTCTGCTCTGCTGGGTCCCCAAGGGCTGGAGCAAGACTCTGGGCACCCTTGGGAAGGGCTGTGGGGTGGTGGACACAAGGGGGGGGGGGGTTGCCCCATCCTACTGCTGTGCTGAGCTCTGTCCTGGCTCCTTGGGCAGGTGGGCTCAGTGGTCTCGGTGGGCTGGCTGCGCTCCAGAAAGGCAGTGGACTGGCGCCTCTTCCGCAACATCTTCATGGCCTGGTTCGTCACTGTGCCCATCTCGGGTCTCATCAGTGCTGCCATCATGGCTGTCTTCAAGTATGCCATCCTGGAGGTGTGAGGGCACCGGGGCTCATGCTGTTCCTGCTTCCCTGCTGCCACCCTCCCCTCCAGGAGCCGGGGGGGCTCATCCTGGTGCAGGATGGGGGCTACCATCATCTGTGGGCCTTCCTCCGTTCTGCGTAGTGTTGTCACTGAAGAATTCTTTTTTTTTTTTTTTTAATATAAATGTCCTGGCGCTAAGTTTCTAGAGGGGGGGGTGCAGTGCTGAGGCTGCCCCCGCCCCTCGTGTGCCTCCCCTGCTGCGCTGTAGCTGTAGATTAGCAGTTATGGGAGGCCACTCTTATTTTTAATGACTTAATTCAGATTCCCCTGGCAGTGATTGCTCTTTGAGTAAGGACTAGGACTGGTCCTTGCCTCTCCTGGGAGGGTTTGGGGGCCATGGGGTGCCCCCCCCCCCCCCTCCCCCCTTGCATCGCGGGCTGTGCTGCGTTCAGCTTTGCCTCCATCGCTGTAGTGGTGTGGATGCCAAACGCTGCCCACCCATCCTGCTCGGGGGTCCCTGGGGCCACCCCGCGCCCCCCCCCCCCCCCACCCCCCCTCACTGCTGCTACCTCGGATTCAATAAAGATTTCCTTCGTATGCCCGTGCTGCCGGTGGTCTGGGGGCCGGGGGGGGGGTGCTGGGGTGGGCACCGTCCCCTGGCAGATTCCCCACGCCCTGGGCCGCGCCGGGGCTGGGGCCGCTGATAAGAGCCCCGCGTGTCCCCCCGCTGTCACGGGACCGCCGGTAAACAGCCCCGGGCTGCACCCCGGCCCCGGGGGGGGCCGGGTTATCGCAGCCCCGCAGCCCGGGGGGGGGGGGGGGGGGCAGCTCCTGCCCCGCCCTCCCCCCCGGCCCTGGGGCAGGAGCGGCTCCTGCTGTCCCCTCCGCGTCCCCACTGCGCCCCAGCGATGCTCCCTCCCGCCCCGGGGGGAGGTCAAGGCCGGGCAGGGGGACCCACGTCAGCGGGTTGGCACCGGGGTGTCGCAAGAGCTGCGGGGGATTGCAGTGGGGCCTGGGCGGCGGGGGCAGCCTGGACACCCGTGGCTCCCTGGGGGGTGCTGAGCCCCCAAAATGGGGGTGTGGGGGGACGGGACACGTGGGGTTTGGGATGTGGAGTTGCGTGGGGACGTGACCCACGGGGGGGACATTCCCCAGCGGGACTGGGGGGTGTCCCGCGAGCCGTGGGTGCCCCCTCCTGTCCCCGTCCCTCCGGCAGGGAGAGGTGGCGGGGCCGGGCGCCGTGCCGCGCAGCCCCCCCCTCCCCTCCCGTGCCCGGGGCCCATCGGGGCGGCGGCGGGGCCGGTCCTTGACCCCGGTTAATGATTCGCCGCCGTGCGCTGCCAGCGGCCCCGCTGGGCAAACACCGGCCCGGGGCTCCGGGACCTCCCGGGCGCTGCTGGCGCCGTCGGGGCCGGGGCCGTGGGAGGGCGCTTCCCCGGGGGGGCGGCGTGGGAACGGCTGGGGGGGGGGGGGGGGCACGGTCCGGGGAGCCTCCTTGGGGGGGGGGGGGGGATCACCGCCCCGTTTTGGGGGTCACCAGCCCGAGTCCCGTCCCGGCTGTTGCTCCGGGGGGGGGGGGGGGGGAGTCGGTGCGGTGCCCGGGGCGGGGGCCGGGTCGGGGGCGGTCCCGCGGGTCCCCGTTAAAGCGGCGGCGGCCGGAGGCGGCGGCCGGAGGCGGCGGCGATGGGCAGCGAGGGGGAGCGGGGCCCGGCGGCGGCCCCGGGCCCGGGGCAGGGCGACCCGCGGGCGCTGCGGAGGGACTGCCAGCACCGGTGCGGCTGCGGGGGCGCGGGCCGGGGGCCGGGGGCAGGAGCGGGGGGACGGTCGGGGCGGGGGGACGATGGGGGGGGGGGGGGCGCAGGAGCTGCAGCTGCTGGGAAAGGGGTTGGGGGGGGACACTTTTGGGGGGCACTTTGGGGAGGGCAGAACCCCGGGGAGTGCAGGTACGGGGGAGGACTCTTGGGGGGGACGGGACGGGAGGGGGCAGCGGCCCTTGGGGACCCCCCCCCATGTGGACAGGCCGGGAGGCGCAGGCCAAAACAGGGGGCTCACGATCCCCCCTCCCTGTCGTGTCCCCCCTCCCCCCGGCTCCATTTCCAGCTCAAAAGCCCATTTTTCTGCTCCAATAACTCCCTGTGGGGCCTCTGGGCCAGGGCAGGCGTGCAGCCCCCCCTCCCCACCAGGCCAGGGATGGGGGGACGTAGGGACAGGTCCCCATCCCCTCCTCCGTGCCACCCCCAGCCCTAGACACCCCCCACCTCGTAAGTCCCCCTGTTTTGCCCCCCAGGATCTTCGTCAACCGGAGCCTGGCGCTGGAGAAGATCAAGTGCTTCGGCTTTGACATGGACTACACCTTGGCCAGTGAGTTTGGGGGGGGGGGGAGCTGAGGCGGGGGGGCGGTGAGACACCCCCCCAAGCCCCTGCCCACGCTGCCCCCATGCCCCTCCGCAGTGTACAAGTCCCCTGACTACGAGGAGCTGGCCTTCGCCCTGCTGCTGGAGCACCTCGTCTCCATCGGGTACCCCCATGAGATCCTCGCCTACAAATACGACCCCACCTTCCCCACCCGGTGAGGTTTTTTTTGGGGGGGGAGGGGGGTGTGGGGGGGAGGCATAGGGTGGGGGTGTCGGTGGGACCCCCACCCGCTGACGCTGTGCGGCGCAGGGGGCTGGTGTTCGACGCCCTGTACGGGAACCTGCTGAAGGTGGACTCCCATGGGAACCTGCTGGTCTGCGCCCACGGCTTCCGCTTCCTCAAGGGGTGAGTTTGGGACCCCGGGGGCTGGGGGGGGGACGCGACACAATGGGGAGGACCCTCAGCATGGGGTGCAGCTCTGTGCTCCCTCCCCAGGGCTGAAATCCTCCACTATTACCCCAATAAGTTCATCCAGCGGGACGACATGAAGCGCTTCCACATCCTCAACACCCTCTTCAACCTCACCGGTGAGTGAGTACCCATGTCCCCCTACCCGTGCCCCCCCCCCCCCCCCCCCCATCGTGGGGTGCTGCCCTCCCCCCTGTGCCCCCACGTCCCCTCTCACAGCCGCTCCCCGGCAGAGGCCCACCTCTACGCCTGTCTTGTGGACTTCTTCACCAACTGTTCCAGATACATCAAGTAAGAGGGAGCTGGTGGGTGGGGGCTTGGACCTGCTGGATTGAGGAGTGGGGGGGGTGTCTTCACTGCCTTCACCCCCCCCTTGTTTTCCTGACTGTTGCAGCTGCGACACCGGTTACAAGCACGGGAACCTCTTCATGTCCTTCCGCAGCATGTTCCAGGACGTGCGCGAGGCCATGGACCATGTCCACCTCTCGGTGGGTGCAGTGGGCAGGGGGCGGGGGGGGGTCACCAGGGTTGGGGGGGGATGCTGAGGGTGCTGGGGCTTTTCCCGCCTCCCCCTGAGGAGGTTTTGGCCAGACCCATCTGTCCCCTCTGCAGGGCTGCCTGAAGGAGAAGACACTGGAGAACCTGGAGAAATACGTGGTGAAGGATGTGCGTGTCTGCAGGCACCACCCCCACCCCATAGACACCCCCACCCCCACCCCGGCGCCCTTGCCCGGGTCCCGATGGCCCCCCCCCCATGCTGACTTGCCCTTTGCCAGCCCCGGGTGCCGCTGCTGCTGAGCCGCATGAAGGAGGTGGGGAAGGTCTTTCTGGCCACCAACAGCGACTACAACTACACCGATGTGAGTAGGGGGTGTCTGTGTCTGTCCCCCCCACCCCGGCTCCAGCCTGCCCTGGGGGGGCCGGGGGGGGTGGCACAAAGTGCCGGCAGGGGTCTGCCCACAGTGGTGGAGACACTGAGTGTCCTTGCAGGCCATCATGTCCTACCTGTTCGACTTCAGCGATGGGGACAAGGTGGGTCTGTCCCTTCTGTGTGTGTGAGGGGTGGGCGCAGGGCGCCATGGGCAGCCTGCCGCTGACCCCTCCACCCACCCCCGACACCCGGCAGGCTGAGACCCCGCAGCGTCCCTGGCGATCCTATTTCGACCTCATCGTGGTGGACACCCGCAAGCCCCTCTTCTTCGCCGAGGGCACCGTGCTGCGCCAAGTCAACACGGTGGGGACTTCTCCATAGCTGCGGGCGGGCAGTTCACACTGCCTGGGCACAGCGGGGGCTCCCTTGGGCACAGCCAGGTGGATTCACCCCTGGGTGGGCGCAGGTAACGGTAACCCCCATCATGGGGTCCTCTTGTCCCGCAGGACACGGGGAAGCTGCGCATCGGGACGTACACTGGCCCACTCCAGCACTGCGCCGTCTACTCCGGTGGTGAGTGCCCGGCCGGGCTCTGCGGGCAGCGCGGGGGGACGTGCCCACACTGCCACCGTGACGTCTGGCTGTCACAGGCTCTTCGGACGTGGTGTGTGACCTGCTGGGCGTGAAGGGCAAAGACATCCTTTACATGGGGGACCACATCTTCGGGGACATCCTCAAGTCCAAGAAGCGGCAGGGCTGGCGCACCTTCCTGGTGGTGCCCGAGCTGGCCCGCGAGCTGCAGGTCTGGACGGAGAAGAGCGGTGAGCAGCGCCCTACCAGGGACATGGCCGAGCCCAACTGGGGGAGGTGGCCTGGAGCCTCCTGCCCCACCTTCGATGGCAAAACCGGCCCCGGTGGGACGTGCCCAGACAAGCCGTGCCAGTTGTGCTGGTCAGTGGGGGACATTGCCTGCACTGAGCTGGCGCTGTTGCCCTTGCAGAACTGTTTGAGGAGCTGCGGAGCCTGGACCTCTTCCTGGCGGAGCTGTACCAGTGAGTGGACACTGGGGGAGGCACAGGGGGGTGTTGCAGGCACCCATGGGAGCTCCTCCAGGGGAGCCCCCAGCTGGGTCTGTCCCACTCCAGGCACTTGGACAGTGGCAGCAGCGAGCGCCCAGACATCAGCTCCATCAAGCGTCGGATCCAGGTGATGCCCAGGACACTGTCCCAGCCCCTCCCCGATTCCCCCACCATGTGGGGGAGGGACCCCAGGGAGGGGCATTGGGTGCCCTGACCATCCTGCTGCACCGCAGAAAGTCACGCATGAGATGGACATGTGCTACGGGAAGATGGGCAGCCTCTTCCGCTGCGGCTCGCGCCAGACGCTCTTCGCCAACCAACTGATGCGCTACGCCGACCTCTACGCCGCCTCCTTCATCAACTTCCTCTACTATCCCTTCAGCTACCTCTTCCGGGCACCCCCCGTCCTGGTACGCAGCTCCTGCCAACCCCCCCGCTCGCCCGCCATGCCTCAGTTTCCCCCCCTCCTTGAGGAGGAGGGGTACAGGGCTGATGGGGACATCTGGTGGGCACCCAACGCCTTGGGTGCTGGGTGCTGGCCCCTGGCTGCAAGTCTTCCCACCGCAGATGGCACACGAGTCGACGGTGGAGCACAGCCGCCTGGACACGGGGGAGGCAGGCACGGCCCTGCCGCCCTGGCTGGCCCAGCACGGCCACCCTGGCCAGGAGGTGGGTGGCCCAGGAGAGAGGAGTAGAAGGGCATGGGAGTCCCAGCACCGGCACCCTGATGCCCGGGGGGTTCTGTGCCTACTGACACCCCCACCTCTGTCTCAGGTCACTGGGGTGCCCCAGGACTCCAGCGGGGAGGAGGAGGACGACGGCGAAGCTTGAGCTCACCCCAGCGCTGACGGTGCCAGCCCCCTGGGGGTGGGGGGGCATTTGGTGGCCCTGGACCACTGCCAGCTGGCAGACCAAAGCCACCCATGGCCAGCCACCACCTCCAGCGGCCACAGGATGGCTGGTGGCCCTGGCCCACGCCCCATGTCTCACCTCTCCCTGTGGCAGGAGAAGTGTCCACCCCCAAGCCCACGGGCTGCCCAGTGCCCCCTCCACCATGCCCCCCCCGGCCATGAGCTGCCTCTCCCAGCCGGCGCGATGCCCGTCTGGGGCTGCTGAACGCCGGGAGAGGCGGCAGTGCTGCTGCTCCGGGTGGCACTGGAAGCTCACTTTGCACCGGCCGGTGGTCCCAGCAGCTCCAGTCCCCCTGCCCCAGCTTTGGCACCCGGCCCGGGGGGGGCTGCTGGGGCCTGGCTCCGGATGGATGTTGCTCAAGCACAGGAGGGCTCTAAGAGGCGACTGCTGCTCCCTGGGAATCCCTTTTACCTGCTGGCACCCTCTCCTGTTTTCTACCCTTTTCTATTCATAAAAGATACTCAAACTTCTGGCACTGCAGAAACATAAAATTGGCTATTTTAAAGGAAAACTGCTTTGCGCCCAAGCGTGGGAAGTGGGGGTAAAGGGCAATTCCCAACTCCTCGGCCAGCAGCTGAGACAAGTGCACACCCCTGGGCAGCGGGTGGCCACCCCGAGACACCCCTGCCCCGCTGCTAGCACTGTCCTGCACCCCGGAGGAGGGGGCCGGGCCTACTGGGACTTCCAGATACTGCTATAAGACATTTTCCAGCATTGAGGTTCTCAATAAAGCTGCTGAGGCAACGCTGGTGGTGGCTGCATCGGGAGGAGGCAAAAGGGTGGGATGAGGAGAGGACCGCTGCTTGCTGGGGGCGGGAGGGTGACAACGGGGCTCCCCTCCAGCCTTTGTGGCAGCCGCACCACTCTAATCCTCCTCTCACAGCAGGGAAACCATTCCAGCTCCCAGCAGCCTTGTGCTGCTGCTTGCTCGGGGAGTGAGAACTGCCCTTGAGGGAGGCGGGGGCTGCTGTAGGGGCCCTGAGCGCACTCAGAGGGCTCGTCTGTCCCTGCTGGCCCGTCCTGGACCCCCAGCCAGGCCCAGGGGTCTGGGAGCCTGGATGGCTTCACCCCAAGGACCTCTGCACCCCTTGCGTGTGCCACCTTCAGTCTCGTTGGTGCCCCTGCGGAAGCTGCCGCAGTCCCACAAGTACCCCACTCTCTCCAGCCCCTCACCAGTCTGGCACAGCTGGTGTTGCCACACGCGACTCGAGACATCGGGTCTGTGCGTGGCTCTTGGCAGGGACCCTCCAGATGCTGTCCAGGTAGGGCACAATGCAGCTCTGGAGCAAATCCCTCAGGACATCGCTTCCAAAACACTGGAAGGTGCCTGGAGTGCTGCAGAGTCTGACTGACATCGTCCTATGGCAGGAAAATTGGGGCATGCATCACACGGGAGCCAAGGGCAGGCCCAGGGGACACAGCCCATGTCGCCAACCCGGGACCTTGTACACTACTCACTAGGCCACATGGCATCTCTACTGCAAGTTTTTATGTATTTATAAACAGTGCTTACATATTTATAAACAGTGTTTATATATTTATAAACAGTGCTTATTATATGCCACCTCTACATATTTACAGCTGAGAGGCAACAAGAGAAGTCAGTGGAGTGCATGCAAGGCAGCACAGGGGAGCAAGCAGCCTGCACTGTGCTGGGAATCCCTCAGCAGCACTCCGGGGGATACAAACTCAAACCCTCCAGCTCCGCCACCTCTGGCAAAGCCTTGTTTTTCCGGAAGAAGAACTGGGTCTCCTCCTCAGCATCCAGGATTTCACTGAGGGATGACACCAGAGGGTCATGGTCCTTCAGCATCTCTGGGTAGTGGCTCTCAGCCCGCTCTATCCGCAGCGAGCGTCGCACTGGCGTCAGGAATTTCATCTTCTGGCCTTCCAGCAACTCCTTTCCTCTGTGGAGACAGCAAGAGTCTTTAGGTAAACCCTGCCGAGGAGCGCTGGCACAGAGGGTGCTCGCTGCCAGGAGCGAGCAGCTCAGCCTTACCTGGATGCAGACGTAACTTGTAACTTGATTGAGACGGGCAGGCTGGGCAGGGACCTCCCCGTCAGGCAGGGAGTCACCACCACGTGCTGCCTCTCACCCGGGCAAGGCGTTGCAGGCTCTCCAGGAATGGGCTGCTCAGCCTTCTCCCCTGACAGGAGAGGAAAAGGGCGCAGTTGCAGAGAGCAGCACCTTGGGAGGGATTACAACACCGTGGTGCTCTGGACACAGGCGAGTGCGCTTTGCTACCGAGGTGTGACGGGCTGGGACAGCACCCAGCCCTGGCAGAGGAATCTCGCCCCATTTTTGAGACCAGGATTCTTGACTTTCACAACACTTTGTCTCCAAAGTCAAAAGGGAGATGGGGTGCTGGGACAGACTGCAAACCATGCTGCTTCCCTGCCCGCAGCAGCGGGGAAACCCCGGCCTGCCCCTGGCTCCAGCCTGCCCCCACACGCACGTGTTACCTTCTGATGTTCGGTCTGCAGCCTTCAAAATAGCAAGGACAACTTCTCTGAGCTCCTCGAGTGGCTGCAGGAAAAGCAGAACGTGGGTCAAGGCAGGCTGACTCGGGAACAGAGACTGGAGTTACAACTGAATAGGAGAAAAGGTTTTTGCTACATCACAACACCCTGTGCTGGAGCCAGTGGCAAAAAGGCTGCAGTTTCCCTTCTCCACGTGAGGTCTGTCAGCACACGGCCATTGCTGGGCAGGCATCCACCCTGCGCAGCGTTTACCCTGGTGAATCCCACCAGATGCTGCCCAGACCAGCACAGAGCTGTCGTCACATTGCTCCCAACTATAGCTCCAACACTCTACAGGTGCGTGTCCTCCCCGGCCTCTCCCCGGCCCCGCTCATGCCCACGCAGCACTGCCTGCTGGGCTGATGAAAGCCAAAGGTGATTCTATGGGACAAAATGAGACCGGCAGCTCTAAAGGGCTTTTTCACCAGTGACTGGTGTTGCTAAACTCATCCCAAAATCCAACCCCTGGATCTTGAGGAAACCTGCTGGTGCAGAGGCAGGGAACACAGGGAGCTACCGAAGAGAAGTGCGCTTCACTCACCACAGCACCAGCGCAGACTGCCGCTTCGTACAACCCCGTCACGTCAAAAGGGCCACTCCGGGCCAGGAGTTTTGCTTTGCAGATCCAGAACTTGGCAAATTTCTCTGCCTGGGGCACCTGGGACAGCACTGCAGAGACATCCTCTGCCTGGACACCCTACAAGAAGGGCAAGGGCCCAGAGAAAGGTGTTAACTGCAAGGGCCAGAGGTGCGTAACTGCTCTCCCAGCGCTCTCTAGGAAAAGCAGCGTCTGACAAGTCTGTTTTTGCAAGTCTCATACATGACCATGGACAGATAACAGCTTTCCTGCCTCTATTTTTCCCTTGGTAAAATAAGTCTAGTATTTCAGTGGGATCTCAAAGGACAGAGTCTTCAGTGCTGGCACTCCTGGAGCCACTAAACCCCGGAGCAGGGCCAGTGGTCGGCATTCCCAGAGGTGATACTTCACAGCAGCTGTGAGGGCCACCAAAGATGTACCCCGAGCTGTGAGGTCCACCAGGGACATACTCTGAGCTGGCTCAATCAGCCTGGGCTGCTGTTGCAAATTCCTGCTGCAGACTGCACCACCAGGGATCGGGACACTGGCAATGACACACGCAAGCCCCGTGACCAGGTGTCGCTCGGTTTTCCTTGTTAGCACATCTCTGTGCGTGCCTTTGGCCTATCCGTAACTCCACAAGGACTTTTACTTTTCCTACACGTTACGCCTCTGGCAACTGCAGCCAAGCGAGCAAGAATGCTTGCTCCAAGCCCCTCTGTGCTGCTGGGGGGACATGGCCCTCATCTCCTGGGACGCTCCAGGAGAAGAGAAGCCCATTCAAGCAGCTCCTTTCCCATACCCACCTCCTCAATGAGCTTCAGGCACTCAGTTAATATGTTGTTGATCTTCTCCAGGCAGAGCTGCTCTGGTTTCTCTTGCTTCTCTTTCTCCTTGACACTTCTCCAGGACAGCTTCACTGCCTGTTTCTGAAGCAGCATCATAGGTGGCCGCTTGTATGTCTTGCCTTTGGATGCCAACCACTCCTCCAGCTGTTTCCTGTTAAAGGACCAAGGGATCACTGTAACCACCCCAGCAGACCGCCAGCACTTGCCAGACTACTGTTCTCCCTTGGAATCTCCCTCTAGCCAACTTCAGCTGCTCAGGAAGAACCAGTACATCTATCCTAAAAAGGCATCCAAGCTCCAGGCTGGGAAATGAAAACCCTCTCAAATTTGACTGTGCCTTGAAGATAAAACAGGAGAGCACACTCTCCTCCTGCTTGCTGAATCGGTGGGAGAGGAACCCAAGGTGCCACCAAATCTCATCCCCACCCCCGGCTTTTCTGACGCATCAAGCTCCAAGCAGGCATTCACCGGTAAGGAGACTTTGGAGCCCGTTTCCAGCAGGTTGGTGCTGGTTCACCCAGTTAAACACTTTAAACTCTGCTGTCCCCTGGAGGCAAGGACAGAGTCGACCAAAGCTGCTACTTACTTACGGTCCGCAGCCGATGGGGCCTTGGGAACACGCCCAGCCCGTACTCCACTTGCCGTTGGCAGCTTTGGTTTAAGTCTCTCTCTCCTACTGCTAAAATCACGCTCAGTGGCTTGAGTTTTGGAGCCGTGTACACTGCGAGGCTGGTTTTGGGGGACTGTCACGTGGGATGCTGCTGTGCGTCTGGGAGGCGCCACCTTCACATCCTGCCTTGCTGCCTGCCCTTTAGCCATGGGCCTTTGCCATGGCACGGTGCCACCTGGTTTCAGGCTGGTTTTCAGGTTTGTTGTGCCCTGGGGCCTGCTGAAGGGCAGAGGCTTTGTGGGAGATCTTTTCTGTTGGAGGGGTCTACTATGGTGCTTCAGACCTCCCACTGGAAGTACGCCTAGTGGCTTTCCTACAGGTTCCCTTGCCGTATTAGTTTTTTCCTGGTTTGCCCCTGGTTTTTTATGTAGCAAATTAGTAGAAGCAGTAAGTAACCGATGGGGCTGCAACGGCTGAGTTTTGACACCTGGTTTTTCAGACGTGCTCTTTGAGCCTGGCAGGGTTTTCCTGACTTTATCTTGAATCGGCTCTTCCTTAGCCTGGCAGCTATTAATTCTGTCCTTTGGGCCCGTGATGGTTCTTGACATCGTGGCTGAGCTTTGCCTGTGAGCCAAGACACTCTTGTTCCCGAGATTGTTTCCATCAGATTGATAAACTCTGCTCCGCACAGGGTGTGTAGAGGCTTGTGCTCGGACATTTTCTTTGTTGCAGACCAGCCTGTCCTGCAGGCCCTCATTTAGTGAGCAAGGTGCCTCAGGAGGAGGGTGGTCCGTTCCAGCCTCAGGTGCTGCAGCAGTGACAGTCTCCTGTGCAGGCTGCTTGTTCTTTGCTGGATTTAGGTGACCAGAGTTTGAAGCTGAGAGCCTCCCTCTGGGCTGCGTACTGCGGCTCACACTTGGCACGAGCCCCATGGGAGGCTTTGCGCTCTTCTTCGGCTGTTCTGGACGTACCACCACTGCTCTCTGGGATGTATTTGAAGACTTCTGTTGAGCAGCGTGGCCAGAGTACTGTGTGGATTTGGCACCAAGCTTGCCATCCCTCTGAGGGCCTTTCACCACGTTTCTGAGAACATCCTTCTTGTTCTTATCAACCTGGAGAGGCAAAGCAAACCTCAGCCCTGAGGAGAGCTCAGCTTGGTCAAACCCTGACAGCTCGCTCCTGCCCCAGCCCTGCTAGCCCAGGGGACGTCCACGTGAAGGCCCACTGTGACAAAGCAGTTGTCAATGGAACAATAGCACAACACCCACCAGCGCATGGGCAGAGGATGAGTCTCCCACACTAAGTACTTCTGAAAAATAATTACAGTAACTTACTGGCAGTTATTTAGCAATCTGTTGACTACACCCCATTGCGGTCAGGAACTCACTACCCTGATTTGGGAACCCTGTTCTGCCCAGACTAGCTTCAAGCATGAAATACAAAACTAGACTCAAAAGATTTCTACTTACATGCTCTCGTTTAGAGACTGGTTCTAAGGGTGGGTTCAGGCGATTTGTCCGGTCATTTAAAAAGGGTCTGTAGGAAGTTAACCAACATATCAGGTTATTTAAAAGCTGCTACAGAAAAGGTTAAATACCAAAAACATTGCTGATTGTCTCAGTCACAGGAGCTTACGAGAAGCCTTCGGAAACCAAAAAGCTGTCAAAGGCGTACCACGTAATATTAATTCTTTTTCTTTTGCATGGCAACAGAAAAGCAACACAAAACATTGACATCCAAGGTTGTCACAAAACTTATAGCTTCCACCGACATGGTTCCTGCGGGCAGGGCGGCCTGGCAGGCAATAGGTTTGGAGGCTCCTGAGGCTGCTGTCCCCGGCTGGCATCACGACTTCCTCTGCGTGCCGCAGGCAGCTGAGATGCATCCGAGTCAGCCGCTACCGTGCTGCAGGTCACAGCAGCGTCTCGGAGCGCATCAGCCAGAGTTTATTCTGCCACAGTGAGCCGCGGTGCTGTGGCAGCCGATTCATGGGCCTCTCAGCTGCCTGGGCACTGGCAGTGAAGCGGGGAGGTGGGACAGCATCCCTGGCTGTCGGTTCCCCCCATCAATCCTCCTCCCCCTCCCTAAATTGGAGCCCTCTCACGGCAACCAGCTGCAGCATTCTCCCACCCCTCTGCTCTGGAGCTAGCAGCTCGGCCATTAGGGAAGATTAACGCCGGTGCAGATATTTTTCTGTAATGAAAGAGCCTGGAGAGTTAGGGTATTGTCCTCTATTCTATACAATTGGTGTACTATGCCATAAAGAAAGATCATGAATCTTCTCTCCTCATTTCTATTATATTAGTGGCGTTTTCCAGAGCCTGCCACCAGGGACGGGTTTGCTCTTTCTGGTCTCTGATCCTGCTTCCCTTTATCTTCTCCCCACTGAGAAGTTTTATGGCTTCCTTTGCACTACAATGTCATGAGAAATACTCAGTGCAACGGGGAGTCTTTCAAGTGTTCAGGTTTGCCAAGCGCACCAGCGGTTTCATTTAAAAGCTTTACAGAAAGGTGCCTCGCTACCCGCAGCCTGCAAGTGGCTGCTGCACTCACAGCAGCGTATCTGCACACAGTCCAGCTCCAGGGGAATCGAGCAAGGCAGCAAAGGGTCCCAGAGCCAGGTAACTCACTTAACAGGCGGTTGTATCTATTTCCTTTTAAATGCACTGAAAATGCCCTTGCCTAATATTAACTGATCCCAGAAGGTCACTGAAAGCTGCCGTTAAAAAGCAGCGGTGACAGTTCAACCACCCTTTCTTCAAGACCTAGTTATGAAGCTGAGTTGTTGGCAAAGGGCCCTGTCCTGCCAGACCGAAGAGCTGAGATGAGAAACTTTCACAGAGACTCAGAAAATACCCAGAAGAGACAATATCAACCAGCAGGCAATGTCAACACTCGAACTGTCCCTTTGCTCCTGCTGCCAGTAACTCTGCCGAGCGCTGTGGCACCAGAGCCGGCCCTGGGCCGCCTTGACAGCAAGGCGGCAATTCTCTGTACGCTAGTGAATCGCTGCACAGAGAAGGCAAACCGTGGCCAGCTGGGAAGTCAGCTTTACCTCAGAGAATCACTGAGTGATTTGGGTCAGAAGGGACCTTTACAGATCACCCAGTCCAAGCCCAACATCCTCCTGACTTACTTTGCACTTGGGCATTTCAGCTTTTCTTTGGCCCCTCGGTATTCCTGGAGCTGTCTTCTCCGCTCTTCTGCAAAGAGATGGTAGGAAAAATGCAGTGTGCACACCACAACCTCGCTACTTGGAGCACTGATAAGAATGGATTTCTTTTACATTCACAGCACTGCCATGTAGGTCCCCCCGCGCTCACCGCCCAGTGATGCTGTTCCCAGAAATTCCCAGTGGGTTTCCATGTGAGTGATATTGCCCAGAGGCCCATCAGCACATAAAGACCAGAGCGCTCTGATGCTCCTGGCATGGTGCTGTTGGAAACCTCAGTTGTGTGGGGCTTAGTGAATTTGCAGAAGGAAAGGGGAGGTGCTGCCAATGACCCTTCTGCAGCTATGTATCCCACAGGCCTGCACCCCGCCGTGCCTGAGCCCTCTGCTAAGGCAGGCAGGTGGGAAAGCGTCTCAACAGGGGGGGGGGGCAGGGGTAGCCCTGACACCCCCAGTTTGGCTGTGGTGCTGGGGCACCTCATGGCAGGGACAGCCTGGCCCGGACTGTCCAGCATCAACCCGTCCCCAGGGCCTCGCCCCTGTCCCCAAAGCTGTCACACCCTCACCCAACAGCCCCCATACCCGGGGCTCTGAGGGCACCTCACTCCCCCCCTCCCGCCACCCGCTTCCCTTCACGCCGCACCCCAAGGCTTCTACAGACCCCCAAGGACAGCGCGGCACCCCTGGGTGCCCCCACACTCCAAGGCACCCCCAAGACCCCACCCCCCCCCGCCCGACCTCCGGAACCACCCCAGTGCTGCCATTCGGTGGGTACCCCCTGCGCACCCCTTCGGGCACTCAGCACCCTCCCACCCCGCCCCTGCCCCTCCACCCACGGCAGGCCCACCCGCCCCACGCCTCCGCCGCATCCCCCCCAGCCCAGCACCCCCGGGACCCCCCCACTCCACCACAGACCTCTGCCGGCCCGTACCCAGCGGGGTGTCCCCCCCGGCCCTGCCCCACAGGGCCGCGCTATGGCCACCGGTCCCCCCCCCCTCGCCCCACACCGGTCCCTCTATCCCAGCACCTCCCGCCCCGCAGGGCCCCCCCCGACCCCTCACCCTGCACAGCCGCCCCTGCCGGCTCCATCTCCGCCTCAGCGCTCCACCGGCTCACCCGCCGCCACTAACAGCCGCGCCGCGCCCATTGGCCACCGCCTTCTTCAAATTCACCAATGGAGAGCGGGAAAGCGCCGGGCCGGGCGGGCGAGAAGAGCCGTGATTGGCTGGAGGAGGGGAGGAGGGCGGTGACAACGCGTCCTCCCCGACAGTTGTACCCGCACGGGGCGGGGCGGGGCGGGGCGGTGGGCGGGGCTCGCTGGGAGCGGGGCGGGACGGGGGCGGGGCGCGGGGGGACGCGGTGGCAGCGGCTGCCCCGGCAATGAGTCCCGATTGCCATCAGCGGTAAGGCACACGGCACGGCACGGCACACCATGCCATGCAATGTCACGGCCTGCCATGCCATGGCATGCCATGGTAGACCATGTCCCACCATGCCAGACCATGCCACGCCATGCCTGAGCACGCCATGCCACACCACGCCATGCCAAACCATGCCACGTGATGTCATGCCATGCCATGCCACGCCATGCTGTGCCATGTCACAGTGTACCACATCACACCGTGCCACACCATGCTATGCGATACCATGCCAGGCCATGTCACGGCATACGACACCATGCCATGCTGTGTAATGCCATGCCAGGCCATGCCATGCCACACAATGCCATACCACGCCACACCATGCTATGCCAGACCATGACACACCATGCCGTGCCATGTCATGCCACACCACACCACACCACACCATGCCATGTGATGCCACGCCACGCCGTGCCATGCCAAGCCAGGCCATATCACGTCATGCCATGTAATGCCATGCCACACCACACAATGTCATGCCATGCTGTGTCCCACCACACCACGCCTCAGCGGTGGCTGGTGGCAGTGGCTGGGGCAGAGGTGGCAGCCCCGGGAGGCTGTGGGTGACCCCCACCCGTGGGACACCCACCCCAGCCACCCCCCCAGCTGCAGGGTGGGCACAGGCATGGGATGGCCCCAGGTCTGGGGTGGTCCCTTAGGTTTAGGGTGGCGCCAGGGCTGTGGGGTCACCCCCTCCCACCGGGGCTCTGCACCCAGGCCTGGAAAGCCCCCAAAAGTAGATGACACAGCCAGATTTTCCCAACCACAAACCACCCCTGCATGATTTAACCCTGTGAGAGAAACGAGCTGAGTGATGCCATCCTGGGAAACCTTTTATTTCCACCTTCATTGCCAACAAAAAACCCGGTTCCCAATAACAAAATCACAATATTTCCATTAAAATGTATATAAGTTAAAAGCAAGGGGTGGACACAATAAATAAGTACAAAAGCAGTGGACAGACACAATAAATAAGTATAAATTGGGGTGACTCGGGCCCATGGGGCCCAGAGCTGCTATTTCACCTGAAATAGATGGGGAGGATGGGGGTCCCGGCTTGGGGGGGTTGTACTCGGTACATACAGCCTGAAAACCAGCAACTGCCAGTTGGGTTGGGTTGGGCACAGGGGCTCCTCAGCGCCCGCTCAGCTCGTAGGTGGCAATGTTGACCTGGTCGGGCCGGTTGGTGATGCCGACAGGCTGGCGGGGCTGCAGGGAGGTGCAGATGAACCAGCCAGGGAAAGCAGCCGACTCAAAGCGGGTGGTTCCCTCGGCCGGGCTGTCCAGGCGGTAGAAGATGAAGCGGGTCAGCTCCAAGCTCTCGATGTCCCTCCTGACATCTGCTTCCTACAACCAAGGGGGTAAAATGAGGTTCAGGGTGGGATGGAGCCCCCAGCCCCATGGGGGATGGAGCAGGTGGGACCCCCAACTCACCTCCAGCTGCAGCACAGGCTCAGTACCGCTCATCACACACGACATGTAGAGTTGGTAGCCCTTGATACCCAACGCCACCGGCATCCGCCCAGTGCCCAGGCCACCCTTCGATGACCGGGGACGGTACAGAGCGATGTTGAGTTTCACTGCAGAGAGAAGAGATGGGTTAATGGGTGGTCCTGGGGCTGTGGGGTGGCTGCTGGGTGGTTGGGGACGAGGACATTGGGTTGGGACTGTGTCCCCTCACCTTTCCGCCCGGCAGAGGGTCCCTGCAGGTGCAGGGCCACCAGCTGGGTGGGTGACTCCAGCACAAAGCACTTGTGGTCGATGTCAAGGATGTCAAAGGACTGGGAGCGGGTGTAGCGGTAGACGGGCGCCCCGGTGTAGCTGCTCTCGATCCGCTGGAAGGAGACGGGCTCTGCAGGGAGGGAGACGGTCAGGACGCTGATGCACCCGGATCCAAGAGCATCCCCCAAGAGCAACCCCCAGCTGGGGTGACAGCCCCGACACCATGCCCCCATACCGAAAATATCATCCAGGAAGCCCCCAAGGTCACTGTCAGTAAAGTCCTTGTGCGACGGCTGCTTCAGGAGCTTGGTCACGGCCACCACGAGGACGGCAGCCTGGCGAAAGGTCCTGGCAGGGTGTCCCTTGGTCACTGTGACCTGGATGTCCACCCCAGGTGATGTCACCTCCAAGTCCAGGCGGGGTTTCTGGGGAGGGAAAGGAACTTGGGGTGAGAGCCCGGCTTCCCCATCATGGCGGTCCCAGGGCTGTTCCCACCACCCCAGCGTTACCTTCTGCAGGCAGTGGCAGTTGGGGCCATAAAATGTCTCCTCGTTCAGGCTGGAAGGAAAGGAGAGATGGTGAAGCCAGTGACACCATGGCACCAGGGAGGCATTGCGCCCCCAGTATCTCCACCCGGCACGGCTGTGCTTACCTGCTGCTCTCCAGCGTGTCCAAATCTGGGACGAATGCCATCTCTGCTGCTGACTGTGAAAACCCGGGCAGAGACCTGCTGGTACCTGTCGAGTGCCGCCGCGCTTGGCTGCCTGCTCCTGCCTGTCCTGCCGGCAGCCTCACTCGGGTGCTCTCTGAGCCCAGTGGCGGTGCAGCGGGTTTTCAAGAGCCGCTGGAAGGAAGCGCCGTCAGAGCGGGATTTCCACCTTTCGCAATGCCCGGATTTGCCCAGTTCCTCTGGCGAAACTGGAAGGGCTGGGGAGCTGACTGCTCCCGAGCAGAGCTGTGGGGCTGAACGAGGGGGCCGTGCATGGGGCAGAGCAGGGGGGATGCTCTGGGGTCAGTGTGTGGGGCCCGTGCTCACGTGCTGGCCCTCAGTGGCCAGGCTGACCCAGCAAGGACTGCCCCATCCCCATCCCATTCCCCATCCTGCCCGGGCCGTGAGAACGCCCACCCTTGTCGGTGCTGGACACCGCAGCTGCCCCGGAAGCTGCTGGTGGCGCAAGTGCTGCCGCTCCGCCATTTCCCCACAGCTTCCTCCTGCAACACCCAAGTCCATAGCGCCATGGCCGGTAGGGCCCCCTCTGTCACCCCTCCTGTCCCCACCGCCACAATACCTCCTCGGTCCCTCATGCGACCCGTGCTGCCCTGGGGACACAGCCTTTGGGGACACTCCTTGTCACAACCCCGCAGCTGGCAGGATGCCCTGAGTCCATCCGGGGTGCTGGTGGTTGCGCCATGCTGGCCTGGCCAGGGATGTGCGTGGCCGGGCTTGCGTGGCTGCCGGCTGTCGTGGTGTTTTCCTGGCGCCTGTTTCACTTCCCGAAAATGCCAGCGGCTCCTCGGCTCAGGGCTGCTGCCGCTGTGACTCAGCCAACAGGAAATCACCAGCACCCCCAAAACTCCCCTGGGGGCTCCTGTGCCTGTCCCCCATGCCAGGGTGAGGCCTGCTGTCTGCCACCTACGCCAGGATGTCCCCAAAGGCCTGAGGTCCCCCAGGCCTAGAGGTCCACCATGCCAGGGGGTCCTCCACACCATGGTGTGGGCATGGTGGGTGTCCCCAGGCCGTGGCAGAAGTCCTCAAGCCATGGCAGAGGTCCCCAGGCTGTGGTGGAGGTACCCAGGCCAGGGGGCATGTCCCCAGGCCACAGTGAGTGTCTCTAGGCTGCGGCAGGGGTGCCCAGGGCACAGAAGCCATCCCCATGCAATTGTGGGGTCCCCAGGGTGTGGCAGAGGTCCCCAAGCCGTGGCGGAGGTCCTCAGGCCATGGTGAGGGTCCCCAGGTGATGGTAGAGGTCCCCAGGTCATACAAGGGGGGTCCCCCACCAGGCTGTGGGAGGGTCCCAGGCAATGGCAGAGGTCCCCAGTGATGGTCCCCAGGCCATGGGGGAAGTCCCCATGCTGTGGGAGGGGTCCCTAGGGCACAACGGGCATCCCCAGGCCATGGCAGGGTCCCCAGGCCATGGCAGAGTCCCCAGGCCGTGGTGAGGGTCCCCAGGCCGTGGTGAGGGTCCCCAGGCTGTGGCAGAGTCCCCAGGCTGTGGCAGAGTCCCCAGGCCGTGGCAGGGTCCCCAGGCCGTGGTGAGGGCCTCCAGGCCGTGGCGGGGTCCCCAGGCCGTGGTGAGGGTCCCCAGGCCGTGGCGGGGTCCCCAGGCCGTGGCGGGGTCCCCAGGCCGTGGTGAGGGTCCCCAGGCCGTGGCGGGGTCCCCAGGCCGTGGTGAGGGCCCCCAGGCCGTGGCGGGGTCCCCAGGCCGTGGTGAGGGCCCCCAGGCCGTGGCGGGGTCCCCAGGCCGTGGGGCCGAGGCCTGAGGCGAGGGCCGCCCCGGGTAACCATGGCGACCGCCCCGCCCTGGTCGCCACCGCCCAAGCCCCGCCCCTCCGCCTGGCCCCGCCCCTGGAGGTTCCGCGCGCGGAGGCAGTGGCGCAGGCGCCCTGAGAGGGGCGTGGCGGCAGAGCGTGGGGGGGGTGTGGCGACGCGGTGACGCAGGCGTGCGGGGCGGGGCGGCGCGGGGCGGGCGCGGCAGGCCGGCGCTTGGGGCCGCTGTCAGAGCCGGGGCCAGCAGCGAGGCGGACGGAGCGGCCGGTGGGTATCGCGGCCGGGCCGTGTTGGGGTCGGGGCCGGGGCCGGGGCCAGGGGGGCGGTGGTTGCGGTTGCGGTGGCGGTGGCGGCGACTGCGACGGAATCGCCGCCGGGCTGGGGGTAGGGGAAGGGGGGCGCGGCCACTCCCCGGTGTCCTTGGCGCCGCCGCCCGGGCGCCTCAGGGCGGGGGGCGGGACGGCGGTTAGAAGGACAGCCCGGGACGGCCAATGGGAAGGCGGCGCGGCGCCTGGCTGCGCTGCTATAGGCGGGGCGGGGGCGCGCGCGGGTGTGTGTGGGGCGGCCTCCCCTCCTTAGTCGTTAATCTGGGGTGAATATTCCTGTTATTTGACCTCTGGGTGAAATTTGGGCCGTGGCCCGGGCCGGCGCCTCTCCTGAGCCCCTCCTCAGCCGTCACCGTCTTCCTGAGCGCTGGGTGCCCGTGTCACCCCCGCACCGGCCATCCCGGGCTCGGTTCCCTCCCGCTGCTCATTTGATTTACCTCAGAAACAGCCCTGCTCCCAGCTCGCCCGGCTCCGCTGCCGCATCGGCTCCCGCGCCTTCAGGAAGCCAACTCTCTCTGCGAGAAGCCCTCAAAGATCGGCTGGGTCCGCTCGTTTTGGGGCAAAGCCTGGCGTTAACACCCCTGTTTTCCAGAGA
This sequence comes from Pluvialis apricaria, assembly GCA_017639485.1. NCBI lineage: Eukaryota > Metazoa > Chordata > Aves > Charadriiformes > Charadriidae > Pluvialis > Pluvialis apricaria. Next base: position 5,620,538 of record CM030030.1, read on the forward strand.
GGTCACCAGGATGCTGCTGAGCAGCAGCACCGAAACCGGACACCTGGCACCGGAGACACCGCCAACGCTTTCGTCCTAAAGCTTTTTTTCCCTGCTGCGTGCGTGCCTGTGCGCTGACACCCAGTTCAGTCGGCTCTCTGAAATATCTGCCTGTGTTTTGCTGTTTAAATCTTAGGAGGGTAAGCTGGGGAAACATCCAGTGCTGCCACACTTGCTGTCCTGCACCTGCCTGCCGTTTCTCGCCTGTTTGATTGCGGGCAGAAGTCAGCAAGCAGGGTGGAAAGCACAAGTGGTCCTCCCTTCTTCCCCCGGGGAAATCTGTAAACCGCTTTGGCTGAATTAGAGTGATCCCAGGTCTTCTTTAGGCTTTTTGGACCAAAATCTCGTGTTTTGTGGTGGGAAGCATAGCTGCTGCTCTGCTGAGTAGCCAGAACTAGATTCAGCAAGGCAAATCTGGAAGCCCAGCTGATGAAACATCGGTAACAAAGGTGTATTTTTTTCTCCAGTCTGCTACAAAACTTCATTTTAATCTAGTGAAAGCACGATAGCTGCTTTGACATTGGGCTGCTGCTCGTTAAACTGGTTGGGGATATGGAAACCATCCAGTTGGGTCCCTTCCAGCCTTGGGTTCCGCTCTTGCAGGAGGAGCTGGGTGGAAAGGGCAGCTCCAAGAAGAGCTAGCTCCAAGTGCCAGTGCTTCCCCCGGGATGATCTTGCTCCAGCACTTTCCCTTGGGCTGCGGCTGTTGGTTGGATGTGTGTAATGAGGAGCATGGTCAACCGCAGGCCTCTGTGCTCCTCACTAAGAGCTGTGAGGTAGAGGTTGCTGGGGGACCTCTGAGAGGTGCCATGCTGGCTCAGGGTTGCTTTTCTGGGTTCTCTGGGCAGGGGAGAGCCCCTCTCTGGGTCTTTTGACTGCGTCAGCCTTCTTGGGTCTGAGCTTTTAAGGAGAAACAATGAATCGGTCTGTCCTGGAGCCCACATCCGAAGTGCTTTGCACCACCATACCTCTTACTTTGAGAGGGGTCTTCCCCGTAGACTATTTCTTCCCAGCTTTGTCCTGGAGCAGGTAATACAAACTGGAGAGAAGAAAACCTGGGCCAAGCAGGGTGGTTGCAGGGTAAGTAACAGCAAAAATCAAAGCCAAGACCTTCTACGTGGGAGACAGAGCAACAGAAAAAACTTCTACGCTGGGTCGGTGTGATGAGAGCTGTCTCTCTGCAGCTCTCACAGACCTGGAGGAGTGTGCCCCGCTAGACTTGATCAGCTCGATGTGAAGGAAGACATGATATTCAGCATTAAAATCCAGCTGGTAACAAGTTTTTTCCAGCAGTCTTCTGGGCACTGTGCTTTAAAGTGCTGTTCTTCAAACTCGTACGGTGTCCCTACAAATAGGAAGTTGAAGGGCCGAAGTGTTCAACTCCTGCTGGAATCTGAGTTTCACAGAGAGGATTTTCCTGTTTAAAACGAAGAAAAAGAGGATTCTCAGGGGAAGAATTAAAAGATCGAAAGGAGTCAAAGAATACGTTATGGATTTTTTTATTGGAAAAGGAGTAGATGTTGTTGGCTAGGAACTAAAGAGGAAAGCACCGGGGGAACCTGATGCCTTATACTGTTAATCCAGGCTGCATTTCACCATCAGATATGCCTTATTTTGTATGAAGGTGCCGATATAAAAAGGTGTGGGTGGCTTTGATGTGCAGCAGCTGTGCAGTGCCTTGTTTGAGGCCAGTGTTGGGTACCCCACTGAGCAAATCTGCCTTTCACTGGTGCGTGGTGGGAGATGATGCTGCCGTGTCGGCAGGGACAGGGGAGGCAGACCCGGCCGTGCTGAGCGTCTTGAGCAAAAACTGCATTTCCCAGCCCTCGGGCGCTCGGCTGTGGGATGGGGCAGACAGATTGATCTGAATTAAAAACTGATCCTAAGCTCAGTTCTCTGTGCTTGGGGTTTGCAGGGGATGGAAGGGGGGTGGTCTCTGCTCTGTGCTATCCTGCAATAATTTCTAACCCACTTTTCCCTTCTCTCCCAACAGGAACTTGCGTGAGGCGACAGGACAAACATGCTTAACTTAAGGACTTGTGCGGCAAAGCTGAGGCCGTTGACGGCCTCGCAGACTGTAAAGACAATTTCCCAACACAGGCCGGCAGCACCCAGGACGTTTCACCAGATCAGGTGCTACAGCGCACCAGTGGCTGCCGAGCCTTTTTTGAGTGGGACTAGTTCAAACTACGTGGAGGAAATGTATTATGCTTGGCTGGAAAATCCCAAAAGTGTACATAAGGTAAGGAGCAACCTCGCCAGGATATCGCCTTCGCTTCTCTCTCTCTGTGTCTGATCAGTGGGTTCAGGTAAGTGCACATGTCTGAAGGAGGATCGAATTCAGCTGGAGTGGCTTTATGGTTGTGGATGGTCCTTCTGCCTCGCTTTGTCCAAAAGAAACATCAGTGATTCCTTGAGCAAGAGCCAAGAGGAGCTTCTATGTTCAAAAGGGAACGCCATCGGCTTGTGGGACGTGGGCAGCATCCTGGATCACAAGCGGATACAAGGAATGGCTTCTTCTGGGAGTCCACTTTTAACGAGCTCATGATGCTTTATTTTTTCCAGCTCTGATGGCTCATCAGGAGGGATTGTTCTGGAGTGGAGGATGGGGTGGGAGGCAGGGAGGGTATTCTCTGCATCCTGACTGGTTTCCTTTTTGCTTCAGGCATGGGTGGTGTTACATGTTGGGGTAGATGTAGCTAAGTTTGACTCTGAGCTTGTGTGCATAAAGCCAGGCTGCTGATCTGCAGCCTGCGGAGGGGGACTGGGTCTGGTGGTCAGAGGGATTCCCACCAGCTGCGCCTGAACTTAAAATTGGGAAATCGACCCGGCTGTGGGCAGTATGCACAGAGCTCTGTCTTGATCTGAATTGCTGAAACTCCTCCAGTGAGGAGAAGGCCAGGTCTTTAACGCAGAGTCCAGCAGGTGAGAGCTGAGCTGGGAAGAGGATTTCTGAAACCCGCCTGCATTTTTTCCCCATCCCCAATGTTTCACAAGGAAAATGTTCCTCTAGTGACTAAATCTCAGCATTACCCAGAGGATTTTTAAGACAGTTTCATACACGTCCTGATGTAGAGCAGGGATTTTCTTTATTCAGTAGCACATGAGCAGTCTGCAAACCAGGACGCGATGGTTAAATGAGCACTCAAGGGTGAGTAAGAAATCTCATGCCCCAGTGCATGCATCAGCATTGAGTGTGTGTTTTCCATGGCACTGATCCCATGCATCCAAAACGCACAGCCTCTAGGGTGCTGTAAAGGTCTTATGGTGAGATCAAAGCCAGATTTTTACAGTGTTGACTTTATGCTGCTTTCAAGGCAAACGGGTAGCTGAGCCAAGCAGTACAGACTCGGAAAACACAAAGTATGTTGGTTTGGGTTGGGCCCTTTGTCAAATAGTGACTTGAGAGCTACCCAAGCACGTGCACGTAGTGCAACCCAGTCCTTCGGAGGCGGGGTATTGAGTTAAAAGCCATGAATGTAAATGCTGTAGTCTAATTTGAAAACAAGTGAGTGTTACACCCCGTTTGTCCCAGCGACAGGCGCAGCTATGTCTTTGGCAAGGGGTCTTCACAGTTTGATACCAGCTCTTTGATCTACAGACTGTGCTCAGTCTTGAATGCCACTCTGAGCAGATGTGAGAGTAACCATCAAGATTAACAGGGGCAGCAGGCTGAGAAGTGTGTTTGGGTCCTGAGACCAGACCTCTGGATCTCTTCTGGGCTTGTCTGCTCCTTAATGTAGCCCCTGGAGCTTCATCAGCTCATCTGTAGGTAGGCAGTGTATGTAGTGCTGTACGGGAGCCCTCATGCATTTTTAGCTGAAGAAATTGGGGGAGAATTTAGGTCGGAAGGAGCCTCTGGAGCGTCTGCCCTGGTGTGGCCAGCTTGGAGATGGCATCCAGCTTTGTGGCTAGACCAGATCACTTGGGGCCTCGTGCCGTCAGGTTTTGAGCACCTACAAGGGTGGAGCTCGCACCACCTCTCCAGTCCCCCACTCCAATGTTTATGGTGAAGAATTGCAAGCGTGTATCAGTCACCCCTGGAAATCAGCGCCCCTCAAAGTACTTCTAAGTGTTTAGTGAGTGGTATAGGAGTTGACATAAGCGTGGCTGGGATTGGTTTCTGGCAGTAGGAAAATCAGTGTGAAATGATGTAATTGCCAGGAAGCAAACCTGATGCTAGTAATGTAAAAGTCTTACAGGCTGCTTTTTAACCAAAATCAAGCTGATGTCCTGCTTGTCAGAAAAGGGGGGTTGGGCCAGGGGGGTTGGACTAGATAATCTTTGAAGGTCCATCCCTTCCAGCCTAAACCATTGATCCTATGAAATCGAACTCTGAGTCCCCAAACTCCTGGTGGGATTGATACCTGAGGTTTGGCATGGACTTCGCTGTTGGTCCCTGACGCTCTTGATCAGATGATGCACTTGACTCGTCTCTCCTGGGTGGATCCCACCTCATTCCAGTGACCAAGATCCATTCCCAGTTCCTAGCTTTGCCCTTTTCTCCACTCTGCACTTTTTCATGGCTCAACCTGTCCCTGCTGGGTCACCAAGCAGCTGCAGTGGGATCAGGGTTGTGGCCTTCCCTGGTCTCACCTTGCAAGCAGTTCCCATCAGCCTGCATCCCTTCTGGTGTGACGCTGAAGCAGCAGTGGACTGTGCCACCCCTGTCCCTGATAAGCGTTGGCCTCCATCCTATTAGACGTAGGGTCAGATCTGAAGGTGGAGTTCCCAAAAAAAGCTGGGCGGTCACATGGACCCAGCTGCAGCTTATCTGTTCCTTGCACAGGGCAGAGGCCGGCTGTGCCTCGCTGTGCTGCGTTTTGGTGGCGAGGGCGAGACCTTCAGCAAGGGAAGAGCTGGGCTTTCTTTGCTGTTGTCACCAAAGACCTACGAGATGTCCAGGCGGCATGACCGTCCCGGCTGAGCGAGATGAGTTAACTTCCTCTGTGGAGACATTGGTGGTTTAAACTGTAGAATATACTTACATGGCTGGTTAGAGTAGTGAAAATTTAAACAAAAAATTGCAATTTTTGGCTTGCTTCAGGGCAGGTGGCCAGAGAACTTTGACTGCAGGTAGATGATACCTGCAGTCATACATCTGCGGCAAGTCTAGCCTTCCTAAACAGCAGCCCCTGGGTTCGGGTTGAACTGGTGTAAAGGGATACAGCTCTCCCTGTATGTATATACATCAGTCTTTGAGGTGAACTTCTTAATATGCCAGTGTTTTGATTTTTTGTACTGAAAGTGGTTTTATGACCACAACATGTGTAGACCACACTGTGTAAGCCCAGCTTCGCTGACATGACGGCAGGAGCCCACAGCCTTCAGCAAGGCCAGAGGCGCCTTTGCTGCATCCTTTGCAGTCGTGCTCGCAAATAGGACTCCGGTCTGAATCTGGCAGGAGTCTCACTTGGGAGTTGGAAACGTTTGGTTTTCATCCCCCATCTTCAAAAGCGAGCACTGCAGAAAATTGAAGGTCCTTGCTTATGTTGATGAGGCACAAGGCGACGTGCAGAGTGTGAACTGATTGATCACTGCTTGACTCCCTGCTCTCAGCCGTAAGTTTGGTTCGGGCTCCTCTTCCAGCCTTAAGCTCTGAATGTTCCTCCTCTTCTCCCTGCCGAAGCAGGAGGTGCTGCCTGGCTTGCTGACCATGCAGAGCAAGTCTGGGTGGTGCTTTCTGTCCCTGGAGCCTGTGGCAGGAGAAGGAGCAGGGACGCAGCCCGAGCTTCAGGCAGAGGCAGTGTCTCCCTTGTGCACCTCCCACCTGGAGCAGCCTCAGCCCAATTTGAGGTGCCCTGCGGCGGGTGGGAGATGTCACCCCTGTCCCCTTGCTGCGTGTGCCTGATCTCTGAGCTGGCTTTGTGGCAGAGGCTGGGACCCACAGCCTTCTCCAGGAACTGAGTCTGATAAACAAAGCGAAAGTTGTTGGTTTCGCTTGATGGGCTGTTTTTGGGGCTGTTCTCAGCAGAGGAGCCTGCGGTGAGCTCCGCTCTCAGAGCTGAGCTCAAAATCCCTCTAAAGCCTGAACTATCCAGGCTTGCTGCAGTCAGCTGCCTCTCCCATCCTGCTTTGCCGGCACACAAGCAGGGGCACAGAGGAGCACCGGGAAAGCCAGTCCAGGCTATGCCTCATGCTGTGGTCGTGGTGGGGTGCGCGGCTGTGGGACAGTCACAGCAGAGACCTGGGGCTGGGAGCGTTTAGCGCGCTGAGACCTGGGGGCTGCTTGCGCACTGAAGACCGGGGGACGTACCAGCTTTGAGCCGTCTTGGTAAAAATGAGGTGAGTCTGACCTCTCTTATACCCCATATATATCTATTATACCCTGTCTATATATATAGGGTATAAGAGTTGGAGGAAGGCTCGAAGGGCTGCTGTGGGCATGGAGAGGGTCAGAGGGGAATAACCTGATGAGCTTTATTATTACTGTTACCTTCGGCAAGTGCTAGATTAAGGCAAAGTCCTCCTTCCTGCAATAAAGCAGGATAATGCTGATGGGGCTGTTCAGCCCCTCCCACAGGATACGTGAGCTCCAGAAGCACCTCCGTGGGTCACCAGAAACCCCAGGGGTGGCCCTTGAATACCCTCGAATTCGAAACCATATCAGCAACTTGAAAGTTGACGTTTTTATAGCTCTTATCAGGGCCACAGCCTTCACTGGGGGCAAAGCTTGCAGTCAGGTAGCCTGAAATACTCTGGAATTAAGTTGGGCAATAAAGCATTTAGTGAAAGTGCCTGTAGCTTACCCAGCTGGTGCCACACCTTGTTTGGAGAGATTAAAATGAACTTTTTCTTTCAGAACAGAAGCAAATTGCATCTCCAGGAGGTTAATAGTGTTGTATGTCAGAAGGGAGGAGGTCATAAAGGCAACACCTCTGCCTCCTGGCTCTGTCCCTGTCCCCCAGCACTGCTCCCAGCCTCCTCCTGGGTCTAGCAGATGCTCCCTTTTTCTTGCTTGTCGTTATTTTCCAGTACATTAAACAACCTTAAGCCACTGAGCAAAGCGGCCAGCCAGGTTCCTCCTCATCCCAAGGGCACAGAGCCCATCCCAGCGCGCTTGCTCCTCCTGCTCCCAGGAGCTGACGGCTTCTGGGGCACCCGTGAGCTCTGTGAGCCTGGGGAAGGGAAGGAGCTTGGGCTGCTTTCACCAGTGGCCAGGAGTAAGGATCGTACTAAAAGCACCTCTCCCTCTTTTTCTGCTGAAATTTCCTTTAGCAGACAACAATCAGAACAGGGTCGGGTGTTTTCTGTCTTTGCTTTTTGGTTTGGTTTTTTTTTTTTTTTTTCATTTTTCCTTTGGGGGAGCTATTGTTTATCAGTTACAGTGCCAAATTGTTCTAAATTTTATTTATGTTTCCTCAGCGTGACCCGTTTCTAAATTTAATCACCCTGTGCAGCCGTGTGATGGGGTGTCTGGGTAAACCTGGGCTGGAAATAGCTTCCTGGGGCATGTGATGGGTGCTGCAGCCAGAGGAGCTCCAGGGAAAGGGGAGAGCTGGTGCTCCTCTGGCAAAGGTCGGGTTTTCAATCCCCTCCACCCTGCTACCAGGGTGCAAAAGCTGCTTTTTCTGCCCCAAACCACCACTGGAGCTGCTCTCACGGCTCTTTTCAACTTGGTTTGGGCAGTGCTTCGCCCATCTCTGCATCACCGAGGTTGGGTTTGGTGCTTTCCGCAGACGCGAGGTTCAAAGACATGCAGGGTGCTGAGTGCTGGGTTGTTGGAGAGACCCTCGGGGCTGAAACCAGCATGCGAATCTGCCGGGATTTGTTTGTTCTAGCTGGTGTCTTGGGTACGTGCAGGCAGGCAGATGCTGCTCCACCTTGCCCTCATCCTTTGCTATCGTTCAGTGGCACGTGGGAAGCGGGCAGGGGTGAGAGTGCGATGAGAGGACGTGGCTTGGACTTCGCTCTGCTGGTCTCTCCCCTTCCCCTGCTCTGTCAATGCCTCTCCAAGTAGACAGATTAACTTGAGTTTTGCTTGGGACACTTCTGGTCTCTTCAGGCAGTGCTGGATAAGTACCACAAAGTTACACCAAGTCTGTCGAAGGGTGCTTTTTGGTTTTTTCCTTTGTTTTCATAACACCTAGAAATGCCATCTACAGAGGAGAACAGGAGCAGAGGTGATATCTGCCTTGCTAAGGGCACGAGAGAGCTGACATGGGAGTGTCCACATAGCACTGGTGTTGCTGAAGGGATGGGGAAAAATTGGAGGGCACAGAAAAAGAGAAAAGCCATTGCTGTTTGACGGCTGGACAACACAGCTTACGCTGGGACTTGGGTCTCAGGCCATTTAGGCCACGGAAAAGAGGAAGAGGTTGATTACAGGGCAAAAATATTTTTCAAGAAATATTGTAGGTATTTAGAGGGCAGTGTCCTGCCCTGGAGAGAAGGAAACGAGAGCCTGAAGACCGGATTGGAGCTCGTTGCTCAGAGTAGCGGTTTCGAGAGGCGAGCCGGGTGAGGGCTGTCACCTGTGTCCTGTCTTGAGCGCTGCTGCTGAGCCGGGGGGGGCTCTGGGGACAGTCTCATGCCAAAAGAAACAATCCAGATGGATGGGAAGTGGGGTAGTGGTGTAACTGGAATAGTGGGAGAGCTTTAGTGCTGTCCTGTGCCGGGCAGGTGGGTGCCTTTGGCAGCGGCTGTGTGGGGCTGAGGCGTGGGGGGAGGAGGCAGCTCTGCCCCCGGGGGATTTTACTGCCCGCTCTGGCAATAGGTCTGAGACCCCAGTAAGCTGGAGTGAGGCGGTGTTTGGGTGGTGGGTAATGACCCTGTCGCCTCTCTTCTTTCCCTTTTCCTAGTCATGGGACATCTTCTTTCGCAATGCTAATGCTGGAGCCGCTCCAGGCACCGCTTACCAAAGCCCCCCTCCACTGAGTACCAGCCTTTCCACGCTGTCCCAAGCCCAGTTCCTGGTTCAAGCACAGCCCAACGTAGATAAACTGGTGGAGGACCATCTCGCAGTGCAATCTCTCATCAGGGCGTATCAGGTAAGGAGACAGGCTTTGCACCGAGGAGGAGTGTGTCCTCTGAAGAGGGGCATGCGATGGCCGAGGTGGGCTGGGATTAGCGCGGCTGATGCACGTGCATGGAGAGCGTTCGGGATGTGTGCTGGGCTGCTTGTTTTTTAACGAGCTGCTGATCTGTTGGGGCAGAAGCTCAGCTGATGCTTTGCTGGACAATAGGAAGATTAAAGCTATTGTCACCCAAACAGAGCAATTATGGTGGCGGGGAGGGGGAGGTCTTCTCTAAGCAGGGTGGTTTGCTGGCTGCTGGAATGATGCTTATGTGCTGTGGGCTCCTGCCACACTGAGCAGTGGTGTGGGACACCCATCCTGTTTCCCCCATGTTGCTGAGAGAACTTCTGAGGTCCTAAAATAAAAGTTCAGGAAACATTTCCTTGCACTTTGTTACCAGAAAGAGGGCTGCGGTGCTGCTGGGCTGCAACTCAGACTGGTGCTGCCAAAGTCAGCCGGTTGGGAGAAACAAGGAAGGAAACATCCTCTGGCTAGGGAATGGCTAGGCAATATTTTAACTCGAGAGAACATTTAAATGTGTTTCTAGATCTGTGTCATCCTTTCCCCTTTGGTTGCACTCTGGTTTGTGAAGTGTGGAGGCTTTAATTTGGGCTGTGGTGTGAAGTTAACAAACCCAGCTGCTGTGGAGGTGTGACCATGGTCTTCTCACCTATTCCTGCAAAGAAGCACCTGCTGCAGGTCGTGTTCCTGCTCAGATATGGGGAAAATCCAACGTACAAGGCCACAGGTTAAGGCAAGAACTGCAGCACCAACAAGTCTAAAGGTCTGCCCAGCCTTGGCCCTGCTCTCTGGCTTGAAGAAAATGCCCCTGCCCTGCCCACCTCCACAGCCAAGGTGCCAACGTCAACGCTGGGGCACTGCCCTGCTTTTCTTTAAGAAGAATAAGCTGGGTCATGTTTGTGAGGACTTGCATCTTCCCTTGTTACTGATTTCATGGGAGGTGAGCACCCGGCCAGCTCTCTCCTGCTTGTGTGGATCCTGGTGAGCTGTTTCTAAAGGCCGTGCAGCTCTCGCTGGTGGAACAAGCACGCGGACGCCAAGCTCAAACAAGTGGTGACTGATGTAGTTGGAGGCAGCAGCTCCAAGTCAGCGATTTGAACACAAAATCCACAACCTCTTCTGCATTCCCGTCACTTCCTCAGTCTCTGAATGGCAGCACTGGGAGGTGTTTGCTCTCAGATGTATTTTTCTAAGATGTGTGCAGTGAGAAATCCACCTCCCTTCCTACCCCAGTGTCACTGCCGGGCTGTAGCTGCAGTGGGGTGTCCAGGTGGAAAAGTTCAGCACAGTGTATGGAGGTACAAAAGAGAAGGAAGGCAGGAGGAAACCTTGCCTATGATGGGTAACCTACTTAAAACACCAGGCAATTAATTGCTTAATTGGATCGAGCTGGATTGTCCCTGTAATTATAGGTGAGCAGTGACCCTGCACTGCTGTGGCATTAGCGATGGCTTCTTAATTGTAGCCATGGTTGCATCTCCAAGTCATTATTTCTTTTTGAATCACAGAATGCTTTTGAAGCATAGAATGCTGAAGATCATCTTGTTCCAACCCCCTGCCCTGGGCAGGGCCACCTCCCCCCAGCCCAGGGTGCTCCAAGCCCCGTCCAACCCGGCCTTGGACACCTCCAGGGATGGGGCAGCCACAGCTTCTCGGGGCAGCCTGGGCCCGGGGCTCACCGCCCTCACAGGAAAGAATTTCTTTCTCATATCTCATCTAAATCTCCCCTCTTTCAGTTTAAAACGGTTACCCCTCACCCTGTGGCTCCACTCCCTGACCAAGTGTCCCTCCCCAGCTCTCCTGGAGCCCCTTTAGGCACTGGAAGGGGCTCTGAGGTCTCCTCAGAGCCTTCTCTTCTCCAGGCTGAACCCCCCCTCTCCCAGCCTGTCCTCCCCGCAGAGGGGCTCAGCCCTCACAGCATCTCCGGGCCCTCCTCTGGCCCCGCTCCAACAGCTCCGTGTCCTTCTGCTGTTGGGCCCCCCTGAGCTGGAGGCAGCGCTGCAGGGGGGGCTCCCCAGAGCGCAGCAGAGGGGCACAATCCCCCCTCGCCCGCTGGCCACGCTGCTGGGGATGCAGCCCGTGATGCGGGGGGCTTTCTGGGTGCCAGCGCACATTGCCGGCTCATGGTGAGCTTCTCATCCACCAACATCCCCAGGTCCTTCTCCTCAGGGCTGTTCTCAATGCATTCCCCGCCCGGCCTGGATTTGTGCATGGGATTGCCCTGATCCATGTGCAGGACCTCGCACTTGGCCTTGTTGAACTTCATGAGGTTTGTACGGGCCCATCTCTCCGGCCTGCCCAGGTCCCTCCGGATGGCATCCCCCCCCTCCGACGTGTCGACTGCTCCATGCAGCTTGGTGTTGTAGGCAAACTTGCTGAGAGTGCACTTGATCCCACTGTCCATGTTGCCAGCGAAGATGTTAAACAGCACCAGTCCCAGTACTGACCTCTGAGGAATGCTGCTTGTCACTGGTCGCCACTTGGACGTTGGGCCATTGACCGCAACTCTGAGTGTGCCAATGCAGCCAAGTTCCTTATCCACTGAGTGGTCCATCCATCAAATCCATGTCTCTAAATTGGAGAAACAAGGATGTCGTGTGGGACAGCTTCGCACAAGTCCAGGTAGATGCTATTGGTCTCTCATTCCTTACAATGCTGTAGCCCCCTTGTAGAAGGCCACCAAATCTGTCAGACGTGGTTCGCCCTCAGTGAAGCCATGTTGGATGTCACCAACCACCTCTCTGTTTTCCATGTGCCTCAGCAGAGTTTCCAGGAGGACCTGCTCCATGATCTTGCCGGGCACAGAAGCTGACCAGCCTGTAGTTCTCCATGTCTTCCTTTTTTGCCTTTTTAAAAATGGGGTTATGTTTCCCCTTTTCCAGTCAGTGGAAACTTCACCAGACTGCCACAACTTCTGGATGTCCATGATGGACAGTGGCTTGGCAACTTCATCTGCCAGTTCCCTCAGGATCCGTGGATGAGTCTCATCAGGTCCAATGGATTTGTGTACTTTCAGGTTTCTTAGATGGTCCTGAACCTGATCTTCTATGGTGGGTGGTACCTCGTTGTCCTCGTCCCTGCCTTTGGCTTCTGTGAATTGGGTGGCATGGCTAGAGCACTTGCCAGTGAAGACCAAGGAAAAAAAGTTGCCGAGTACCTCAGCCTCCTCCATGTCGCTTGCAGCCGGGTCTTCCGTTTTGCTTATCAGGGGGTTATATCCTGGTTGCCCGGAGAAACCCCTTTTGTTATTTTTCACATCCCTGGCCAAGTTCAGTTCCAGCTGTGCCTTGGCTTTGCTGATCCCCTCCCTGCACTCACAGGCCGTATCCCTATCATCTCCCCAGGATGTGTATCCCTGCCTCCTCTGCCTACGTGTTTTGGTTTTGTGTTTGAGTTTGGCTAAGAGGTCTTGACGTAGCCAAGCTGGCCCCGTGTCTCCCCTGCTTGATTTCTTGCACGCCAGAACTGAGAGCTCGTGTGCCCTAAGAAAAATGTCTTTAAATATCTCTCAGCTCTCATTCACTCCTTTGCCTCTGAGGGCAGTTTCCCAAGGGATCCCATGCACTAGCACCCTCAGCAGCCAAAACAGCTTGCGTTGCACATGGAGAATAACAAGCAGCGCGGCTCCTATGGGGGAAAAGACCTTTTCCTCGCTTACACACTGACTTGGGGATTCGCTGTGGACCTGCAAACCGCTGAGTTGACCTCAAAGACACCAGATGCCCCCAGCTCAAAGCCATTTGCCATACAAAGTGGCTTCCTGGTCTTGCTGAGAGTGTCCTGGCCGTTGGGAACAGCATGGTGAGCTTGTGTCCTGCCCACTGCTAAATGATGGGCTAGCCCCCGCGCTTTGTTGCAAGACGGACAAGCAAATTGTTCCCAGACAAAGCTGGCCCAGAAGAGCTTTCCATGTGGCCACCAGTGCTTGGGCACGTCGTTGTCTGGCCCTGCAGAGAGCATGGAGGGGGATCAGTGCTTTCTTAGCAGTTTGCCTTAATGTCAATGGTTGATTTGAGGCTCTTTAGCTGGTAAAACCACAAAAATCTGTTCCTAAAATCCCCTTGGGATACTCTGAATAGGAATGCTTCTCTGGTAAATAAGGTCAGATCAGTATGTCTGGTTTGTACAAGAGGTTTAGTAATCCCCTTGCATATGAGTGATTTTTCTAACTGGAAGCAGATTTGACGGCCGGGAGTATCATTTTCACAGTGTAAAGAAGGCACCGCGCCCCGTACCGTGGCAGTAGTCTTTCCTGCCCTGCTCCCGGCGTAGCTGAGCCTGAAGCTTTGAGAGCAGGAGCTGTGAAGAAATAAACTGTGGCTTGCGGATTGGAGAGATGAACTGAGTTTGCCCAGCGAGATGTGGTGGGGACCTCCTGTGAAGGCAAAAAGCAAAACTGCTCATTAGCTCTGTGGCTCCTGATGCAGATTCAAACCCAGCGTGGTGACTCCTGGCCTGGCTGCTGCTACTGGGAACCGTCAAGGCTCTTTTGGTGCCAAAGAAGCTCTTTGTTATTTCTGCACCTGCCCCTTTCCAGAAGAGTGCTCCAAGTGCTGCTGTAGGCTCCTCTCTGCAAAACGATGCTGTGAGCTGCTGACCTCCAACAGCACAGACAGGCAGATGTTCCCCAGACAAGTTCCTCGGCCTTTCAGGTGCTACTGCTGCTGGTGGCAATGCTTGTTTTCTCTGCCACTCGGGCAGGAGAGCACCTTGATCTGCCAAAATATGGAAAATTGCCTCTTCATTTGCTATGATGCTTAGGAAGAAACTGTCAGTATGGAGTTACTGCATCCGTAGAGAGGAGGTGCTTAGGTTGGACAGCAGGTGGGAGGCCCTTGGACCCCAATTCTGGAAGGGCTCTGCTGTGAAGGAGATCACTTTCCCCCTGCCCGCCCTGCCAAAGCCTGGCTTGGGGCAGAGCAGAGCGGTCTTCACAGCTGGTGGCACTCACACCTACATGCTGCAGCTGAAAGTAAACCTGACTTCTCCAGGCTTTAGCTGCAGCCAGAAATTGGGGTGGCTCTGCAGAAAATGTGAAGAGAGAAACTGTGCGTGACTTGGTTTTTTTTTTTGTTTATTTTGTTTGTTTTTTTTTTAAGGAATGTCTCTTCAATTAACTTGTTTTAATGACTAATCTGTGTTGTTGCTTCTAGGTCAGGGGTCATCACATTGCAAAGCTTGATCCTCTCGGCATTAGTTGTGTAAATTTTGATGATGCACCAGTAACTGTTTCTCCAAACGTCGGTGAGAATTACTCTGCAAATTAATTCTAATGTAATTTAACTTTTTTACCCCTCCCCTCTTTTGTTTTTCTCCCTTTCCCCTCTCCCTCTTGGTACCTGTTCTCCTTTCCATTCCTGGCCCATTTCATAGATTCGAGGGCATCATGTAGCACAACTCGACCCACTGGGCATCTTGGATGCAGATCTGGACTCCTCCCTTCCAGCCGATATTATCACATCCACAGACAAACTGGGTGAGGGCTTTGAGAGCAGTTAGTGCTGCATTGCTTGAGCTCCTCTCTCTTTCACGGCTTTGTAGGTAGATTGCTTCACCAGTAAGGGGGGAAAGGTCTTAAGTTTCCTTAGTAATGATCACTCTAAATTTATAGTCGACCGGCCGCTGCGGAGCAGTTCTGCCCCCCTCCGGCTGTCACGGCGAATGGGTCTTGTGCCAAAACCCTATTGCTCGGCTCATGTTTCTCCTCCAACCGGTGCCAATTAATTATGTAATTGAACTTGCTCATCCAGGGGTGGAAGCAATTGGAGAATCTTCTGGAAATGCAAAGCAGAGAGGTTTCGTGTTGGTGTGAGCTGGAGGTCTGTTCCCTCAGCTCCTCTTGCTGCTCTTGGGGACCCCGAGAGCTGGGAGGAATGGGCTGGCTTCATCTCTGCGGGGCTGAGAAGCGCCTCTTGGTGTGCCTCTGTGACAGTGCCCTGCCCTCCTTTACTCCCAGCTTGCCACAGCATTTGTAAATCCCTTAATTGCCGCCTTTTCCCAAGGCTGAGCTATTAGTCCCTGTCGGTGATCATAACAAGGAAGCTTTGGGATGCGTTCCCGTCGGAGTAGAGAGGTGGATATCCCAACGCTTACGAGTGAAAAATGCATGAGTGTTGCACAGAAGCGTGTGTGGTGCCTAGGAATTGAAATCCTAATCTGAAAGTGCTTAAACTCAGCGCCTCTCAATGTGCTTTAGATTTGATCTCCGTAGTACGCTGCCATTCTTCTAGCTAGAGCGAGGTCACAGCGCTGAGCTCTTTCACCTTGCTGGTGCTTTCCAAGGGTTGTTACCCTGGCACTATGAGCGCTCGAGAGGCATGCTTCTAACTTAGAGTAGAGCAGCAGTAATGATTACTAACCTCGCACAACTGAAACAGCCGATCAGAGTGTACGGTGCATGTAAACGATCTTGATTCCTTGTTCAGTTGCCAGCGCAGGGACACCAGCCCTGGACCTGCTGGACCATCATACAGGATTACGTATGCTGGGAGTGGCAGGGAAGGATTGGGTTTTGGTTGTCCCAGCTCACTGGATGATGGGGAATCCGTTTCGTCCCAAGGTCTGGACTTCTGACGTGCTTGTCTGGAGGACCAAGCCCTGGCTGTGCCTCAGGAGCCAGCTGGCTCTGGGTTGGAGCAAGCCCTGTGCCCGGGAGGGTTTGATGGGAAGAGGTGGGGAGATGATGGCCATGAGTCCAGGTGCAGGAGAGGACACAAGTGCTTATGGTGGGCCCTGCAAGGGGAGCAGGGAGACTTTTTTAGGTGACTTTGAAGTCACTCCCAGTGGCTGGGGAGAGGAGAGGATGAGGAGAGCCTTTTCTGTCTCAGGGGTTTTGGCCTCTGCTGTGGGCACTAATGCCCTTTTGAAGCAGAGCAGCAGAGGAGGGCCCTGAAGCCCTGTGCCTGGTGGACATGTTTCCCTTTCGGGAGGAGAGCAGGGTCGGCATGAAACGCAGAGCTGATGGCTGCAAGTGGTTGCAGTGACTGCTCTCCCTCGTGAGAACAGGGAGTCGAGTGTGGGAGGCAGAGTTACCGTGCCGCTCAGTAAGTCATAGGCTCACAGAGTGGTTTGGGTTGGAAGGGACCTTCAGGGGTCACATAGTCCAATCCCCCGCCATCAGCAGGGACACCTTCCACTGGACCAGATTGCTCAAAGCCCCTCCAACCTGACTTTGAACACTTCTAATGACGGGGCATCCACAGCTTCGCTGGGCAACCTGTGCCAGTGTCTCCTGGGGTCTCAGGAGATTGGAGTAGAGGGGCAGAATCCCTTCCCTCAGCCTGCTGGCCAGGCTTCTTTGGATGCAGCCCAGGATACGTTTGGCTTTCTGGGCTGCAAGTGCACAGTGTCAGCTCATGTCCAATTTTTCATCCACCAACATCCATGCCCCGGTGTGTGCTGGGAGTGGGTACTGCTTTGCACTTGGCCTTGTTGAACTTCATGAACGTCACACAGGACCACTCCTCCAGCCTGTCCCTTCCCTCCAGGGCATCCCTTCCCTCCAAGATATCAACTGCACCACTCAGCTTGGTGTCGCCTGCAGCCTGGCTGAGGGTGACCTCGATCCCGCTATCCCTGCCATTGATGAAAATATTAAACCGTATTGGTCCCAGTATGGACCCTTGAGGGACACTGCTCCTTCCTGGATTCCACTTTGACATTGAAGTCGCGGGACTGCTTCAGTGGGGAAAATCAGTTCAGAGGGCTTTTCTTCTACTTTGACCGTGTGGTTCCTCTGAAGCAGGGTGTACTCTAGCAGTGTCCTTGCTTCAGAGGAAGAAGAGCCCAAGAGCCCAAAGCGATCCAAGAGCAGGTCTTCCCCTGGAGCCCCAACTGCAGAGCTGGGCTGACAGCATCGTCACAGCCGTAACAGAATTTGGGTAATGCAGTATAAGCTCCATTTTTCCTGCTCCCCCAGGGTGAGCGGTCACGAGCCCAGCAGCGTGACTCAGCCTGGCTCACTGCGGTGGAAAGTGTTCAGGCATGGCTGGTCTGTAGGCATCAGCTGGAAGAGAATGTCAGCCTGCGATCTCCGTGTCTGAGCCAGGTGTTAAGTTAAATTTCTGTTTCTTTGTGGCTTTTGTATTAAGATATCTGTCCTTGTGGTTCCTGGTGTTGATTTAATTACCAGGAATCCATGAATTCATAGGAAATAACGAGTCCTGGGAACAGGCTGTGCTGGTATCGTATCAGCCGCTAGCTCGTGCTGGGGTTGTGTCCTGTAGTAGGACCCCAAACTCAAATGGCTGTGACTAATCAAAGGAGGCTTTATTATCTTTCTTAGAGTATTATTTATACTAAGTAGACTTTCCCCTGGTATCCTCATCCTGGAAAACCTCATCTGGTCGATCTTGCAATACAACTTGGTGATCATAGCTTGCAAATAGTGCTCAGCAAGAGGGGAAGAGAGCAGAGCTGGTGCAGAGCGTGGGCAGGGCTCTGGCCGAGCCTAAGATCGGGTGTTGCCTGCTTGTGGCAGAGAAAGCCAATTTCTAAGCAGATCCTGCTGGCTTTTTTTCGATTTGAAAGAGTATTTCTTAACACTTGACAGAGCAGTTAATAACAGGAGCGGTTTTGAAACTTGGAAACAATCTTGTTTCCTCTTTCTGAGCAGTGAAATCCTTAAAGGTCAGCTTTTGTGGTGCGAGCTCTGCTGCCAACAGCTTAAACCATGGCCGGACAGTGCTGTGATTCAAAGAAGTTGCATGGTTAATCTTGGAAATTGATCTTTCTTCTCAATTGCTTTTTGTTTAGCAACTGGTTTGTGTCTGGTTTGGAAGCTCTCTTTGGATTAAGCAGTGTGAGCTTTGGAGAAAATGTAAGGGGAGGAAAGCCTGCCCGGGGGTACTTGGTCTGATGAGTGGTGGTGCTGGAGCCACCAAATTCCTCTTTCTCTTGTCTTTTCTTTTCAAAAAACAAAATAATGTCATCCTGGTCTTCTACTGCAGCTGATCTGGCATGGTAAGTGGTGTAAAACAAGGACAAGATGACTGCAGAACTTGATGTGACCTGTCCAAGGAAATAATACCTTAGCCCACTGAAATCGAGGTGGTGCATGGAAGGCAGTGTGTTTCTGAGCATCCATCTGTCTGTCTGTCTCTCAGCGGAAGGCAGCTGCTCCTGCCTCTTGCCCAGGGGAATTGATGGAAATTGTCTTCCAGCTCGGAAAAATCCAGGCGAGCTCCTGCGGGAAGATGGGCTGGGAGTGCTGCCACCTCCCCTTTCCCCAGTTTGAGACCTTGCTTACCAAACGTCTCACCTAAATGTATGATTTTTCCCCGCTGACCAAAAGGAGAAGTGTTTCCAAAGCTTTCTTGTAACCCAGGTGAGATTGAGGCACTCGGGTCACCTAACCTAGCCGGGGAGCGCAGCTCTGGTGACGCACGCTGCCTGCTGCTCCGGCAGCACTGCCTTCATCCGGCACGGCGTCCGAGCATGCTCGAGAAATGACAGCATTGTGTGTGCCTGCCTCACTGTTGGTCTTCCTCATTAACGGCCTGCTCATTAACACCCAGATCCCCCTCCTGCCTGTGTGTAGGCAGCAGCAGTGCCTCCTTGGGGGTGACCTTGACATCCTCCCGGTACCGACGAGCAGAGCAAAACTTCGGGAGCAGATGTGGGTGGGAGGCAGCTCCCTGCTCTGCAGAGGATAACGCTCCCCTTGACGCAGCTTGATGGGAAGATGCCTTTTGGTCGTAGCAGGTGAAGATGCCGTGCCCGACTGTCTCCCTTTCCCGTGCGAGGAGTGCACGCGAGAGATCTCAAACCATGCAGCTCAACTGCTCCCCAGTGTCTGATGCCCCCTGTTCCCCTCCCTGCTCCTCCCTCCTCTTGCCAGACTTTCCACTGGGATTTCTTTTCCGCCTAGTGCGTAGTCATCCTCCATCCCAATCCTTTTGCCTCTGATGGTTTTTGACTGTATTTAAAATACTGTATTTTTTTGACTTGTGCTTTCCATGACTAGTTTTCACGGTTCCAGTTTTTTTTTTTTTACTAACTTTGACTGCGTCTCTCTATCTTCTCCCTTTCTGCACCCCCTCCCCTGCCCACCCCAGATCTCGCAGTGTTCAAGGAGCGGCTGAGAGTGTTAACAGTAGGAGGTATGCAATTAATGAGCCTTTAACCCTCTGGAGTGCAGGACTCTCTTTGAATAGGTTATTCTGGGCATGAACCAAGCCGGTAAAGTGGTCCCCTCCTGTCTTGCACCACTCTTGAGTTTTATAACATGTTTATTTTTAATGTCTCCTGCTAAAAGTCTCAATGTAGGTGCTTGGTTAGTGATGCTTCACCTGTAGAGATCCCCAATTTAGAGCCTCACTGACCGTTTCCGTACTGTGTGTTTGCATGCCTAGCTTGCTAGAGTACACATTTTGTTGTGAACATTAATTTTACGAGGCCTCAATCTCCCCAATTGGTTCGAGTCTCCTAAAAATCCAAGCTGTCTTCTCCTGACTCTGTCCTGATTTTGTCCCAGTGAAAATCTGGCAGCTCATCCCTAGCCTTCCCCCCCGTCTGATGGTATTGCTGCCTATAAATACTCAGCACTGTCAGAAAAGCTGGCAGGCTGCAGCAAAGCAGAAGCAGAGATGCTTAGAGCCTTGAAAACTCCTTGTAAAATCTGCTACCCCCCAAAGCGTGCCTGAGTCTTGAAACTGGGGTGGCAGAGCGAAACGAAGCCCTGTGCTGCGGGGCTGGGAGCCACAGCAAATTACTGAGGCTTCCCTGAAAACCTCCAGCCAGCAGCGTAACTGGAATGCTCTGTACTGATGCCTCCTCTCTCCAGGACTTCTGTTTGGATGGGAACACAGAGAAGCCCTGGAGACCCGAGGCTGAACCCTCAGTGCCTGCCAGCTACGGTTCAGGGCTCCCAGGCACAGCTCCGGAGCCGAGCTTCCCAGGGTCTGGCTTAATTCCTTCCCCGGGGGCTAGCAGCGTCCAGGAGGGTGATGTGGGCAGGGGAGGGGATGGACGGCAGTGGGAACCAGGAAACCTCTGCTCTGGGCTTGCTGTGGGTGTTCCAGCCTCTGGCAAGTGCGGTCCTCGAGGCTGCACAAGGACAAGCCGTGGCCAGCCCTGTCTCCAGCTCATCCTCCATTCCTGACCAGAGTGTGAGGGATAGACTCTTTTAAGGTTAAGTTCAAGGAGGGCCAGCTCTGGAGGGGCCAATTTTTGCCTTCCTTTGCCTGGAGGAAGGTGAGCTACGCTGCCCTGCAGTGTTTAGGGGGTGACATCCCCTGTACCCTCCGTAAAAGAGACCTCAGCCGGGGCGTTGGGCTGGTTTGGAGGGAGCTGGGAGGAGCGGGGGTAACTCTGCCTCCTCTGTGGCTCCTGCCCTGGGTTAGAAAACATCTCGAAACCTGGCTCCGCTCGCCCACCCCGCTTCCAGCCAAGTCTTGGGACTCCCTGGCTCTGCTTCTGCCTTGCTGCGTAGGTTCAGCCAGCTCATTGTCCCTTCTCCTCCGTGTCTCAGTTTCCCAAAGACAACCATGAGCTTCAGCGGCTGCTGAGGCACCTCTGATGGCTTTGGGGTAGTTTGGGGTACTGTGGAGCTGCTGTGGGCCCTGGCAGGGACCTGCCGATGCTGTAATGGCAGCAGGCAGCAGTGGGGCTCAGTGGCAGCTCTAAAACCCAAGGTTTGGCTCCGAGTCCTGCTCAGCACCTTCTCCAGGCACACCCAGCTCCCCGCAGCCCTGCGTGCCATAAGTAGGAACCACCTATGAACCACGAGGTGCCAGCAGCAAAAAGGAGGGGGTTTGCCGAGCAGAGCTAGGCTAAACCCCTAACTAAAAGGCTGTTAATTGGGCAAGGGGGTATCTGGGCAGCAAAACCCCCGAGGGGCCACTGCCCCGCTCCCGGGCTGAGCTATTCAGGAGAGTCCGTCGCAGAGCCCTGATGCCGTTTTCTCTCTCTCGCTTCTCTTTCTCTCCCTCTTTGGGGTTTGTCTGTTTTAACTGTTTCCTTTTCCGCGTTGACTCCTCATTTTTAATTCCCACCGTGTGGCAACACCTCTGTTGTGCTCGGTGACTCCTCAATTCATCTGTTTCTTTTCTCTTCCCTCTGTTATAATTTGTGGTGTATTTTTTGCGTTCTTGGGGCTACAAACTTCCTGACTCTTACCCTGGATTTTAATTACCGATTTACATGCATATATATATTGCTTTGTGTTTTGTTTCCTGCGTTACCTTTTGTAACCTTGTTGTTCCGTGCTTAATGTCTTTTTGTTTAATTACGGCTTTGTTTTTATCCATATAAACCTCCTTCATGCTTATTTTTGGTTTTATGCTGCTTTTTTTTTTTGTCCCTTCCCCACCTCTCCCAAACGCACCTGGTCCCTGCGTGACGGTGTCCCCCCACCTCTCTTCCTTCCTTCTCTCTCTTGCTTTCGCTTGTTCCACCCATGAAAAATCCTGCAGGCTTTTACGGGCTGGATGAATCTGACCTCGACAAGGTCTTCCACTTGCCCACAACCACTTTCATCGGTGGAAATGAATCGGCTCTTCCGCTCCGGGAAATCATCCGTCGGCTGGAGGTGAGGAGGGCAGAGAGGGCTGTGCGAGACCTGTTTACAGCCCGGGGCGGGGGCAGAGCAGTTGCTTTTTGGAGGTCCTGGGCCCTGCTGCTGCCCGCAGCCTGGGCCAACCCGCAGATTTTAAGCTTTTGAGGTTGGGAGCTTCTCCTTGGCGCTTGCCCGATTCACAGCAGCCGCCCCATGTTACCTGGTCACCTCTGATCATCCCAGCTTCACGCTGTATTGGGGCAACACGTTTGGTCTACTCAGGGTGGAGCAAACCCCAGGCAATTAAATACTGCATTTTTGGAAACCTCTCCAGTTACGTTTTCCAGTTTAAAAGCAGCAAACGGTGCTGAGAGAGCACAAGAGTGGGCTGGAGGCAGGTGATACCCCCCCTGCATAGTGCTGCTGCCCTGCGTGGTGGTCCCTTGGAGGGTCTTGGAGCAGAAGCAGCTCCAGCCTGGGGCTGGGCTTCCAGCTCTTGCAGCCAGTTCCCCTTTCCTGCTCTGCCTGATCTGAGAGTGCAGTTGGCTCCCAGGCAAGCTGCAGGCTCGCTCAGATGGTTTCTGCTGAGACAGGTTGACCTTGGGAGAAGCAAAGCTGCATCAACATCTTAGATAAGCTGCAAGAACGGGCTCCTTATTTGCCGGCGGAGGTTGTTTTGCTGATTCTCTCCCTGCCATATGAAGTGGGGTTGTGGACCTGGTCATAACTGATGCCACCAAGAGGGAAAATCTCGCCTCCGAGGTGGATGTAAAGGACTCGAGGGTCTGATCCTGGGCCCCTCAGGAAAAGGGAATTAAACATTTTGATTCTGGGTCGTATGCAGGGTCTGAGGTGCCCTGCAGCATCCTGGAACGTTCCCTGCAGTGTCCCCTTTCCCAGGAAAACAGCTCAAACCAGGCTCCCAAAACAGGGCTGGCTGCCGGGCACTGCTCACGGGTCCCCCCAGGCTGCCATTGCGGGCAGCGCTTGCCCATGTTCAGGCAGTGCTTGCCAGTGTTTGGGCAGCGCGGCGCGGCTGCCAGGCAGGAGGGTTTGTGTCTCCGCTGGTGCAGGAGGGCTCTTTGTCTTGCGGAAAGGTTAAAGAGGGGAAGGAAAGAGTCTCTGGCCCTGTGGTCCGATACGATGCCGCACGAGCCTGCCTTTGTAGGGGGGTGAGGAGGTGTTAAAGCCCTGGCTGTTGTCTCACGGCCCTTCTCCTGTTGGGGCAGATGGCATACTGCCAGCACATCGGCGTGGAGTTCATGTTTATCAACGACCTGGAGCAGTGCCAGTGGATCCGGCAGAAGTTTGAGACCCCGGGCATCATGCAGTTCACCAACGAAGAGAAACGCACGCTGCTGGCCAGGCTGGTCCGCTCTACCAGGTACCCCCGGGGGGATCTTCACCTTTCCCTTATCTTCCCTTGCTGCCCAGGGTGGTTTGCTCCCAGCCGGAGCGACGCGGTCACCACCTGAGTCACATCTTTACGTCAACTGTCGCACTCGGCTTAATCAGCAGGGTGACACCAGCAAGCTGCCGCACTGGCAGGCTCAGGTGCTGGCAGAGAGCCCAAAAACATGGATGATCCTGAAAGGAAAGAAAAGGTCTAAAAGTAAGGTTTAAGTGCAACACAGTGTCGGGGTGGGGGAGCAGCCAGCCAGGCTCTGTGGGAAGGGACCAGGGTGACCAAGAAGGCTCCCGGACTGCTGCGTGGTGCCTGCTTAAGCATCATTTGGTGCTGTGACTCCCTCAGTGCGGTCCCCATCCTTTCTCTGGTTTCTGTCCTCAGCTATAGCGCTGGCACTGATCCCTCTCGCCCTTTGCCTTCCAGGTTTGAGGAGTTCCTCCATCGGAAATGGTCTTCGGAGAAGCGTTTTGGTCTGGAGGGCTGCGAAGTGCTGATCCCAGCCTTAAAGACTATTATTGATAAGTCGAGTGAGAAGGGAGTGGATTATGTTATCATGGGGATGCCCCACAGGTAACCCTGCCTCTCTGCACAGTGGTGCTTGGGGCGTGGGGAAGGGGGCATGCTGCCAGGGTTCGGTACTGGAGGGCAAACCGGTTTCTGCCATCACCTATCTGGTCTTGGCTGGTGGTGAACCTTAGCTGGAGAGCTCAGGCCGTGGCTGCTCTCCGCTTATCACAGTGTTTTCAGCTTCAGCTCATTTGTAAATTCATTTGGAGAGGTGTCGTGGCTCAAGTGGCAGAGCTTGAATCCCAGAGCAGGATTCGGCCTGCCCGCTCTGGGGCAGCTGGTGGGATGCGGCGGCAGCTGGCCCGTCCCTCTGCTGAGGGGTCTGCAGTCTCCTCAGCTGAAACCCGGAGAGCCCCCTCCCTGGGTGACCCTACGGCTGTTGCCGGCGGTGTGGGGCTGTCACACTGCTTCTGTGTGATGGGAGGAAGGCAGGTCGCTGTCGGCACGCGATGCCAGGCTGGTGCTGCTGGTTGCCAGCGACGGTCTTGTTTTTGCAGGGGACGCCTGAATGTTCTCGCCAACGTGATCAGGAAAGAGCTGGAGCAGATCTTCTGCCAGTTCGACTCCAAGCTGGAGGCTGCTGATGAGGTGAGTCTCCTCCTCTGCCTGTAGCGCGTTGCTGTTGCCCGTCCCCGTGCGGCCCCCCGGAGGCTGTGGCCATGCAGTTTGAGCTGGATTGTTCCACTGCTTGTGGTGTCACTCGGTGGCTTCGGCGTCACAGGGATTTCCACATTGCACACATGCTCGTGCGACTGAAGCCTTCGTGTCAGTGCCAGTGCTGGTGTCCCCTTGCCTGTTCTGGCTGGGGGGACGTGTGCCCTGGCTGCTGCCAGTGTCTCCAGCTCAGGCTGGGTGGCCAGCGGCTCTCCCTGCGCGTAAAGCAGCCGTGGGGTGAACAACGAGGTGAGGGGAAGGCAGCCAGCAGCAGAGGTTGGCTTGTACCCTTGCAGCAGTCCCCGGTCCCCATGTGGGGTCCAAAAGCAGCTCCAAGAGCCCCGAGGCTCGAATTGCCTGTGCTGCAGGCTCTGTTGCTGTGAGGCATTCATGCTCCAAAGTTTTCAGCATCGTAAGCAGGGATGATTTGGCTTTCAGAAAGCTGGGCTGTGCTGGCTTTGTCCTGCCATGCCCTTCAGTGGGGTTTTGAGGTGAGGATGCAGCAGCTTGGGGCGTCGAGGTGCCCTGCCTGGGAACTGCAGCGTATTGTGAGCGTTGCCACACAGCTGTAGTGCCACAGTGCGTGCAGAGCTTGGGTGAGCGTTATCCCAGCTGTTTTCCATTGTCTTCCCCAAACTCACCACACTTGCTTCTTCTCCCGCACCTATGACTTTACCTAGATGGGCTTGATGCGTGTCTGAGGTTTGTTGGCAGTTTGGCCCCTGCAACAGGCTACTTTAGCTCTGCTGAACCCCAGGTCAGCTCCTAAAGTGAGTGCCTGCTGCTTTCTGCCACTCCCTCCAGAAAATGCCCCCTTTTTCCAGCCCCTGGGGTCAGCACCGCCCTGCCTCAGGTCTCCTTCTGTGCCCCAAAAGCTGCTCACGTTCTGGGGGGGTGACTCTCCTCTCGTCTCCATCAGGGCTCTGGTGATGTGAAGTACCACCTGGGAATGTATCACCGGCGGATTAACCGCGTCACTGACAGGAACATCACCCTTTCCTTGGTGGCAAATCCTTCTCACTTGGAGGCAGCTGATCCTGTTGTTCAAGGCAAGACTAAAGCGGAGCAGTTTTACTGTGGGGACACGGAAGGGAAGAAGGTGAGTGGTGCTGAGATGCCTGCAGTGAAGTGGCCTGAGCTGGATGGGCTTTGGTGGGAGGCAGGCTGGTGAGAAAGTGAAGAAACCCAGCTGGTTTTTGTTTGCCGTGCCCCTTCCCTTGCCGTCACCCCGCTATCACCCTGATTCCCCCATCCTTCCCCACTGTCTGCGGGGATAATTTTGGTAGGGACTTGCCCACCCTGGGCTCCCGTTGCTGCTTCCTCCACCTCTGAACGACCGACTCAGCTGGGCTGTGGGGAGCAGCAGATGCCCGAACCCCTGGGTGGAAAGCAGGGAAATGAGGGACGCTCACAAAAGCCAGCCCAAGCATCACAGCTCGGGGGGCTTAGCAGTGGGAGGCTCAATCTGAAGGATCTCAGCGTGACCAGGGATAACCATTCCGGAGGCTGGGAAGGCTGAAGCCGGCAGCAGGAGGCAGCTCTCTGCACCTGGGTGGGAGAGCAGGTGGGGAACGGCATGGCGGGGGGATTTATTTGTGGTCTGATTCATTGCAGACCTGTCTCCGACACCAAGAAGTGGAAGGGTGAGATCAAAAGTGCTTCCCTTCCTCCTACATCCCGAGGGCTAGATATAAATAGACAGACTCTGTCCTTGTCTGACAGGCGGCGTCCTCAGCCAGCGCCTGGGTACGATGGCAAAATAACGTCACAGAAGCTGGAGCGAGCTCCCGGCCCGGCTCCTTGCCTCAAAGATCTTCTGGGGTGAAAGTGTGGGGGAAAGGGGCATTTTTTTCATCTTCCTCCAGTTAGAAAAAGGCTTTGCTATGGGATCTGTGTGTTTGGGAATGGGACTCGCCTCCCAGCCACTGTGTGCTGGGT
This sequence comes from Pluvialis apricaria, assembly GCA_017639485.1. Lineage (NCBI taxonomy): Eukaryota > Metazoa > Chordata > Aves > Charadriiformes > Charadriidae > Pluvialis > Pluvialis apricaria. The sequence goes on from CM030030.1 coordinate 5,646,678, forward strand.
GCCATCCTGCTGCCCAGTCAAGGTCCCCCAGCGCGCTGCCCTTGCTCAGTGGCTGCAGCCTTCTCGCTGGCGGTTGTGCCAGCTGTGGCCAGCTCCACTCTGATCCCCTGAGAAAGCATCAGATGCATTGATGAGATGCTCTGTGTCCTTTCTGGGACGCCGAAGGCTCACGGGGATGAGACCTGGGCCCTTTCCTGGTGGCTGCCCCTGCCTGCCATCCCCTGCTGACTGCTGTGGCTTCACGTCTCACAGGTGATGTCCATCCTCCTGCACGGAGACGCCGCTTTTGCTGGGCAAGGCATCGTGTACGAGACCTTTCACTTGAGCGACCTGCCTTCCTACACCACACATGGCACTGTCCACGTCGTGGTGAACAACCAGGTGAGGAGCAAGTCCCCTGCGTCCCTGCGTCCCCTCACAGACCAGCTTCTGCAGGCTCAGTTCTGGCTGGTAGCTGGCAGCAGGCAGTAGCTGTTTCCCAGCCAATGTTCCTGGAATGAGCCATAATCCTGGGGTCATCAGGGTGTACTTTTATACCCAGCTGCTCGGCAGTAGCAGCTTTTGAGCCCAGCCTGGCACAGAGGTGGTGCAATCTGATGCTTGGCATGCGAGATCACGTGGGGCTGTGCCTTTCTCCCCACACGTAAACCAGAGACATTTCACTGGGCCCATCCCATCCCTGCGGGTGCAGTGGGATAACAGCCAGGGGCAGGGACCGGGATGGACTGCGGGCCCCGAGGGCGCAGGGGATGGGCAGGTTGTGCTACGGCTGAGCAGTGCAGCCATGGGGGAACCTCCGGCTCAGCCGCAGCAGCTGAGTTGCCCTCGAAGCTGCGTGTGCAGCTTTCCAGATCCTTACCACTCTGCTGGTCCTGTTCCCTCTCACCCCCTACAGATCGGCTTCACAACAGACCCCCGGATGGCCCGCTCCTCTCCGTACCCGACCGATGTCGCCCGCGTGGTGAATGCGCCCATTTTCCACGTCAATGCAGACGACCCAGAGGCTGTCGTCTATGTGTGCAATGTGGCAGCAGAGTGGCGAAGCACCTTCCATAAGGATGTGGTGGTGGATTTGGTAAGAAACGTGGCACGAGGCTTTGACCTAAAGCTGTGGCTGTACTGTGGATGCTTGCCGGTACCTCTCGGGGTGTATTTTCTGAAAGCTGAGGTTTCTCTTCAGGGCTTGTCTGGCCCTTTTGGTGTGAGGGGAGGGAGTAGGTGTTGTAAAGCAAGGCAACGAGGCTGTAATACCTCTTGGAGAGGCAACACTGTCTCTGTATGGAGCCTGCCCTTGCCTCCAGCGCTGGGGAGGACACGCTTGCGTCCCTTCTGGGCTGTTTCAGACCCTCCCTAGCACAGAGACCCAGCTATCTCCAACCGCTTTCAGAGCCTTGGCTTGCAAGCAGCTGCTTTCAAAGGCTTTTGCCCTTCCCGGCAGGTTTGTTACAGGCGCAATGGTCACAACGAGATGGACGAACCCATGTTCACACAACCCCTGATGTACAAACAGATCCGGAAACAGAAGCCGGTGCTGCAGAAATACGCAGAACTGCTGATTTCCCAGGGGGTGGTAAATCAGCTGGAGTACGAGGTACTGTCCCTTGGAGCCTGGGAGGAAAACTGCGGGTGGCATCTCCGGGGAAATCCGGTTGTTTGGTTCATACCTGGGTGTGAATGATGTGATGGGGCCCGTTTCTGCTTGTGCTTGTCACCTAAAGGTGGCAGAGCCGTGCTGGGGTTTGGCAAGTGCTGCAGTCCTGGCAGTGATGGGTTCGGAGCCGAGGCTCGTCCTTGGACTGTGCCAGCTCCTAACAGTGCAGGAACATCTAGTTCAAGGATTGCCCTGTGATCGGTGTGGCACGGGCCATACGGTACCAGGCCACCGTGGCACGGCTGGGAGTTGGGCTCCGCAGCACTTGGGCTCGCTGTGGCCTGGGGCTGTCTGGTACAGGTGCCCTGCCCCAGCTCTGCCGCCCTGGCAGCAGCTCTGCCAGCTCTCCCTTGCTCTGGTACCGCTTTGCAGCATCTTTAGGGGTGGATGTGGATTGTTGGTTTTGACAGCAGCAGATCCCTTGGGGGACGGGGGCCTCCCGCAGCAGCTCTGCTCTCTGAGGCTGAGCTGCACAGCCCTGGGGTGCCCGTGCTGGGGGGACCAGCTGTGCCCTCCAGCACCCTCGCAGGCTTGCGCCAAGGCCCCCAGGCTTGGCACTCTTGTTTGGAGACGCCTCGCTAATGCTTTGCCATCTCCTGGTTCTGCCTTTCAGGAGGAAATTGCCAAGTACGATAAGATCTGTGAGGAGGCCCATGCGAGATCCAAGGATGAAAAGATCTTGCACATCAAGCACTGGCTGGATTCACCCTGGCCTGGTAAGTCGCGAGCAAAGTTTTGGGAGTCCCTAGCAAAGAGCCTGGCTTCTCCAGAGCCGTGGCAGCTGTTTTCTAGTAAGTCACCCTGGTGGGGAGGTGGGGTGGTGTTCTTGACTCCTGGCATCCCCACCCTTGCCTGAGGATGTTTATGACCTGAGCTCTTCACACGGAGCGGAGCGTGGCTCCTGCAGCGTGGTGGACTGCTCCTTCTCCTGCAGGTTTCTTCACTCTGGACGGCCAGCCCCGGAGCATGACCTGCCCTTCCACCGGTCTGAACGAAGAGGACTTGACGCACATCGGTCAAGTGGCCAGCTCAGTGCCAGTGGAGGATTTCACTATCCATGGAGGTAGGAGCTTGTGGAAGCTATACCAGATTGGGCGTTTGTTCCAGAGGAGGTGTGGGATAGGGCTGCAATGCAGCCTGGAAGCAAGGGACACGTTACAGTGCTTCGATACGTGTGGCCAAGGGAAGGGATTCCGCCCCTCCGCTCCATTCTCCCGAGACCCCACCTGGAGCACTGCGTCCAGCCCTGGGGTCCCCAGCGCAAGAGACATGGACCTGTACAGCAGGTCCAGAGGGGACCACGAAAATGATCCCAGGGCTGGAACAGCTCTCCTGTGCGGAAAGGCTGAGAGTTGGGGGTGTTCAGCCTGGACAAGAGGAGGCTCCAGAGAGACCTTACTTGGCCTTTCAGTGCTTAAAGGGGGCTGGTAAGAAAGGTGCAGAGAGACTTTTTACCGGGGCCTGTAGAGACAGGAGAAGGGGAAAGCGGTGTAAAGTGAAAGAGGGTCAGTTTAGATTGGACGTAAGGAAGAACTGTTTTACGGTGAGGGTGGTGAGGCACTGGCACAGGCTGCCCAGCGAAGCTGTGGATGCCCCGTCATTAGAAGTGTTCAAAGTCAGGTTGGAGGGGCTTTGAGCAATCTGGTCCAGTGGAAGGTGTCCCTGCTGATGGCGGGGGATTGGACTTAGATGATCTTTGAAGGTCCCTTCCAACCCAAACACCTCTGTGAGTCTATGAGAGTTAGTTCACAAGAGAGCTGTGGTTAAGGGAAGTGAACTGAGGAGTAGTTCTTCTTTGGGGCTGATCCTTCCCCGCAGTCCCGATTCCCTGTCCCTGGTTCATCCCTCGGGCAGAGGTGGATCCGTTTCTCTGTCCCCAGGCATTTGCAGTCTGTCAGTCTGTGGGCAGGTTGAGGGACAAACACGGTGTCGCTGGAGCTCCCTTCTGCTCCGGCTATGAACTGGCTTCTGTCCCGGCAGGTTTGAGCCGTATTCTGAAAACCCGTGGGGAGATGGTGAAGAACCGGACGGTGGACTGGGCCCTGGCAGAGTACATGGCGTTCGGCTCCCTGCTTAAAGAGGGCATCCACATCCGCCTGAGCGGCCAGGACGTGGAGAGGGGGACGTTCAGGTAAAGCTGTGCTTTTGGTGGCCATAAAAGTGGTTCCAGCCTTTCTGGAAGGAATCCGAAGGGGGACGATAGAGTAATGCTTTTCCCTTTTTCAGCCATCGCCACCACGTCCTGCACGATCAGAACGTGGACAAGAGGACCTGTATCCCCATGAACCACCTCTGGCCCAACCAGGCTCCTTACACTGTCTGCAACAGCTCTCTCTCCGAGTACGGCGTCCTTGGTGAGCAAGGAGGTCTGCGCCTGCCACCCGGGGAGCGGGGAGGCCACTGTGAGAGGATCACCCCCTCGCTTCTCTCCCATCCCTCAGGTTTCGAGCTGGGCTTCGCCATGGCCAGCCCCAACGCCCTGGTGCTTTGGGAAGCCCAATTCGGGGACTTCCACAACACTGCTCAGTGCATAATCGACCAGTTCATCTGTCCCGGGCAGGCCAAGTGGGTCAGGCAGAACGGCATCGTCCTGCTGCTTCCCCATGGCATGGAGGGCATGGTAAGGAATCCCCCCAGCTCGCGAGCACCCAGGGGTGCCCATTGTCTGGCCTGCGCCAGAAGCAGAGCCGAGGGCAGCAGTGGCAGGCGGCACTGCTCACGGCATGGTCGTGCCTGGCATGGGCTTCTCGCTCCAGCCTTGTCCCCAGCTCACACTCCTCCCCGGCTTGGTCCCCGCAGGGTCCTGAGCACTCCTCCGCCCGCCCGGAGCGATTCTTGCAGATGTGCAACGACGATCCTGATGTCTTCCCTGTGAGTGGCGGCCGCGCTGTGCTCGGCCCGGCCCTCCTGGGTCCGGCTGCTGCTTTGAAATGGGGGTGGGGTGGGGGCAATAACACCCGGGTGGGCTCAGCGCAACCCTGCGGCCGGGGCGGGTGTCGTGGAGCCGGTGGCAGGTGCCGCGGGACTCCCCGGGCTCGCGCTGCAGGCGGGAGGGTTTGAGGAAAGGGGCTGAACGCAGTGCCCAGGCTGCACCTGCGCCGCTCCTGGGGCTGCTGCACAGCGTGAGGCAGAGGTGGCCCGAAAGCGGTGTGGGAGCGGGCTGCCGGCTGCCCTGCGGCCGCTGCAGGTCTCCGTGCGCTCTGGAGGAGGAGGGGAGGGAGGGCTGGGTGCCGCTCTTCTCCCCACTGCTGGAGCCGCGAAGCCATGGGGCACCTTGTGTTTCTTGAAATCGCCTTCACTGCGCTCGCTGAGGCAGAAACTGGACGACTTTGACGTGCGCCAGCTCTACGACTGCAACTGGATCGTCGTGAACTGCTCCACTCCGGCCAACTTCTTCCATGTCCTCCGGCGCCAGATCCTCCTGCCTTTCCGCAAACCGGTCAGTTCTGCGCGCCCAGCGCGGTGCCACGGCAGGGGCAGCCCGGTGTCCCTGCTGAGCCTGGGGACGGGACTCGGGGCAGTTCTTGCACCTCAGCAGCAAACACGGGCAGTTTGCCTCTGCCCCGGCCAAGGACCTCTGGGTGCTCGGGGTTGGCTCGGTACGTGCCATGCCGCCGGCCGGCTCCTGCAGGCTGAGGTGGCTGCAACCCCGTCCTGCGCACTGCGCGGAGGTCAGAGGCGTCGGGGCTGGCGGGCATCGGTAAATAACCCAGTGCAGCCGCTTGCCTTCAGCTCTGGCCGTGGGGCAGGCGGGGCCCCGGCAGCACCTCAGCCCCTTCCCCAGGGGAAGCCCAGGCCGGGGGAGCCGGTGCTGCCGGGAAGCGGTGCGCGGTCTGGCAGAGCAGGAGGAGCGCATCTCTTGCAGCTGCTCCTGTGCTGGGGCAGAGCGGCCGGTGGGCCGGGCCGGTCTGCGCTCTGCCCTTGGCTTGCAGGGGAGGTGTTTCTGGCAAGGCTGACCACCGTACTTATCCCCCTCCAGCTGATAATCTTCACTCCAAAGTCGCTGCTGCGTCACCCCGAAGCCCGTTCCAGCTTCGACGACATGCTGCCAGGTACGGAGCGGCGCGGAGGTGTTTGTTTCCCGCCCTCCCCTGCGCCTCTCTGTGGGGTGACGGGTGAAGGGCGAAGGGCAGGAGCGGCCGCCTCGGGTAAAGTCTGCCTGGCAGCAGCCTCCCCTGCCGAAGGGCGGCCAAGCGCAGCTCGCGCCACCGGCATCGGGGCACCACACAGCCCGTGCGGGCCGCTCCGTGCCGGCACAGCGCAGGGTTTGCTTTCTGCCTCCCCACTCCCCTCCAGCGCGAGCCGGTGTACGCGCCCCTGCCGTGCCTGGGCTGTGCCAGCTGCAGCTGCGTACCCGGCAAATTGCAGCCGCCCCTTGTTCGTGCCGAGTCCAGCACGCCGGGGAAACGTGGCTCGGCTTTGCCACGCCGTTTCCTCCGTCGGCAGCCGCTTCCTGCTGGAGCGGCGCGGCCGGGGCTTGGCAGCCCTGCGTCGCACAGAGCCACGATGGTTTGTGCTGGGGGCCGGACCCGGTCGCAGCCAGGCTGGCTCTGCCTCTCCGCTCTGCCTGGCGTGCCGGGGGGTGGCAGGGGACAGGGGTGACAGTGCTGCCCTCTCTCTTGGCAGGCACCCACTTCCTCCGCGTCATCCCCGACGGCGGCCCCGCGGCCCAGAGCCCCGAGAAGGTGAAGCGGGTGCTGTTCTGCACCGGCAAGGTCTACTACGACCTGACCCGCGAGCGCAAGGCCCGGCAGATGGAGGCTGATGTGGCCATCACCAGGGTGGAGCAGGTGAGCAGGGGCCGGCCACCTCCGAGCCCGCGGGCCGGGGGCTGCCGTGGCCCCCGTGACACCACCGTGATGCCGCTCTGTCTCCCCCGCAGCTCTCCCCCTTCCCCTTCGACCTCCTCCAGCGGGAAGCGGAGAAGTACCCGGCCGCCGAGCTGGTGTGGTGCCAGGAGGAGCACAAGAATCAGGGCTACTACGACTACGTCAAACCCCGGCTCCGCACCACCATCAACCGCGCCAAGCCCGTCTGGTAGGGACTCGGCAGAGGGGCCGTGGCGCTGGGGGAGGGTTTAGGGGGTGCAGACCCCCCCCTCACTCCCTCTCTTCTACCCTGCAGGTACGCGGGGCGGGAGCCGGCGGCTGCCCCCGCCACTGGCAACAAGAAAACCCACCTGACGGAGCTGCAACGGCTCCTCGACACGGCCTTCAACCTCGACGCCTTCAAGGACCTGGCCTAAGCGCCAGCCCGGCGGCAGCATGCGCCCGTCCGTCTGTCTGTCCCTCTGTCTGACCCTCGCTCGCCTCCCCCCTCCCTCCTTAACTACAGACCTTGTAAAACCCCACGCCGCGCCTGGAGTCCTTGTCTGGCTTGAGCTGGGGCAGCGTCGGGGCAGCTGCCCCCGGGGGGGGGGGGAGAGGGGCCCGGAGCTCCCCCCGTCAAAGGGTGGGCGAGACCCAAAGCCCCCCAGGAGGGGCCGTGCCTGGGGGGTCTCCAGTGCTGTGGGCCCAGCAGCCTCCCAGTCCCTCCCAGTCCCGTCACACGTGCCCTGAAGCTGCTGCCCCTCTCGGGGGGGGGGGGCGGTCTGGGCCCCCCCCTGCGCCCCCCCCAGCTCCCCGGGCGCTGTGGGGCATTTCCATCCCTGGGGAGCGCGTTCCCGCTCTGCCCGCGCCGGCACCGAGCCCACTGCCTCCTCCTGGCGGGGCTGACGGGGGCCTCCCCAGTAACGTCGCGTCCCCCCAGTGCCGCCCGGCTCCCGCGGCTGTGGGGTGGGGGGTGTGGGGAGCGGGGGGTGCTGCACACCCGCGGGTGTTTGCGCACACGCGTGCCGCCTCTCCCAGCCAGAGCGCGCGCATGTCACCGCCGCACGGTCTCCCTGGTGCACGTGGGAGCCGCGTCCCCGCTCGCGCACACGCGGGGAGGCGCTGTGCGTGCAGCCTGTGGCTGCGTCACGCTGCCGCGCGCGCGTTACACTGTCATACGCGTGTGTCGCTTTGCTACACACGCGTGTTGTGCTGCCACACACGCGCTGCACTCTCACACGCGTCACGCGCGTGTGTTGCAGTCTTGCACGTGTTGCACTGTCACATGTGTGTCATGCTGCCGCGTGCGTGTCACACTGCCACACACGTCTTGCACTCTCACACGCGTGTCGTGCGTGTTGCAGCCTTGCACGCATCACACCATCACATGCCTGTCACGCTGTCACACGCGTGTCACGCTGTCATACATGCGTGTCACGCTGCCGTGTGCGTGTCACACTGCCGGACGCATGTTGCACTCTCACACACGCGTCACGTGCGTGTGTTGCAGTCTTGCACGCGTTGCGCCATCACATGTGTCACACCGTCACGCGCGTGTCACACTGTCATACATGCGTGTCACGCTGCTGCGTGCGTGTCACACTGCCACACACGTCTTGCACTCTCACACGCATGTCGTGCGTGTTGCAGCCTTGCACGCATCACACCATCACATGCCTGTCACGCTGTCACACGCGTGTCACGCTGTCATACATGCGTGTCACGCTGCCGTGTGCGTGTCACACTGCCGGACGCATGTTGCACTCTCACACACGCGTCACGTGCGTGTGTTGCAGTCTTGCACGCGTTGCGCCGTCACATGTGTCACGCCGTCACGCGCGTGTCACACTGTCATACATGCGTGCCACGCTGCTGCGTGCGTGTCACACTGCCACACACGTCTTGCACTCTCACACGCGTGTCACGTGCGTGTTGCAGCCTTGCACACGTCGCACCATCACATGCCTGTCACGCTGTCACACGCGTGTCACGCTGTCATACATGCGTGTCACGCTGCCGTGTGCGTGTCACACTGCCGGACACATGCTGCACTCTCACACACGCGTCACGTGCGTGTGTTGCAGTCTTGCACGCATCACACCATCACATGCCTGTCACGCTGTCACACGCGTGTCACGCTGTCGTGTGCGTGTCACACTGCCGGACGCATGTTGCACTCTCACACACGCGTCACCTGCGTGTGTTGCAGTCTTGCACGCGTTGCGCCGTCACATGTGTCATGCCGTCACGCGCATGTCACACTGTCATACATGTGTGTCCCGCTGTCGCGTGCGTGTCACACTGCCACACACGTCCTGCACTCTCACACGCGTGTCACGCGCGTGTTGCAGCCTTGCACGCGTCGCACCATCACATGCCTGTCACGCTGTCACACGCGTGTCACGCTGTCACACGTGTGTCACGCTGTCATACATGCGTGTCCCGCTGTTGCGTGCGTGTCACACTGCCACACATGTCCTGCACTCTCACACGCGTGTCACGCGCGTGTTGCAGCCTTGCACGCGTCGCACCATCACATGCCTGTCGCGCTGTCACACGCGTGTCACGCTGTCATACATGCGTGTCCCGCTGTCGCGTGCGTGTCACACTGCCACACACGTCCTGCACTCTCACACGCGTGTCACGCGCGTGTTGCAGCCTTGCACGCGTCGCACCATCACATGCCTGTCGCGCTGTCACACGCGTGTCACGCTGCCACACACGCCTCGCGCTGCCACACACGTGTGCCCCGCCGCCGCGCCCCGCCCCCGCCGTCACGCCCCGCGTCACCCATGGCTGTCCCCGTCCACCCCCCCCCCCCCCCGCGCGTCACGAGCACCCACGCACGCACAGCGCTCGGCGCTCGACTGCCCGCGCCTGGCGGGGGCGGGGCGGGGCGGGGCGGGGCGGGGCCGCGCATACCGATGAGCTCGCGGCCCCATTGTGCGCGCCGGCGGGAGGGTTCGGCCGGGCCGGGCTCGGCCCCTCCCTCCCCCCCCCACCCTCCCCCTCCCTTTCCCTCTCCCCCCCTCCCCTCCCCTCCCCTCCCCCCGCCGTGGAGCCGCGGCCGCGCGCGGGCTGAAAATCCCGCGCAGCTTCCGCGCAGCCGCGCGCGCCCGGCCGCCGCCAGGGCCATTTTGGGGCCGATCGCGACGGTGAGTGCGGGGCAGGGGACGGGGGGACGGACGGACGGACGGACGGACGGGAGGCAAAATGGCTCCCCCAGCCCCCCCCCGACGTGCCCGGGGGCGGAGATGGCCGCCCCCTTCATCCCCCTCCTCTTCCTCTCCGCAGCCCCGGCTGAGGGTGACGCCGTCCCGCCGCCGATGAACTCCATGAACCCCATGAAACCCTCCCTGCCGCCCACCCCCCACGGGTGAGCACCCCCCCCCCCCCCCCTTCCTCTCCCCCCCCCCCCCCCCCTTTTCGGTCTCCTTCATCTTAATTAATTTGTTTTTCTTTCTAGTGATGGTTCATTTGCATACGAGGCCGTTCCTTGGCAACCGAGCACCAATCAGCCGGCGGGATCCCTCTCCGTGGTAACCACCGTCTGGGGTGTCAGCAACACCTCCCAGAGCCAGGTACCCCCCCCCCAAAATCCTCATCACGCCCCCCCCCCCCCGAAAAGCATGGCGACCCCCTGCATAATTCCCCCTCTCTGCAACCCCCCCCAGGTTTTCGGCAGCCCCATGGGCCCTGGGGGGAGCAGCTCCAGCACCCCGCTGCTGCCCGGTATGGCCGGCACCAGTTCGGGTATGAGCTCGCCACCGTTCCTACCGCAACAGCCCTTCGCCGAGGGGGCGACTGGGAAGGGCTACGTGCAGCCGGGTGTCTATGGCCGCAGCGCCTATCCTGGCGGGACGGGCTTCACCGCTAGGTAAGGCCGGCCCTGTGCCCGCCGTGCTGGCACGCGTCCCCACCAACAGGGCCACCGCACACCCCTTCCCCGTCTCTCTGTCCTCCAGCTATGCCGGTAGCCCCGGTGGCCCCGGTGGGATGGGGCTCCCCTCGCACGCCGGCCGGCCTCCTGCCGACTTCACCCAGGCAGCCGCTGCTGCTGCCGTGGCCGCTGCCGCCGCCACAGCCACGGCCACAGCCACAGCGACGGTGGCAGCGCTGCAGGAGAAGCAGAGCCAGGAGCTGAGCCAGTACGGCGCGGTAAGAGCCCGGCCGCAGCAGAGCCGGGGAGCCACTGGCAGCTGCCGCCGCCCCACCGTTACCCCCCGTCTCTCCCCACCACAGATGGGCGCGGGGCAGCCCTTTGGCAGCCAGTTCCTGCCCCACGCCGGACCCCGTGGCCCCGCCGGCATGAGCCCGGCTGGCATGGCAGGCGTCATGGCTTCCTCCGGCGTCTCCCCTGTCAGCATGAACCCCGCGCGGGCACCCGGGGCCAGCTCGCTGTACGGCGGGCAGCGGGTGCCCCAACACACCTACCCCGGTCCCCCCCCGAGCCAGCAGCTCCCCCGCCAGGGCCTCAAGCGGGCGTATTCCAACGAGGTGAGCATCTGCACCGGGGGGCTGCGGCGTGCCGCAACTGCCCCGTTCCCCCCCCCCCGCCCCCCCATCAGCGGTGACTTGCCCCCGGCCCTGCAGGGATACCCGGCACAGCAGTACCTCCAGGGCGGGCAGTACGCTGCGGCCGGTGCCCAGTACGCCCCCAGCGCCCCCCAGCCCTCCGCGCCGTCCCCCTCCTACCCCGGCCACAGGCTGCAGCAGGGCATGGGCCAGTACCTCTCCGCCTCGGGCAACGCTGGACCCTATTACAAGGTACTGGAGGGGGCACAGCCAGCACGGGGCGGGGGGTGGCAGGGCCCTACCGTCCCCTGGTGTCACCCCCCGGGGACCTTCCTGCACCCACAGCCGGCTGACCAGTTCAACGGGCAGAGCGCCGGCTTCAGCGCCTACAGCCAGGCGGCCGTCAACGGGGTGAGTCCTGGCGCCGGGCGGGGAATGTGTGGACAATGTCGGCCCGGCTGGGAGCTGAGGGTGCGCGGTGCCTCCGCAGCCGGGCCGGTCGCTGCCGGGGTACCCCAGCTCGCCGCTGGCGGGGAACCCCACGCCGCCCATGACGCCGGGCAGCGGCATTCCCCCCTACGCCTCCCCGGGTCAGGACGTCAAGTCACCCTTCCTGCCGGACATGAAGCCCAGCGTCACCTCCCTGCACCCGTCCCCCTCGGGTAGGTGCGCCCGGCGGGGGAGGGGGGCTGCCGGGGGGCAGGCACGTGGCAGAGACCCCCACCGTGCGCCGGGGCCCCGGTGTGGGCCCCACTGCCGGGGGCCCCGTGGCCATTGCCCCTTTAAAGAGGAGGTGCTGTGGGGAGGCCTCTGAGGAGAAGGGCGGGGCTGCTGCGCGGGGGCGTGGCCACTGCCAGGGCTCTGGGGGGGGGGGGGGGGGGGGGGGGCTCGCAGGCACTGGCCAATGAGAGGGTGGATTGAGGGAGTGGGCGGGGCTTCCTTTGAAGGGGGCAGGGCTGCCTGTAGTGGGAGGGGCTTGTGAAAAGGGTGGGGCCTCGGTGGGAGGGGCATCACTCAGGAGTGGTTGCTTTGGTGGGAGGGGCTTCTTGCATAGGGTGGGGTACCCTGGAGTGGGCGGGGCCTCGGGTATAGTGGGAGGGGCTTTCTGTGGGATCGGTTTCCTGTCTGGATGGGGCGTGGCTGTAGTGGGAGGGGCTTCTTGCAAAGGGTGGGCCCTCGCAGAGTGGGAGGGGCTTATGACGTAGGGGTGGGGCCTCCGAGGGGGGAGGGGCTTCCTGCATAAGGGTGGGGTGCTCTGGAGTGGGCGGGGCCTCCACTCTGGGGGTGGGGCTTTGAGTGGGAGGAGCTTCCTGCATGGGAGGGGCCCTCCTAGAGTGGGCGGGGCCTCGGGTATAGTGGGAGGGGCTTTCTGCGGGATTGGCTTCCTGTATGGATGGGGCGTGGCTGTAGTGGGAGGGGCTTCTTGCAAAGGGTGGGCCCTCCCAGAGTGGGAGGGGCTTATGACGTGGGGGTGGGGCCTCTTTGAGTGGGAGGAGCTTCATGCATAGGGTGGGGCTGTCCGTAGTGGGAGGAGCTTCGTGGGGGTGGGATGCCCCGGAGTGGGAGGAGCTTCTTCGAGGGGGCGGGGCTTCCTGCAGGATGGGTTCTTGAGCAGTGGGTGGGGCTTTGCTGGGGTGTGGCCGGGTGGGGGGCGTGGCCTGGGCATGGCGGGGCGGCGCGCGCTGACGGTGTGCCTGGCAGGGCCGGCCTCCGGGGAGGAGCTGCGGCTGACCTTCCCCGTGCGGGACGGGGTGGTGCTGGAGCCCTTCCGCCTGCAGCACAACCTGGCCGTCAGCAACCACGTCTTCCAGCTGCGCGACTCCGTCTACAAGACCCTCATGATGAGGTGGGGGGGGGGGCGGGGGGCGGTGCGGCAGGGCATGGCAGGGCACCGTACGGTACCGCGTGGCGCAGCGCAGCGCCGTGGGGGTGGCACGGTACGTGGCGCGGTTCAGCACGGCATGGTGTTGCGTTGGTGCCGTGGCGCCTGGTGCGCCTCAGCGCCGCACAGTGCCGTGTGCGTGGTGCTGCATGGCATGGTGGTACACGGCGTGGCTCGCCGCAGCACCAGTGCTGTACCTGGTGTGGTTTGGCACGGTGCTGCACGGGGTGGCACGGCATGGATGGCGTGCCTTGGCACGGCACGGTGCTGTACGCGTGGTGGTGCGTGGCATGGCACGGTGCTGCCTCGCGTGGCGGTACGTGGTGTGGCTTGGCATGGCACGGCGCCGTGCAGCGTGCTGGCAGCCGGCGTGGTTTGTCACAGTGCTGTATAGCACGGCGGCGCTGGGCACAGCGTGGTGCTGCGTGGCACCGTGGTACCCGGTGCGGCGGCTCGCGTGTGGCCACGCCCCTGCCACACCCCTGCCACGCCCCTGCCACACCCCTGCCACACCCCTGCCAGGCCCGACCTGGAGCTGCAGTTCAAGTGCTACCACCACGAGGACCGGCAAATGAACACCAACTGGCCAGCCTCCGTCCAGGTCAGCGTCAACGCCACGCCGCTCACCATCGAGCGTGGTGACAACAAGACCTCCCACAAGCCGCTCTACCTGAAGCACGTCTGCCAGCCCGGCAGGAACACCATCCAGATCACTGTCACCGCCTGCTGCTGCGTGAGTCACCGCAGGGGTCCCGGGGGGCAGCGGGGGTGGCTGGGGCCGCGGCTCAGCCCCCCCCCCCCCCCGGCCCTGTCTCCCTGCAGTCCCACCTCTTCGTCCTGCAGCTGGTGCACCGGCCCTCGGTGCGCTCGGTGCTGCAGGGGCTCATCAAGAAGCGCCTACTCCCCGCCGAGCACTGCATCACCAAAAGTGAGCACCGTGGCTTTCCCCCCCCCCCCCGGCCTGCTGGGGCCTGGGGGACAGGGGGAGGTGTGTGTGGGGGGCACATTGGTCGGGGGCTGCAGCGTGGCAGTGAGGTCACCCTGGCGCGGGGCTCTGGCATGGTGAGGTGTCCCCCCTCACCGTGATGTGTCACCCTCATCCAGGGGCTCTGGCGTTGGGGGGGGGGGGGGCCTGGTGAGGGGCTCTGGTGGGGGGGGGACACACACGACACGCTGGTTTGGGGTCTCTGGCACAGTGAGTGGGGGCACACCCTCATCCAGGGGCTCTGGTATGGGAGGGGGACATCTTGGTCTCTTGGTCAGGAGCTGCAGCACAGCTTGTGGGGGGGGGGCACATCCCGGTCCGAGGACTCCGGTGTGGGGGCTACGGACATCCTGGTTGGGGTCCACAGCACGGGGCGGGGGCGCACGCTGGTCCAGGGGTTGCAGCAGGGTGGGGCGGACGCCCTGGTCCAGGACTGCAGCAGGATGGGGGTGATGGGGCACTGTGCCCAGGTGCCACCCTGGTGCCGGCGTCCCAGTTCTGACCCTCGGTGCCCTTCGCCTTCCCCACCCGCCAGTCAAGCGCAACTTCAGCAGCGGGACCATCCCGGGGACCCCGGGGCCCAACGGCGAGGATGGAGTGGAGCAGACGGCCATCAAGGTGTCCCTCAAGTGCCCCATCACCTTCCGGAGGATTCAGCTCCCAGCCAGGGGCCACGACTGCCGGCACATACAGGTAGGGAGGGTGGCGGTGAGGGGGGAGTGTCTCCCACCCCGTGTCCCCCGTCCTGTCTCCCCCTGCTGCCGCCGGCTCAGCTGCTGCTCTCCCCCTGCAGTGCTTCGACCTGGAATCATACCTGCAGCTCAACTGCGAGAGGGGGACATGGCGGTGTCCCGTCTGCAAGTGAGTGGGGGCCCAGTGGGTTCCCTGCCTGCGGGGGGGGGGGGGGGTTCCCTGCCTGCGGGGGGGTTCCCTGCCCTCACCCTGCCTCTCCCTGCCTTCAGTAAGACGGCCCTGCTGGAGGGGCTGGAGGTGGACCAGTACATGCTGGGCATCCTGATCTACATCCAGAAGTAAGTTTCCCCACTCCATCTGTCCACGACCGGCACCGTGCCACCCCCTGGGGGCGCAGAACCCCCCCCTCCAGGCTGACTCCCCCCACCATCCTGCCACCCCCAGCTCGGAGCATGAGGAGATCACCATCGACCCGACCTGCAGCTGGAAACCCGTCCCGGTCAAACCTGATGTCCACGTCAAGGAGGAGCCGGAGGGGCCGGCGCTGAAGCGGTGCCGGACCCTCAGCCCCACGCACATGGTGCTGCCCAACATTATGGAGATGATTGCGGCCCTGGGGCCCGGCTCCGCACCCTTCCCGGCACTGCCGCCGCCGCCGGCGGGTGCTGCTGCCGACTACGGCGCCCCGAGTATGGGGGACACACGGGAGATGGGGATGGGCCCTCTCTGTCGTCCCGTCCCCCCCCCCCTCAACTGCCTCCTTTCCTCCTGCAGGTTCCAGCTTTCCGGGACCGGGGGGTTTCCCAGAGCCGTTTCCCCCCCCCCGGTGCCCCCGGCACACCGACACTGAGCGACTTCGCACCGGGACCCCCCCCCATCTCCTACCAGTCCGACATCCCTGGCGGGCTCCTGGCCCCCGAAAAACCCCCCGCGCCCCCTCTCCCTGCACAGGTCAGCCGGGCTGCGGGCGGGAGGCTGCACCCTCACCCCCACATCTCCCCGGGGCGGGGGGGTCACGGTGGTGGTGGGGATCACGGTGGGCTCATCGCCCCCCCCCGGGGTGTCTCACCTCCACGCTCTCCCCCCCCCCCTTAGCTGCCCCCGCCGGGGCGGATGGAGCCCTCCCACCCCCCGGTGCAACCGGGGCTGCACAACCCCTCCCCGGGCAGCCAGCCGGCACAGCCGCTGCACCACCGGAGCGCTGCGGCGCGGCCCCCCCCGGCTCCCCCCGCCGACCTCGCCTTCCCGCCCGCGCCCGGCATGGCGGGGACCGGCGAGGGCGCTGAGCCTGCCCTCGACGTGAGTACAGCGGGGCGGGGGGCGGAGGGGCGGCCGGGGGTCCCTCTGCCCGTTTGGGACCGGCGGCCGCCGTGGGGGGGGGGCGTGGGGGAGCTGCGGGGGGGCGGGGGCCGGTGGTCACAGCCTGCCGCCCCCAGCTGCTGCCCGAGCTGACGAACCCCGACGAGCTGCTCTCCTACCTGGGCCCCCCCGACCTCCCCGCCAGCAGCAACGACGACCTCCTCTCCCTCTTCGAGAACAACTGAGCCATCCTCGCTCCCCCCCCCCCCCCCGCCCCCGGACCACCCCGAGGGGTCGGGGGGGGGGGGAGGCGTGAGGGGGGGGGGTTTACCGGCGTGCCCCTGCCCGCCGCAGACCCGGGCCACCCCCCCCCCCCCCAACAAGGGGGCTTCCCCTGAAGGGACAGACAGACGGACAGGCTCGCCCCGCGCCCCCCCCCCCCCGAAGCACAAGGCTGTACATAGTGTAGAAACACTACTGCCCCCCCGAGACCCCCCCCACCCCGTATTTAAAGGCAAGTGCGTCGCTGCGGGGCCGGCCCGCGTCCCCGTATAAATGTGCAAACTCCGCTTCCCCGGCGGGGGGGGGGGGGGAAGGGGAGACCTGTGGGGCTCGGCCCCCCCCCCCCCCCCCCCCCGCCGCCGAGCTCCCTGTACCGTCTCCTTATCGCTGGCTATTAAAGGATTTCGTTTCGGCGGGGCTCACGCGTGTCCCCCTCCGTCCTTTGTCACCCCGCGGGGGGAGGGTGGCCCCGCGCCCCCCCCCCCCATACACGGGTGGGGGAGGAGCCGCTGGGGGGCGGGGGCTGGGCGGATCCCGCCCCCTCCCCAGGGCGGTGGCGGCCGGGCCGGGCGGTGAAGCGTGCCCGCCGCCATCAATCATTGCCGGCGGGCAGCGCTGCCGGCAGCGCACAGCACGGCGGGGGCGGGGGGCTTTGCCCAGGGCCGGGGGGGGTCCGGGGGCGGCCTCCGAGGTGGGAGCGGGGCCCGGCAGCGCCCCCCGCGCCCCGCTGGCGCCGCGCATGCGCGCCCCGCCCTGCCCAGCCGCCAGACCCGCGCGCGCCCCCCGCCCCCGCCTCGTTTCTACCCCCCCTCTCGCCTTTTCAAACGCGGCGCCGCTGATTGGCCGCTCACCCCGCCGCTCCGCCGCAAGACTAGCGGCCGTTGGCCGGCGCCGCGGGGGAGGCGGGTCCTCCCCGGCCCTATATAAGCGGCGGCGCGTAGCCTTTTTCCTTCTGCTGCGCCGCGCCCGCCGAACGGAGCCGTCGCTGCTGCTGCCGCCGCCCCGCTCCCACCCCGCTCCCGCCATGGCCAACCCCGTCGTCTTCTTCGACATCGCTGCCAACGGCGAGCCCCTGGGGCGCGTCACCTTCGATGTGGGGGGGGGGGAAACAGGTTTGGGGGGGGGGCGGGGGCGGCCGGCGCTGAGGAAGGGGACCCCGCCGCCATTTCCTCGTCGGGTCCCTGAGGGGTGGCGGGCACTGCGCCTGCGCGGCTGGGGGTGGGGGGGCCGCGCCGCCTCCACGTGGCCGCGGCTCCCCCGGGGATATTGGGGGGGGGGGGGGGTATCGGCGCCCCGGGCCCCCCCCCCCCCCCGGCAGCGGCGCGGAGGGAACAAAGGCCCCGATGCAGCCTGCGGCCCCGCGGCGGGGCGGAGGATGCGGCCGGGCTTGCCCGGGGGGCGGCGGAGGGTGCCAGCCCAGGGCGTGCCGCCGCCCGCGGGCATTCCCCTTTACCCCCCCCCCCCGGCGCGGCCTTGCCGCCAGCCCGCGTTCCGGGAGGCTCCGCTCCGCCCCGGCAGCGGGGCCGCTGCTGCCCGCGCCGCCATTTTGTCCCGTTCCCCCCCCCACCACCACCTCCCAGCCCAAAGCGGGGCCGCCCCAGCAGCCCCCGGAGCCGCCCGGTGCATCGGAGCGAGCTGCGCCTCAACCTCCCTCATTCCCTCCCGGGATGCTTCTAGCGCTGCCGTTGTGCTGCCGGCTGGCCGCGGGATTGTCGCCGCGAAGGGAAAGCATTTAGCGCCCTGCCAAGCGCGCAGCCGGGGTGTGAAGCATCTCCGGCACGGCCGGGCGCCGCGCTCCAGGAATGGCCGCGCTGCGGCTGCCGCAGAGCCCCGCCTGGCAGCGCCTCGCCGCCCAGATGGCTGCTGCCTGCCCGAAATCCTGCCGGAGTGCTGGGGAGGCGCCGTGCGCGCTGCCTGGGAACGCTCCAGTCAAATAGGGGTTGTTGGTTTTTTTTTTTTTTTAATTCAATCTCAGCCAGCGGAACGAATGCACCATCCGCCCGGCTGGTGAGGCATGCGGCATATTTAAACTCGTTTGGATGCCATGTCCGTTAGTTCAGAGTTTCCAGATGAAAGTGTGAAGTGGGGAATCCTCTGCAGGCACAGCCGGGAGTCCCTGGGCTCTGAGCAGCGAGGGGGGGGATCCCTGCGGGCTGGGGGTGCAGCCAGTCTTCACCCCAGTTTGACTAACAGCCTCTTTCTCTGTTTGCAGCTGTTTGCAGACAAGGTCCCCAAGACAGCAGGTTGGTAAAGCAGCGCTGGCCGCACTGCGGCTGCACCAAACCCCAGTGCTCTCTCCTTAACTCTGGACAAAATGAGCCATTCATGGTGGTTTTCCTCTTCCATTGCAGAAAACTTCCGTGCCCTGAGCACCGGTGAGAAGGGATTTGGCTACAAGGGGTCCTGCTTCCACAGAATCATTCCTGGGTTCATGTGCCAGGTGGGTGGGTGAGGAGATCTGGCATTTGCGGGGGTTTTGGAGTTGGGTGCTGGCAGATTTGGGGTGGGAAGGTGGATCAGCCTCCTGCCTGCAGCCTCTGCAGGGCTGCCGCGCCTGGTTCGAGAGTATTCTCCTGCGCCTGTGACCTGAAAGGCTGCTTCTTCGCAGGGTGGCGACTTCACACGCCACAACGGCACTGGCGGCAAATCCATCTATGGGGAGAAGTTCCCTGATGAGAACTTCATCCTGAAGCACACGGGCCCTGGCATCCTGTCCATGGCCAACGCCGGCCCCAACACGAACGGCTCCCAGTTCTTCATCTGCACTGCCAAGACCGACTGGTGAGTCGGGGACTGCGGGAGGGTGAGCTGGGGGGAAGGTGGCACGCCAGGCCTGGTGCCGAGGTCCCCGCGTAGAGATGGCAGGTGCCAGCCGTGACTGGTGTTTCTCTTGCAGGTTGGATGGCAAGCATGTTGTCTTTGGCCGCGTCAAGGAGGGGATGAATGTGGTGGAGGCCATGGAGCGCTGTGGCTCCAAAGATGGCAAAACAAGCAAGAAGATCACCATTACCGACTGTGGGCAGCTCTCATAAACCCTTGTCTTAACAACTGACCATTCCTTCAGCAGTCCGGGCGCTGTGCCCCGCTGCAGCTCACCCTGTCCCACCCCGCTCCTGACTTACTGCTGCGTTTCTACGGGGTCTCAGCCCCATGTGCCCGGTCCAGCCGGGCCGCAGTACCTTGTATGAGTCTAAATAAAACGAGTTAAACCACAGCAGCCCTATTCTCTTGCCCTTACTCTGGGGTGTGTGGGAGGACGGGAGTCGGTGCTGCGCGGGCCTGAGGACGTCAGCAGTGTGGCTACACCAGGTCCTCAGTAGGGTCCAGAGTAAACCGGTGCAATGGTCCCATTAAGTGAGAGTCCAGGTCTGGGAGGATCCCGGTGCTCCCAGTTCAAGCAATCCAGTCTGGGGGGAGCCCAGTGGTCCCTGGGGGGTGGGGGTGGTAGTGGTGGTCCCAGTTTGGCGGTGTCCAGTTTGGGATGAGGTGGTTGCAGCTCTAGGAGGATCCCAGTGTTCCGGTTTGAGGGTGGTTGGTGGTGCCCCGGGGATGGATCAGCGTTGAGTGCAGGGGCCCTGTGTGTGGCAGTGCCTGGAGCCTGGCGGGGCCTTTAAGAAGGATGCGGTGGCCATGGAGAACAGCATCCCTGCTGCCAGCCCCCACCAGCTGGGCCTGCATCTGCCAACTGGCAGAGGCAGGGTGAAGCCCGAAGGTGAGGTCTGGCTGTGTCGGAGCCTGCGGGAGGCCTGTGCTGAGGAAAGCTTGCATCACCCTGGGGCTGGGTTGGCTTTGCCTTTGCAGCAGGGGAGACCACCACAGCAGCCTGCGGACCTGCCTGAGCAGGGGCCAGATGCCTTTGCTGAGGTCCTTCCTCAGCAGGCAGGTGACACCAACATCAATGATATGCTCACCTTGCTCAAGGCCGTAGAAGGCACAGACACGATCCCCAATGTCTGTGACAGCCCCAGCTTGACCACCTTCAATGGTGAGCTCCCTGACCTCAGAGTACATGGCAAAGGGTGGCTGCTGCGAGGACTGAGTGGTGGCAGCAGGGCTTGGGGGCAGCAAGGACACTGTGCCCCATGTCCCCAGCAGCACTGCCTTCTGGAGTACAGGGCGGAGGGTGACTGCCCTGAGGAGCGACACTGGGGGGGTGACATCCCCCAGGGGAAGCAGGGTGCGGTGGTGTCGGTCCTCCCCACCCACTGCCAGAGAGTCCTGGGGAGCCTCCTCAGGGCAGTCCTACGGAGGCTTTGGAGGAGAGTCCTCCAGAGAGTGCCCTGCTGAGCCCCCTACAGATCCCACTGCAGACTCCCCTGGCTGCCCCCTGGTGTCATCCGCCCTGGGTGGCCCAACGGGGGGAGGAGGCGCTGCGGAGGCAGCCCTGGGTGGTTTTGACTCACTTGCCGCTGCCACCAGGTGTTGGGTTATATTTCCCCAGCCCCAACCTCAATGGTGGTTTTCCTAATGACCTTTATTTATACACCAGCCAGGATGACATGGGCCATAATTATTGCAGGGTAACCAAAGCCAACCATGCTGATGCCATCTCAAACCTTCCCCTCTTGCAACTGAGTCTGGGGTGATTGCCACTCTATAAGGATGGCGTATACACCAAATAAAACACTGTCCTTGATTTATGGTCTCTGATGTTCCACTTGGCCAAGCAGCAGATGCCTCGCTGGTCCAGGTTGCTCTGGAAAGAAAACAACCAACACGGCTCTGGGGTTCCTCTAGTATTTGTAAGCTCAAATGGTCCCAGTGTCAATCTCCAAGGTAGGACTGACAGAGTACCATGGGGTTGAGAGTGGTCCATCTGATGTTCTTTTGGCAGTTGTTTAACATGAGTGGTGAATCCAGTTAGCCTTCTCTGCAACCTTTACAGGAAAGTAAGAAGTTCCTTACATATACACAGTATATGTAAGCATATACTTGGACCCCAATTTAGGGTCCAACTTCCTTTTGTGAGCGTGGACTTTTATCATTACCGCATCTCCAGACTACCTATCATGTAATTGCATTCCAGCTGGTACTGGTTGAATCCATCTGGCTTGTGCCCTATTTTCTTGTAGATGTTTTTGTATCCCCAATACAAATTTGTTAACTTGTTCATCACCATCTAAGAGGCTGGCCCTAGCAGGGACAAAGGTCCCAGGTACTGCTAAGTGTCTGCCAAGCACTATTTCTGCTGATGACAACCCTAGAGGTTGGCAAGTGGTATTTCTGATATCCCATAGCACTATTCCTAAAACTTCAGGTCATTTCACGTCGTTACCTGACTACGAGTTCGAGCAAGTTTATTTTTGCGTGTCCTGTTCATTCTTTCTGCCTGTCATGAGGACTGCGGACCATAGAATCATAGACTGGTTTGGGTTGGAAGGGACCTTAAAGCTCATCCAGTGCCACCCCCTGCCCTGGGCAGGGACACCTCCCACCAGCCCAGGGTGCTCCCAGCCCTGTCCAACCCGGCCTTGGACACCTCCAGGGATGGGGCAGCCACAGCTTCTCGGGGCAGCCTGCGCCAGGGGCTCACCACCCGCACAGGCAACAATTTCTTCCCAATATCTCATCTCAATCTCCCCTCTGTCAGTGTCAAACCATTCCCCCTCGTCCCATCGCTCCCCTCCCTGACCCAGAGTCCCCCCCAGCTCTCCTGGAGCCCCTTTAGGCACTGGAAGGGGCTCTGAGGTCTCCGCGGAGCCTTCTCCTCTCCAGGAGGAGAAAATTCCACATAATGTAATTCCACATAATGTAAGTTGCAGTAAATCCAGTCTTGTTTAACATGACAGTCATGTATAAAGACTGAAGTAAGAACATTTCTTCTGAATGGTGGCACTCAGAGGCAGAAGTAACTGAGAATTTTAGGGGAATACTTGTACCACTCTTGACAACCATATCTGGATCACTTCATGACAATTGATAGTATGAACCGTTTCTCTATATTATACAAGATACCAACGTGTAGATATTCTGCTTGTTTGTAGTAGTTTGCTTTGAGTTTCTGAATTAAATCTTTAATTTGCCTCATCCTAAAAAAGAAAAGTGTGATTAAGTTCATACTATAAATCTAACAGTAAACACAGTGTAAACACAGTGTAAACACAGTGAAAAGATTTTATGCTCAAATATTAATCTTTATTCACTGTGTGCACACACAACTGTATATACATATATATAGTTGTAGCAGCTATGACTTCTTTCCCAGTGAACATGGGTCCTTTTAAATTTTTTCTCCTGAAAAGCCTGTCTATTCAATAGCAAGTTTGCAGTTTGAATCGCATCACTTCAGAAATCAGTTTATTTTTCTCCTCTGATTTTTTTTTTTTTCACTCCAGGGTCTATTTCTTCCTGTGATGCATTTCTCAATGTCTTCCAAAGTAAAGGTCTAAGACAGGAGGTCATTTGTCCCTGCGCTAGTTCACTGGAAGCTCTCACTGTGGCTATTCGAAGGTACTGTGTTACACCAATGGAAGTAGACCCACTGTAGAATATATGTGGTAATTTGAAAAGAAATGAAAAATGTATTCAAGTGTGACTCTGCGTACTTAACACCCCCCCCTCTCCCAGCCTGTCCTCCCCGCAGAGGGGCTCATCCCTCACAGCATCTCCGGGCCCTCCTCTGGCCCCGCTCCAACAGCTCCGTGTCCTTCTGCTGTTGGGCCCCCCCGAGCTGGAGGGAGCGCTGCAGGGGGGGCTCCCCAGAGCGCAGCAGAGGGGCACAATCCCCCCGTTGCCCTGCAGGCCACGCTGCTGGGGATGCAGCCCGGGGTGCCGGGGGCTCGCTGGGATGCCAGCGCACATTGCCGGCTCATGTTGATAGTAAGACAATAAAAAGAAAAGATAATAAAGTTAATAAGAAAGTAACTAAATATATGCAATAAATACAACTCATATGGAGCTCCCAGGATGATGATTGTGTCACCGGCAGGCACCGGGGAAGACCCAGACTGGACTCAGTGGCAGATGGGACCTGGATTCCAGATCTGGATTCAGGAATGCACGGATTGGGATCAAAGGCTAATGAACAGACAGGGTCCTCCTCGGATGCTGGCCACTGCAGGAAGAGGGCTGACCCTTTGATCCCTCAGCTTTTACACTGAGCATGAGGCTGATGGGATGGAATACGCTGTTGGTCAGTCCTGGGTCACCTGTCCTGTCCGCTCCTCCCCGCAGGTGGGACCCCTCAACACTTTTCTGCTTCCATGTGGGAAACCTGGCCAGAGATGGAGGTATCAATAAAGTGATTGGGATGAACACTCTCGGTCTCGTCAGCTGTGAAGGGCAGGTATCCCTTTAAGGATGATATTGAGTGCCCTCCAAGCAAATGGATCACCATGGAGAAAGGTATTAAGTACCTGAGAGAAGTGGCTGTGCAAGAGGTGATTTATGGTGACTGGTGAATGAATGTCGACTCTGACAAAATGCCATGCAAATGATCTATGCTGAGGAAGTTTGTGCAGAGTGCACCACTGGTGTATTCCCACATATTGTAAACAATGGTCTGGGGAGGATCTGATGCCAACACACCAACTGTAAATGAAGTGGCTAACAAAGCACGACAGTATGAAGACAGTCTCTCTCGTCCTCTCGTTGTAGCAGCTGTAGAAAAACTGGCTGAGAAAATTGAGAAAATGACCAAGAAAATGGCTGAGCAAAATGAGAAAATGGCTAAGAAAAACGAGCAATTGTTTGATTAACTGTTTAATAAACTGTCCAGGACAGAAGAAAGATCTCACTCTTCCCCTGCATGGACCCCTGTTGCAGCCATTAGGAAAAAACCCCCTCCTACAAGAACAATGCGAGAGAAACAGAATCCACTCTGAGATATCCTGTGGTTTTGCCTCTGTGACTATGCCTCTCCATAGTGAGAGGTAGCGGGGCGGACAACCTACCTCAGCCCTACAGGCAGGGGTGCTTGAGTTGCAATGTAAAGCAGATGGAAGAAAGAATTCTTCCCGGAGGATGGCTGCTCTGACATACGGTGAGTGATCCTCCAGCCCAGATAGGAACCCATCTGCTAATCGTAGTTACTATGCTCAACATTGGAGGGGCCCTGCCTCCAGCCAGGAGGAGGAGAGGGACAACCAAATTTATTGGACTGTGTGGATTCGATGGCCTGGCATATTAGAGCCACAAAAGTATAAAGCCCTGGTGGACACTGGTGCACAGTGTACCCTATAGCCATCGAATCATAAAGGGGCAGAAACTGTCACTATTGCTGGAGTGACAGCAGGTCTGAAGAACTGACTGTACTGGAGGCTGAAGTGAGCCTAACTGGGAAAAACTGGGAGAAGCATCCCATTGTGACTGGCCCAGATTCTCCGTGCATCCTTGGCATAGACCTCCTTGAGAAAGGGTATTTCAAAGATCCGAAATGTTATCGGTGGGCTTTTTATATAGCAGCTGTAAAGACCGAGGACATCACACAGTTGTCTACCTTGCCCAGTCTTTCATATGACCCTTCTGTTGTGGGACTGCTGAGGGTTTAAGATCAGCAGGTGCCAATTGCTACTGCCACGGTGCATCGACAACCATATCGCACCAGCCAAGATTCCCTGATTCCCATCCATAACTTGACTCGTTGGCCAGAGAGCCAAGGAGCGATCAGCAAGGCTCGCTGACCCTTTAGCAGCCCTGCATGACAGTGCGAAAGTCTGATGGGGACTGGAGATTAACAGTAGACTACTGTGGCCTGAATGAAGTCACACCACTGTTGAGTGCTGCCGTCCCAGATACACTGGAACTTCACTATGAACTGGAGTCAAAGGGAGCTAAGAGGTATGCTACAACTGACATTGCTAATGCCTTTTTCTCTATTCCTTTGGCAGCAGAGTGCAGGCCACAGTTTGCTTTCATTGCATGTGAAGAACTTAGAGCTGCTCCAGAAGTAATTGGTACTGAGGCACAGCTCCTCCTGGCGCCCCGATTACCAGTACTGGGCTGGATGTTCAAGGGTAGAGATCCTTCTACTCATTATGCCATTGATGCTACCTGGAGTAAGCGGGTTGCTTTAATCACACAGCGGGCTTGAATAGGAAACCCAAATCGTCCAGGAACTGTAGAAGTGATCACAAACTGGCCCAAAGGCAAAGGCTTTGGAATGCCATCAGAAGAGGTGGTGACACGTGCTGAGGAAGCTCCACCATATAACGAACTCCCAGATAATGAGAATAAGTATGCTCTGTTCACTGGTGGATCTTGTCATATTGTAGGAAAGCATTGAAAGTAGAAAGTTTCTGTGTGGAGTCCTACACGACGAGCCGCAGAAGCAGCTGAAGGAAACTGAGTTGAGTCAATTTGCAGAGGTGAAAACCATCCAGCTGGCTTTAGACATTGCTGAATGAGAAAAGTGGCCAACTCTCTATCTCTATACTGACTAATGGGTGGTGGCAAATGCTCTGTGGGGGTGGTTAAAGCAGTGGAAGCAGAGCAACTGGCAGCGCAGAGGTAAACGCATCCGGGCTGCTGAATTGTGGCAAGACATTTCTGACTGGCTAGGGAACCTAGTCGTAAAGGTACGTCATGTAGATGCCCACGTACCCATGAGTTGGGCCACCGAGGAAAAACGAAACAGTCAGCAAGTGGATCAGGCTGCTAAAATTTTCCAGACAGACTTGGACTGGGAACATAAAGGTGAACTATTCTTAGCTTGGTGGGCCCACGACACTTCAGATCATCAAGGAAGAGGTGCAACATACAGATGGGCCCGTGACCGAGGGGTGGATTTAACTATGGACGCTATTGTGCAGGATATCCACGACTATGAAACATGCACTGAAATCAAGCAAACTAAATGGTTAAACCTTTGTGGTGTGGGGGATGATGGCTGAAATATAAATATGGGGAGGCTTGGCAAATTGACTACATCACACTCCCTCAGACTCGCCGGGGTAAGCGCTATGTGCTTACAATGGTGGAAGCAAGCACCGGATGGTTGGAAACCTATGCCGTACCCCATGCCACTGCCCAGAATACCATCCTGGGCCTTGAAAAGCAAGTCTTGTGGTGACATGGCACTCCAGAAAGAATTGAGTCAGACAATGGGACTCATTTTAAAAACAATCTTATAAGTAATTGGGCAAAAAACATGGCATTGAGTGGGTATATCCTATCCCCTATCACGCACCAGCTGCTGGGAAAACTGAGCTATACAATGGACTGTTAAAACAACCCTGAAAGCAATGGGGAGCGAGACTTTTAAAAATTGGGACAAGCATTTAGCGCAAGCTACCTGGTTAGTTAACACCAGGGGATCCATCAATCGAGCTGGTCCTGCTCAATCACACGTTTTACATACAGTAGAAGTGGACAAAGTCCCTGTGGTGCATGAAAGGAATATGTTAGGGAAAAGTGTTTGGGTTTTTCCTCCTTCAGGCAAAGGCGAACCCATTCGTGGGACTGTTTTTGCTCAAGGACCTGGATGTACTTGGTGGGTGATGCTGAAGGATGGAGAAGTTCAATGTGTACTTCAAAGTAATTTAACTTTTGATGAGAATACTCAATTCTGTATGATGTTCATTGTTACATAATACTAACAGTGTTCAAAAAGTGTTTTTTCAGGATCACATAGCGGTGAGGAAACCTGAGCTAGCTTCATCAAGTGGTGTCCAGAAAACCCTTTGAGGTGCACACATTACCCACGGGCACAAACCACGATGAATTTCATACCATCTTTCCTGCCCTGAGAGGATGCTATGATAGATGGAATCCTACAACTATGAACTAAATGAACTTAAACTTTTTTGCACAAAGATAAGTCATAAATTAGTGATCTGTATACACTTGAAGATAAAAAAGCAACAGTGATTTGAGCATGACGCAAAAGGTATGGAATAAGGGTTGGAATGTCTTGGTTTGAGGTAAAACAGAATCAATTTTCTGTTCAGTAATTTTACTTTTCAGTTCACGGAATCATGCAATCATGGAATTTTCAGAGTTAGAAGGGACCTCTAGAGATCGTTTAGTCCGACTCCCCTGCTAAAGCAGGATTGCCGAGAGCACATTACTCAGGACTGCATCCAGGTGGGTCTTGAAAATCTCCAGATAAGGGGACTCCACAACCCCCCTGGGCAGCCTGTTCCAGGGCTCTGTCACCCCAACCGTAAAGAAGTTTTTCTCTTGTGTTTGAATGGAACTTCCTATGTTCCAACTTATGCCCGTTGCCCCTTGTCCTGTCACTGGGAACCACTGAAAAGAGTCTGGCTCCATCCTCCTTCAACCCACCCATTAGATACTTATAAGCAATAATAAGGTCTCCCCTCAGCCTTCTCTTCTCCAGGCTAAAGAGCCCCAGCTCTCTCAGCCTTCCTCATAGGGCAGATGCTCCAATCCCTCAATCATCTTCATTGCCCTACGCTGGACTCTCTCCAGTAGTTCCCTGTCCTTCTTGACCTGGGAAGCCCAGAACTGGACACAGTATTCCAGCTGTGGCCTCCCCAGTGCAGAGTAGAGGGGGAGAATGACCGCCCTCGACCTACTGGCCACACTCTTCCCTATGCAGCCCAGGATTCCATTGGCCTTCCTGGCGACAAGGGCACATTGCTGGGTCATGGATAATTTACTGTCTACCAGGACCCCCAGATCCTTCTCCTCAGAACTTTTTTCCAGCAGGTCCACTGCTAACCTATATTGGTGCCTAGCATTCTTCCTCCCCAGGTGCAGGACCTTGCACTTGCTCTTGTTGAACCTCATCAGGTTTTTTTCTGCCCAGCTCTCCAGCCTGTCCAGGTCATGCTGGATGGCAGCGCAGCCCTCTGGAGTGTCAGCCACACCTCTCAGTTTGGTATCATGGGCGAACTCGCTGAGGATACACTCTGTCCCCTCATCCAGGTCATTGATGAATATATTGAACAAGATTGGACCGAGTATTGACCCCTGGGGGACACCACTGCTTACAGGCCTCCAACTTGACACTGCTCCATTAATCACAATCCTCTGGGTTCTGTCACACAGCCAGCTCTCAATCCACCTTGCTGTCTCCTCATCTAGCGCACGCTTCCTCAGCTTCCTAATGAGGATGTTATGGGAGACAGTGTCAAAAGCCTTGCTGAAGTCAAGGTAGATGACATCTACTGCTCTCCCCTCATCCAGCCAACCAGTTATAATATCATAGAAGGCTATCAGATTGGTCAAGCATGATTTGACCTTGGTAAATCCGTGTTGACCACTACCAATAACTTCCTGTTCTTCAATGTGTTTGGAGATGACATCCAGAATGAGTCACTCCATTACCTTCCCAGGGACAGAGGTGAGACTAACCAGCCTGTAGTTCCATGGGTCCTCCTTCTTGCCTTTTTTTAAGATTGGAGTGATGTCAGCATTCCTCCAGTCCTGAGGCACCTCTCCTGTTCCCCATGAGCTTTCAAAGATGAGGGACAGTGATCTAGCAATAACATCTGCCAGCACTTGCACGTGCATCCCGTCGGGGCCCATGGACATATGGATGTCCAGCTTGGCCAAGTGATCTCTAACCTGGTCCTCCATAACTGAGTGAAAATCTTCCTCTCACCAGACCTTCCCCATTGCCTCCAGGGTCTGGCATTCATGAGGGACAGCTTTAGCAGTGAAGACCGAAGAACAGAAGACACTCCGCCTTCTCTGTGTCTTCTAGGGCGCCCATCTCATTCATCAGTGGGCCTACCAAGGGCAAGTCATGCCTGACAAATTTGGTGGCCTTCTACGAAGGGGTTACAGCAGCAGTGGACAAGGGAAAATCTACTGATGTCATCTACCTGGACTTGTGCAAAGCATTTGACACTGTCCCACATGATACCCTGGTCTCTAAATTGAAGAGACATGGATTTGATAAATGGACCACTCGGTGGATAAAGAACTGGCTGGATGGTCGCACTCAAAGAGTTGCGGTCAACGGCTCGGTGTCCAAGTGGAGAGCAGTGACGAGTGGTGTTCCTCAGGGGTCGGTACTGGGACCTGTACTATTCAACATCTTTGTTAGCGACACGGACAGTGGGGTAGAGTGCACCCTCAGCAAGTTTGCTGATGATACCAAGCTGTTTGGTGAGGCAGACACGCTAGAGGGGAGGGATGCCATCCAGAGGGACCTGGACAGGCTGGAGAGGTGGGCCCAAGCCAACCTCATGCAGTTCAACAAGGCCAAGCGCAAGGTCCTACATCTGGGTCGGGGCAATCCCAAGCACAAATCCAGGCTGGGCGGGGAATGGCTGGAGAGCAGCCCTGAGGAGAAGGACCTGGGGGTGATGATTGACAAGAAGCTCACCATGAGCCAGCAATGTGCGATGGCAGCCCAGAAGGCCAACCGTATCCTGGGCTGCATCAAAAGAAGTGTGGCCAGCAGGTCAAGGGAAGTGATTCTGCCCCTCTACTCCGCTCTCGTGAGACCCCACCTGGAGTACGGCATCCAGCTCTGGAGTCCCCAACAGAAGAAGGACATGGACCTGCTGGAGCGCGTCCAGAGGAGAGCCACGAGGATGATCCGAGGGCTGGAGCACCTCTCCTATGAGGAGAGGCTGAGAGAGTTGGGGCTGTTCAGCCTGGAGAAGAGAAGGCTCCGGGGAGATCTTATTGCGGCCTTCCAGTACCTAAAGGGGGCCTACAGGAGAGCTGGGGAAGGACTTTTTACTCGGGCATGTAGTGATAGGACGAGGGGGAATGGCTTTAAGCTGGAAGAGGGCAGGTTTAGATTAATCATTAGGAAGAAGTTTTTCACTTTAAGGGTAGTGAGGCACTGGAACAGGTTGCCCAGAGAGGTTGTTGAAGCTCCGTCCCTGGAGGTGTTCAAGGCCAGGCTGGACGTGGCCTTGGGCAACCTGGTCTAGTGAGAGGTGTCCCTGCCTATGGCAGGGGGGTTGGAACTCGATGATCTTCAAGATCCCTTCCAACCTAAACCATTCTATGATTCTATGAGTCTATGATTCTACATTTTCCCTAGTCTTCCTTTTTCTATTGATATACTGAAAGAATCTCTTCCTATTACCTTTAACTGTAGTGGCCAAGCTGAGTTCCGATTGAGCTTTGGCCCTTCTAATTTTCCCCCTGCATAGCTTCACTACATCTTGGTATTCCTCATAAGTTGCCAACCCTCTTTTCCAAAGAATGTAAACTTTTATTTTGTTCCTGAGGTCCAGCCAAAGCTCTCTGTTTAGCCAGGCTGGTCTTCTTCCCCGTCAGCTCATTTTTCGGGACATGGAGATGGCCTTCTCCTGTGCTTTTAAGAGTTCGTACTTGAAGTATGACCAGCTTTCCTGGGCACCTTTGTCCTTCAGGACTGTCTCCCAAGGGACACTCTCAACCATGCTCCTAACCAGGCTAAAGTCTGCCTTTCAGAAGTCCAAGGTGGCAGTTCTGCTGGCTTCCCGCCTTGCTTCTCCAAGAATTGAAAACTCTACTATTTCATGATCACTCTGCCCAAGATGACCTCTAACCTTTACATCCCCCACAAGACTTTCTCTGTTAACAAACAGTAGGTCCACTAGGGTGCTTTCCCTAGTTGGCTCCCTCACCAGCTGTGTTAGGAAGTTGTCTTCCACGCACTCCAGGAACCTCTGGGACCATTCCCTCTCTGCTGTGTTATGTTTCCAGCAGACATCTGGGAAGTTGGAAGTCCCCCACGAGAACAAGGGTGAGTGATCGCAAGACCTCTGCCAGCTGCTTATAGAATATTTCATCAGCCTCTACATCCTGATTGGGGGGGTCTATAACAAACTCCCACCATGATACCTGCCTTATTGGCCTTCCCCTTGATTCTTATCCATAAACATTCTACACTGTCATTCATATTGTTAAGTTCTAGGCATTCAAAACTGCCACCAACATAGAGGGCCACCCCACCACCTCTCCTTCCTTGCCTGTCCTTTCTGAAAAGTTGGTGGCCTTTGATCACAGCACTCCAGTTGTGTGAGTCTTCCCACCACGTTTCTGTGATGGCAACTATATCATAGTTTCCTTTCTGTACAATGGCCTCCAGCTCCTTCTGTTTGTTCCCCATGCTGCGTGCATTAGTGTAGATGCACTTCAGCTGGGCTAATTGTCCTGCCACTTTTGGGGGGGGACAAGCCCTAATTCCCACCTGATCATGCTCAGACACTTCTGTAGTTACCAACCTACCACTACCCCTCATGTCTTCACTACCACACAGATCACCATCCCCCACCATCACTGAGACAGACTGCAAGACCTTGCTAACACTTTTACCCAGAAGCACTGGCATGCTGCTCCCAGGGTCCACTTTAGTAATCCTGGTTTCATCCTCATCCCCCTTCAAACCCAGTTTAAAGCCCTATGAATGAGCCCTGCTAACTCTTGTGCCAGGATCTTTCTTCCCCTTTGGGTTAGGCTTTCCCCACCTGTTGCTAGCACGCCTGGTGTCCTGTAGATCAACCCATGATCAAAGAAACCAAAGTTCTGCCGGTGGCATGAGTCTCAAACAGGAGGAGGCAGCAAATTAACTCCTGGCTCCATCTCCTCATCAATCCCTGCAACTGGTGGGATAGAGGAGAACACTGTTTGTGCTCCTGATCCCTTAACCAGCCATACCAGGGCCATAAAGTCATTCTTCATTGCCCTTAGATTTCTGGTATTTACCTCATCAGTCACTACCTACTTGAAATATCAGTAGTGGGCGGTAATCTGAGGGCCAAACCAGGGTAGGGAATTTTCTCCATATATCCTTAATCCTGGCCCCAGGGAGGCAGCTGACTTCCCTGTGGCATGGGTCTGGTCTACACATGGGGCTCTCTGTTCCCCTCAGAAGGGAGTCACCTACTACAATTACCTTTCTTTTTTTCTTAGTTGAGGAAGTCCTAAAGCGTGGCGGTGAGTGACTAGCCCTGGGCGACTCACTGGATGGATCATCCTCTCCATCCTCATTCGCCTGGCCCTCAATTTCCAAAGCCCCATACCTATTATGCGAGGGCAATTGGGAAGGTGAGGGGGGCTGTGAGGGGTTTTGCTTGCCTCTCCGAGGAGGGATCTGACTCCACTCCCCCTTATCCCTTAAGTCCCCTCCTTCTGCCTGGTGACAGGAGGGAAGGGGATCATCCACTTCTGATAGAGCCTCTTCCTGCTGCCTTTTCCTCAGGGTATGGCTCCACCAATCTATTTCGCTTTCACATTCTCTAATGCTTCTTAACCTTTCTACCTCCTCCCTCAGTTCAACCACCTGCCTGAGCAGATCGTTTATTTGATTGCACCGCACACAGGTGTCTCTGGCTCTCTCTGACAGCAGTGCCAGGCTCAGGCATCCGTTGCAGCCGGAGACCTGCACAGCCACATGGTTGCGCAGGAGCTCGGTCTGAGTTCCCACATTCTTTCTTGCAGTGACTTTCGGCCATTTTGTGGCCATGTTCTTCTCTTCGGCCAGGAGGTGACCAATCACTGCTGTCTGCTTCCCACACGCCCTGAGCCTGTGCCCCTGCACACTGATGTTCCTCCGCTTGCGCTCGCCCATCTCATGCCTGGCTTAGTCGCAAGGCTTCCAGCGACCTACCATGCGAAATGCTGCACCCTGTTCCACTGCTGTCACCGCGGTGACACCCAGGGTGACACCCACTGGCTGCCTGCCGCTGGGTCTGCCCGTTTAGAGCTGCCTCCTGTGGTGCGGGCTTCCCCCTGCCGCCTCAGCAGGCCGCCCCCGAGCTGTCGGTTCTGGCATGAGCAAGCCGCTTTTCCCAGCTTCCAAAGCCCCAAAAAGAGCCCCTTACGGCCTTTTCTGCCTCGATTCCCTTACCTGCACTGGAGCTGGTCTCCTCAGCGAGTTAAGTCTCTTCTAACTGCACTCTGAAATTAACTGCATATTTCTCAGACAGTGTCCGCTTCTAGCAGATAACACCCGATGTTTATATTGAATACCAAGGAATGGTATGGAGACAGGCTCTTGTTTATACTTTTTATAACAACCAAGGCCAGCTAAATTTGTTATTTGCCCTGTTGGAGGGCTGGAAGCAGAAAAGCGTTGAGGGGTCCCACCTGCGGGGAGGAGCGGACAGGACAGGTGACCCAGGACTGACCAACAGCGTATTCCATCCCATCAGCCTCATGCTCAGTGTAAAAGCTGAGGGATCAAAGGGTCAGCCCTCTTCCTGCAGTGGCCAGCATCCGAGGAGGACCCTGTCTGTTCATTAGCCTTTGATCCCAATCCGTGCATTCCTGAATCCAGATCTGGAATCCAGGTCCCATCTGCCACTGAGTCCAGTCTGGGTCTTCCCCGGTGCCTGCCGGTGACACAATCATCATCCTGGGAGCTCCATATGAGTTGTATTTATTGCATATATTTAGTTACTTTCTTATTAACTTTATTATCTTTTCTTTTTATTGTCTTATTATCAACATAAGCCGGCAATGTGTGCTGGCATCCCAGCGAGGCCCCGGCATCCCGGGCTGCATCCCCAGCAGCGTGGCCTGCAGGGCAACGGGGGGATCCTGCTCCTCTGCTGCGCTCTGGGGAGCCCCCCCTGCAGTGCTGCCTCCAGCTCGGGGGCCCCCAACATCAGAATGTAGGTTTGAAATGACCTGAAGTTTTAGGAATAGTGCTGTGGGATATCAGAAATACCACTCGATAACCTCTAGGGTTGTCACCAACAGAAATCGTGATTGGCAGACACTTAGCAGTACCTGGGATCTTTGTCCCTGCTAGGGCCAGCCTCTTAGATGGTGATGAACCATTCACAGATCCACCTGTGGCTGCCCCATCCCTGGAGCTGTCCAAAGCCAGGCTGGGTGGGCTTTGAGCAACGTTTATTATTCCCACTATAAAATGAGAGCCCCTATGGGATTGTACGGTTTCAGGTATTCCATATCTGGGAGTGATTTCCCACAAGGGTGCTTTGACAGCTCCTGCAATATTAGCTTTCATGGTGGGAAAAGCTTCTGCCCATCCTAAGAGTTGATCCTTGACTACCAGCAGGTGCTTAAATCTACTCACAGGAGGTATGTCAGCATAATCAATTTGCAGTCTTTGGAATGGGAAGTATGCCTATGGTCAACCTCCAGCCTGCTGTTTGGGTTATGCGTTGGAAAACTTCCAACATGTGGGACAAGAAGTCACAATCCTTTTTACTGCCATATGCATTCCAGGTGCTGCCCACGTTTTCTCATTCTGGTTAACAATTGTTGTCATCCCTCCATGTGTTTCATCATGAAACCACCTAGCCAAAGTCATTAAATATTTTCTTGGTAAAATTGGTTTTGCCCCAGTAGTCCAAATTTCAGTTTCGTCTTTCACAGCCTCCCAACTTTCCCATTGAGCCCATTCTTCATGAGTAACCTCTGCATATATTTGTGCTGGATTATTGACATCTGGCCAATCATCATCAGGGGGAGTTGTTAAGTTGTTGTGGTTTAACCCCAGCCAGCAGCTAGGACCACGCAGCTGCTTTCTCACCCCGCCTTTTCCCCACCAAGAAAGGTAGGGAGAAGAGGGAGAAAAGGAGGGGAAAGGGAAAAAAAACCCTGATGAGCTGGCACAAAGACTGTTCAATATAACAATATCAGAAAAGGAAAATAACAAGAATAACAATAATAATGACACAAGTCAACCTTACCGCCTGGTGAATTGGCACCATCCCTAGCAGCAATCGCAGATTCTTCCCCCCCTAGCTGACCCGCATTTATATACTGAGCATGACATCTATGATACGGGGTATTCCATTTGCCATTTCATTGTTCTGTCTATACTCCTTCTCAGCTTCTATGGGAAGTTGAAAAGAGTCCTTGAAAAGTGTAAACACCACTTAGCAACAACTAAAAACACAAGTGTGCCATCACACTATTCCCATCCCAAACCCAAATCATAGCACTATAGCAGCTGCTAGTAAGAAAGTTAAGTCTATCCTAGCTGAAACCATGACATATGGCAGTACACTCACATATGGCTTCGCGGGCAGCGACTTTAGCTCCTTTCTCTGCCAATTCATTATTTCTTTCAGTTTTGGTGAGCCCATGGTGAGCTGGGCAGTGTACTACAGTGATTTCCCATGGAAGCTTAGTAGCTTCCAACAGCATTTGGACTTCAGTTCCATTAGAAATATTATTTCCTGCCGAGGTAAGGAACCCTCTTCTTTCCATGGCATACCCATTGCATGACACACTCCAAAGCGTATTTAGAATCAGTATAAAGAATTACCCACTGATTACATCCCCACCAGGCTGCTCTTGCTCATGCAATTAATTCAGCCCCTTGAGCACTCATCGAGGGTTGTACTTTCAAGTACCTCTAAGTTTCTCAGCCCTGCATAGCCCATGTATTGCTTTCCATTCACAGAGTATGATGATACATTGGTGAAAAGAGTTAGATCTGAGTTCTCTAGAGGCTGATCCTGCAGATCTTCATGTAGATGGCTGGAGTCAAACACTGCCTCAGCACAATCATGATGCGGCTCACTGTCAGAGAGAATGGGCAGTAAAGTTGCTGGATTCAAAACATTACATCTTTTTAATGTAATATCTGCATTTAAAATCACATAACACATGCTTTTTGTGGGGACAATGGTTGTGTAGCATGTTGCTTCTGAATCAGTTCTAATTCATGCTGGACATACACGGTTGTTTGGAGATCCAGGACTAACGGTCTGCCTTTTTCTAGGGTAGTTGCTGTTGCTGCTATGTCATTTACACAGGCATCATTCCCTGTTGCGACAGGTTTCAGCTGAGTTGAGTAATAACCCACAGGGTGGCAGTATAGACCTGGCTTTTGAGTCAGGACTCTGCTAGCTAGAGGGAGACCCCCTGCAGAGGTCTCCAACCAAACAGTGAAGCAGCTGCGGAGCGCTCCTCTCCTTCTGTGTCCCAAGATCCCATCCCTGGTGCCCCAGACATCCCGTTGCAGCCATGCAGTGTCCCTCGATGCCCTATGGTCTTCCCAGGTGTCCTGCCCAAATCATGACAGCAGAGTGTGCTGGCGTGCCCCAAAATTGTGACATCAGGTCATGTCAGGTGACATCACTCTGACACTGGTGTCACCGTGCTGCCACATAGTCACCACCCCGGCTGCTGGCCACAGTCAGGGTCACACTGCCACCTCCCCTGCTGGGCTTCTGCCCAGCGCTGCCATGTGGAGGATGGCTCTTGGTGGCTGAATCCCCCACCATCCCTGTCCTCAGTGTCCTGAGGAGCTGTGCCCCCATGCTGGGTTCTAAACAGGATGAGGGATGGGCAAATCCATGAGCCGCCGAGTGCCACAGAGAGGCTGCTGCCTTCGGGCTGCTCAGCGTCACCTTCCTCACTCCTCTTGCTGGAGTGGACACAGTCTTTTGCTTCACCGTCTCTACCACACCCATGTCTGTGAGAGGGGGTCAGGGGTGTCCATGGCCCAACTCCTTTTGGAGCTCATGGGTTGCCTGTCTTGGTTCAGGGTGTCCTGCCAGGTGTGTGGAGCTCTGCTCCAAGGGGTTTTTTCCTGCCTTCAGCAAGTTGTCACACACTCCGCTGGTGTGTGAGCTCCAAATTCCCTTGGAGCTGCTTTGTCTTTGGAGCTGTGGAAGTGGGATTTGCAGGGGAAATCAGCAGGGATGTGTTGGGGTTCCAAGTACATGGTGTGGTGTGTTGGTGCAAGAGTAGAGCTTGGGGCTGGTGAGGGGCTTGAGGGGTCACATGTGGCTGTCAGGGGCTCTGAAAAGCTGCCAGTTTCTGCTGTGCAGCATCTCTTCAGTCCACATAAAAGGAGGGAGATGATCTGTGATGTCTGGCAGGCCCTGGCAGGCTCTCAGGGGCACAAATACTGTCAGAGCGTTCATATCCTGAGTTGGTCTTCCCAGCCTGCATCTGCAGGGATCTCTGCAGGGATGCTGCCAAGCCCACTAGTCTCTCTGGGATAAATCTCAGTCTCTCCCTTTTTCATCTGCCCTCTTGACCAGGTCACTGCAGGGGTGGAGGAGATGTGGACAGTGGGCACATCTGGTGGAGCTGTTTCTAACTCTGCTGCATGTGTTTGCCCAGGGGCTCCTGAGAAGCTGTGCTGCTATGCCACAGAGCTGTCCTGGGCGCAGCTTCTTCCCTTTGGAGAAGGGTAAGGCGCTTCCCTTGAGGATTGGCTTTAGAAGATGATAGAGGGTATCTTGCCCCTGTTTTTCACCAGTCCTGCTTGGACGTCTTTGCAGGAGGCTTGCCATGCTGATGGGGCTAACCATGTTGTGCTTTTCCAGAGCACTTCACTACTGAGTGCCCCATTGGGGACTGATATGCTTCCAGCTACATAGGGAAAGCTACATCCACTGTTCTTCTGGAGAAGGCAATGATCCCTGTATGTCTGCTCCGAAGACATGTCGTCTTGTTTCTCTGGTGGTTCCCCAAAACGCTGCAAACTGGACAGCAGACCCCATGGCACTGGCATCTACTGTCTAACCACAGGGGTAAGGCTGGTGTCAGGAGTCTGCAATGGGTGTGATCCCGTAGTGATGCAGGATTTTCTGCTTTCAGGAAAAGCACTGAGGGCAGCTCTTGATGCCAGTGGCTTGTGGCTATGACCTAGACAGCAGCAGGTGCCCTGTGTGCAGCACACCTCCTGGCACGCTGATCCCAACGGCCCTCGCTCTTTGCAGCTCAGCTGGGCTGGCGGATGCCTATGGCAGGGGGGGTTGGAACTCGATGATCTTCAAGGTCCCTTCCAACCTAAACCATTCTATGATTCTATGATTCTATGTTTGCCATTTGAAGCAGAGCTA
The DNA here is from genome assembly GCA_017639485.1 of Pluvialis apricaria. Lineage (NCBI taxonomy): Eukaryota > Metazoa > Chordata > Aves > Charadriiformes > Charadriidae > Pluvialis > Pluvialis apricaria. The sequence continues at coordinate 5,684,428 of CM030030.1, forward strand.
CATAACTTGGCACCAAAGGAGCTCAGCTGGGGACCAAAAGCAGTCTAGGTTTTGGATCTTCAGGTAGGTAGGCCAGACAAATGTTTTTAAGGTTATTATGGGAAACGTTGTTAGATAAGAGACGTGTGGAGTTTCTTGGTGACCCTCTTCTGCAAGATTACAAACAACCTAACCATTCAATTCTTCCTCAAGCTTAAATCTTAGAGACCAGCAACCTTGTAGTCTGGAAACAGCTTCTCTTCTGCCTCTCAAACATGCTGGTTTTATGGCTAAACCATCCTGTCTGCACAGGTATTTGTAAACAACAGCTGCCAGTTCTGTGTGCCACAGAGCACCGAGGCTGTCCTTCACCCCCATCCCAATACCACACGAAGCGTGGGCAAGCTTCACTGGTGTCTTATAGCGATGCTTGGTGCTAAAACACTTTTATTACTCACTGTACATCCACTCCAAAGTACCAAATAAATCACTACAAGGTCAATTATTTTTTGACTATTAACAGAAATGTGTGCCCTTTCTTAGAGGTAAATAATTTCTCTCTTACAGCCAATGTCTTTCTGCTGTAATCTTGGAAATATATCATGGAAATTAAGGAACCTAGCTGCTCGGTCTCTCAGGAGCCTGACTGCTTTCCATTCCTAGTCCTTCACAGACTTTATTGCTAAAAAGCTTAATTAAACAACAAATACCTGAAGATGTTTGCTGAGTGCTATAGCAGGGAGCTCTCCAGAAGATCATTTACTCTTCTGAGAAACCAAACAGCTTCTGGTACCTGTGTTAGTTCAGCGGTTTTACACTGCACTGGAGCGCGTAATGGAGGCATTGAGTGTAAACGTGCAAGGGTAGTGGAAACAGCTGAAGCTCCCTGTTAAAACCAGCATGAATTTACATTACAAGGGCAGTGTAGCTATATCAGTTCTGGGGGTGACAGTGGCATTGTAAAGCTACAAAGAGAACCTCTCTCCTGAGAGCAGAAACTCTCTTCACCCATTTCTGGGTACGTGGATTACCTTTCACTAATGAAGGATGAGTTTGTGTCCTTCAAGCTGAGCCCCTAGCTAGAAGATGAGAAACAGGGGCTCAGTTCTTGAGCCTCCCTCTTCTCTTGGACATGTCACATCCATATGCTGTGTCTCACTTTTCCCACTTGCAAAACGGAGCTGAGCATGCTGCGCTCTACTCCTACAGCACTGTGAGAAGTGAAGGAGGGATGGAGAGCTCCTGAAGTGTAAGAAAGAGGAAATACCCACTTGTAGAGCTGGAGCCTTGGGGACAGGCAAAAACAGAAGATGGAAATGCGGTTGTGGTGTCCTGGGGGACATTTGATGGTTTTTGTTCACCTGTTTGTTTGGCTTTCTGCATCTGGGATTAAGACGCTGGAAGTAGCTTTGACCTCCCCATTCGTTTCCTGGTAGACACAACAGCTCTGTGGTCTTTGAATTTCTGTTCTTGAGTGTGTTATGTGGTGTGAGGAAGTGCATGTTCCCTGGAGGTCTGTTACATGGTGCCCTGAAGCTGTAGCCATGGCAGGCCTGGTTGTGTTTTCCTGCCCTGCCTTTTGCACTGATTTCCCATGGGTGACGCATAATCCATGTGAAATATAGGAATTCTAACTTCCAGGCCTCGATGCATCCCCAAACACAAACAGGAGAGCAGGCACGAAGATGCTGGGCATTTCTCTCTGGCCTTCCCTTGCTCATCCCTGTGGGACAGCTCAGATCCCAGCCCAGCAACTTGTTTTGCTTAACGCAGAATTTGCCCAAGTTACAGAAAAGTGGTCACAGCTCCTGAACTTGCTTTTAGTTTAAGTTCCAATGTCTGGTATTCAGAAGGCTTTCAAATATTTCTGAAGTTGTGCCATGTCCCTTCAGAGTCCGACAGTTGTATTAACGTAATTATCCTCACCAGGTCATCTGTAACCAGCAGCCAGAGCTCAGTTGGGTTAGTTAGCAGCTCCAGCAGCATGAAGGGACAGAGCTCTTACCTGCATTAACAGCAGTCAAGATCAAGTGGAAAGCAAGATCATTGCCTTCTCCTTCTGGGGAGTCAGGGCTGTGCAAGGTGGGGTCTGCATGTCCTACAGCACTATTTCAAGGCTGAGAGCTGCAAGCCAAATTGTGAATTTTTCTCCTCATTTTGCTGAAAAGATCCAGACATATTTTGGGCTTGCAGTGGGGATTGGCTGACAGCTGACCCAGCTACAAAATGAAAGAAAGCAAAATTGCAGTATTTTGGGCTCTTCTCTGATGCCAGTGATAGCACAGTAAGATGCAGTAAGCATCAGTGAATGTTGCTCTCATTTGGCTGCTGTGCTCACCTGTACTTTTGCATCATGAGAAAGTAGCACAAATGACAATATTTCAGGGAGTAAAGAGCTGGTGTTTCCATGAGTGCGCAAGCAGCTGGGTGACTCCGTTTCAGGCCAGAAGCACCATGTGCACAACTGAGGACTGCATGGTTACCTTACTGTAATGCCAGATAAAATCAGGGTGGCAGGCAGAAACTATGGCCAAACAGTAATAGGGAAAAAAGTCCACCAAATTTTCAAATGAGACAGGAGACCTGCATGCCTTAGGGCTCAGTTAGATAGACCTTGACAGAGCTGATGTTTGGCAGAAGTCAACCCATAGCTCTACCAACCAGGCAGTTTTACATGCTCCCTGTTTAGCGGCAGTTGTTTCTGAAATCATGTCACTCCTGAAAGCTGGAGCCAGGAAAGCCAGGCTTTTTCAAAGTGCAGGGCAAGTTTTAGCCATTTCCATGCATGAAGCTGAGCCAACTAAGTCTATATGGATAATACCTGTGAAAAACACATCTGCCTTTTCCGTCCTTGGCATGTAAGGAAAGAGGTGGCCAATCCTTCCTATGTATCCATTAGTAAAAGTATTCTGCGACTTCATCACCTCCTCTAACTCCTACCTGTCCGCCACCAGCAATTCTCCAGTGAGCTGTGGCTGGTCAGATAAGCTAGCCAGCGGTGTGGGTCTGGGTTACTGCACAAGCACTTGCAGTGTAGGTACTTCTGCCTAATGCAGTTGAATATACAGCCTCATGAATATTCAGGCAGGTGATGTGAAAAAAAATCACCTTTCATGTGCACTTGGGTGCTCACCTGAATGTACTTGGAAAGCAGACAGCAAAGGGGACCCAGCACACTCCTCAGCACCATTATGTAGGTATTTCCTGCAGGAATGAGCGCCACTGGGAAATAATGTCACTTGTCCTCTCAGTGTAAGGCTGCCAGATCCTGGGACAGTCACATCCCAGCACTGTGTGCAGCTGCTTCTCTGCCTAGGGACAGCGCTGCCATCGCAGGGGCTCATTCCCCTGACACCAAATCCTCCTGTGCAAGGAGAGGAGATCCACCAGCACCTGCCTGGAAGATACAGCTCTTGGAGCATTGTTGGCCCTGCCCAGGACTTGCTGCCTGCAAAATCACCTGAACCAGGAAAATCCTTGTGCTCCCAGAGCTCCCAGATGAAGGGGAGGTTTAAGCTCCATGTCTGCACATGTCTCATTATTGGGCAGCTGCTGTGCCCCCTGGAAAGGGACTGTGTCTTTCTAGACCACCTGCCTGTGTCACTTGGGGAGGGCAAGTTAAGACATAGACTTAGTCCCAGTGTTCAGCCAAAGTGGAGAGCATGCAAACAATCACAGTTCTAATTAGTTGAAGCGTATCAGAGGCAGCAGAGTTTTCCCCAGGAACTTTGCTCTGCTGCAGCTCAACTGAGCTAGCGCATCCCCAGGAGATAAGGGGAGAGCCGAGGAGATGCGTGATGGCCTCTCCCCTGAGCACATCCAGCACCAGGAGATGTTCTCACAGAGGTTGTGCCCTCTCTGCTGCTCGGCGTGGAAAAGTGCTGGCCCTGGATTCCCAGGGAAATTGCAAGGCCTCACCAAGGAAGCTGTGTGGTCCATGTAGCTCTCCCCTCTCCATCAAGGCTATGAAGGGGACTTAAATCAAGGGAACTTGTGTAGAGAATGAGGAAGCAGTAAAATGTCAGCAGTGGATAACCCTTTCACCAATAGCCCAGCCCTGCTCCCACATCTATGTACACTTTCCAAGGTGACCGGTCCCTGCCCTCTTGCCTGGGTTGTGCTCTGCAACTCTTGCCAGGGTTTTTGGGGAGTTTGACCCTTGGTTTCTGCTCCTTGAAATATGTTCCCTTTCCACGAGCTTTCCAGCCTCTCACTGCCAAGGGGACTGCCCTATTCAGCACCCGTCACCAGGCACCACAGGGCTGGCTCCATACCCTTGCTCACAGGAGTTGTAACACAACCAGCTTTCGCAGCTGCAATACTGTCGTGAGTCCAGAGCTGTTGGCTGTCCTGCACAGCATGTCCATGTCTGCAGAGGAAATTGGGGAATATAAAACTATTGCCTTGTGTTTGCTGCAAAAGGGAGAAAGAATTAAAAGCTTCAGACTCCTCCAAGGAAGCTGCCTGAGCAGTTTTGTGTATGTTGGAGGCAGGTCAATGCCAAGTAGCTCCCTGGGACTCCTCCCAGGCATCTCCCAGAGGGTTTTGTCCTCCCCGAGTAGGGAGCAAAACCGATAGAGACAGACAATGGCTTGGGCTGAAACGGACCATCAAAGACCTAGTCTAGCCCACCCCCCCGCCATCAGCAGGGACAACTACTACACCAGGTTGCTCAAAGCCCCTCCAACCTGACTTTGAACACTTTTAATCCTTATGTCCAGTCTTAACCTACCTCTTTCACTTTAAACCCGTCGCCCCTTCTCCTGTCTCTGCAGGACCCGGTAAAGTGTCTCTCTGCACCTTTCTTATCAGCCCCCTTTAAGCACTGAAAGGCCAAGTAAGGTCTCTCTGGAGCCTCCTCTTGTCCAGGCTGAACACCCCCAACTCTCAGCCTTTCTGCACAGGAGAGCTGTTCCAGCCCTGGGATCATTTTCGTCGTCCCCTCTGGACCTGCTGTACAGGTCCATGTCTCTTGCGCTGGGGACCCCAGGGCTGGACGCAGTGCTCCAGGTGGGGTCTCGGGAGAATGGAGTGGAGGGGCGGAATCACCTCCCTCGACCTGCTGGCCATGCTTTACACAGTCAGAGAAGGGTCGGAGTTGGAAGGGGTCTTCGGAGATCATCTAGTCCACCCCCTCCCAACAAAAGCAGGTTCACCTAGAGTAGGTTGGACAGGAATGCATCCCGGCAGGTTTTGAATCTCCAGAGAAGGAGACTCCACCACCTCTCTGGGCAGCCTCTTCCAGTGCTCTGGCATCATCAAAGTCAAGAAGTTTTTCCTCACGTTGAGGTGGAATTTCCCGAGTTCCAGTTTGTGCCCCCTGCCCCTTGTCCTGTCGCTGGGCACCACTGAAAAGAGTCTGGCCCCATGCCCTTGACACCCGCCCTTTAGATATTGATAAGCATTGATGAGATCCCCACTCGGTCTTCTTCTCCAGGATAAACAGCCCAAGGGCTCTCAGCCTTTCCTCATCAGAGAGATGCTCCAGTCCCTGATCATCTTTGTAGCCCTCCGCTGGACGCTCTCCAGTAGTTCCTTGTCTTTCTTGAACTGGGGGGCCCAGAACTGCACACAATGCTCCAGATGTGGCCTCACCAGGGCAGAGTAGAGGGGAGGATGACCTCCCTCGACCTGCTGGCCACGCTCTTTGTAATGCACCCCAGGAGACCATTGCCCTTCTTGGCCACAAGGGCACATTGCTGGCTCATGGGCAACTTGTTGTCCACCAGGACTCCCACGTCCCTCTTTTCCAGAGGTGCCTTCCAGCAGGTCAACCCCTAACCTGTACCAGTGCATGGGGTTATTCCTCCCCAGATGCAGGACCCTACACTCGCCGTTGTTGAACTTCATTAGGTTCCTCTCCGCACAACTCTCCAGCCTGTCCAGGTCTCGCTGAATGGCGGCACAGCCTTCTGGTGTGTCAGCTTTGTGTCATCAGCAAACTTGCCGAGGGCTCCCTCTGTCCCCTCATCCAGGTCGTTGATGAATATGTTGAACAAGACTGGACCCAGTACTGACCCCTGGGGAATACCGCGAGCTACAGGCCTCCAATCAGACTCTGCGCCGCTGATCCCAACCCTCTGAGCTCTGCCATTCAGCCAGTTCACAGCCCACCTCGCTGTCCACTCATCTAACCCACACTGCCTAAGCTTACCTATGAGGATGTTATGGGAGACAGCATCAAAAGCCTTGCTGAAGTTGAGGCAGACAACGTCCGCCGCTCTCCCCTCACCTACCGAGCCCGCCATGCCAGCCTAGAAGGCTATCAGATTGGTCAAGCATGATTTCCCCTTGGTGAATCCACGCTGACTGCTCCCAATAGCCCTCTCTTCCTCCACATGCTTAGAGATGACATCCAGGATGAGCTGCTCCCTCACCTTTCCAGGGACGGGGGTGAGGCTGACTGACCTGTAGTTTCCCGGGTCCTCCTTCTTGCCGTTTTTGAGGACTGGCGTGACACTGGCTTTCCTCCAGTCCTCAGGCACCTCTCCTGTTCTCCAGCCTTTCAAAGGTGATGGACAGTGGCTTCACAGTAACATCTGCCAGCTGCCTCAGCACTGGTGGGTGCATCCCGTGCAGTGGCCCATGGGTTTGTGGGTGTCGAGTTTGCCTACACGATCTCTAACCTCCTCGACCACAGGAAAGCCTTCCTTTCTCCAGACCCTCTCTCTTACCTCCAGGCTCTGGGATGTCTGAGGGCCAGCCTTAGCAGTAAATCATAGAATCGTAGAATCATAGAATAGTTTGGGTTGGAAGGGACCTTTAAAGGTCATCTAGTCCAACAATCCCTACAATGAGCAGGGACATCTGCAACTAGACCAGGTTGCTCAGAGCCCCACCCAGCCTGGCCTTGAATGTTTGCTGCCCGTGTAACAGTGAAAACAGCTGATGCAAAGTGCGCGTACAGGTAGGCTTCTCTCTAATTGTCCAAGTAATGGTGGTTGCAGGTACTCATGAACAGATGTACTGCATTCTCTTTCACGGGGTGGGGAGGGGGGGGTGAAGAAGGAATCCCGTCTTTCCGTGGCAGTTAGAAAAAAAGGCCCAGAAGGTGAGAAAAGAGAATTAGACTGATTTTTGTCCCAGACCTTAAAGGTAAGCTTTACCTAAAGCAATAGATTTCAAAAGAGGAAAAAAAAAAAAAATCTTAAAAGTAATTCTACTTGAACAGCCAGCATAGGGAAAACACTTTCTTTTTCTCACTTGCAGGATAAAATGATGGCTGTCCACAGTCAAGCACGCCTGGCAAATCTCAGAAGTCACTGAACATGGGAACCAAAAGTTTAGCTTAGTTTTGGACGTTGGGTGTCTAACGGTATGCAAAAGGCATCTTGAATAGTCTCCTGAAAACTTTAAATATAAGTATAAACATTTCCATTAACTTCTGAAGTCTTTTTAACAAAAAGAAGGAAAAAAAAGAGAAGAATGGTTGGCTACAGTCTTTCTCGCTTTAAGAATGTAGGGTATGAGAGCGGACAAAAAAGCATGCCCCGTGAAATTATGCATCTATGCAACTTGCTGAAAGCCCTACATGGGTCAGAAATCTTTTCTGCTCAGGATTCTCTTAAGGGCCAAAAGGAAAGAGATCTTACCTGTAAAGTCCAGAATTTCTTATTAGACTCTCTGAAATGTGAAGTCTAATGGAAGAATTATTATTAGTCCCCATCTAGTTAGTAAAGCAAGATAAAATACATTAGCATCACTATTATAGGAAGGGTCTCAGGAATACAGTTGCCAAAGGCATCTCCTGTTACTCTCGCTGTCCCACTGCCCCCCTGGTCCTACTCTCACACGCAAGACGATAAGGCCAACGAAGCGATAGTTGGGTCACTTAAGCAAGCTTTGGGTCAACAGACCCTGGTTCTTACGGGTGACTTCAACTGCCCAGACATTTGTTGGCAGAACAGTACAGCAGCTCACACGTCCCCCATCAAGTTCCTGGACTGCGTAGAGGACTGCTTCCTCATACAAACGTTGGATGTGCCAACCAGGAACGAGGCACTGCTGGACCTGCTACTCACAAACCACGCACACCTGATTCGTATGTCTCGGTTCATGGCAGCGATACGGTAGCACTAACAAAATTCCTGTCTAACTAGGATCACTAAACAAATTGCCTTTTGGAAGCTAACAATAGAATCTGTAACTAAGACATGACAGTAGGGAACACGGGGTTAAAGATTAAGGGAGTAAATGGAACACAAGGCTGTCTTGTATTGAGTAACTGAACAGGCTGATTGGGTATAAGTGGGAGTTGAACAATGTGGCAAAGTTTGGAATTTTCAGAAGCAGATGGCTTTAGAAATTTGCCACAGGTGAGACTCTTTATCCTTGAGTAGAATAGATAAGGGAATTGTGCTAGAATAAGCCAGTTTTTGTATAAGCAACCGAGCCAAAAATGAACTGAGCAAGCACAAGAACTACTACAAGAAGTGCTGGTCAACCAGCAGACACGGTGAGGAAGACTACAGGCGACCACCAGAGGACCCTGGAATACCACCAATGGACATGAATGCGCATGCGTCAAGGACATTTACATATATAAATGGGTTCTAGCAAAAAGTATGAGTATGTTAATCATTTCTCAGAAATCGAACTAATATGTATATTCTGATTGTAGACAGCCTCTGAAGCTGAGCAACTTGGCGCGCACACTAGGTGGAGTGATCCCCTGTGCTCCCGGTACCGCAATAAAGAATGCTCGCTTTCTAAAACTCCAACTTGAGTCCTAGAGAGTTATCATTTTGGCGACTTATGGTAACAATAGCCTTGGCTGCAGTGATCTCAATATTGTGGAGTCTGGGATCCCGCTGAGCACGCTGAAGGTTAGGACTAAGACAAAGGGGTTAGATTTGAGCAGAGCAAACCTCAGCTGGCTCAGAGCTCAGTTGGGAGGGATTCCATGGGAAGCTTCCATGGAGGAGCAAGTGAGTGCTGGGAGTTTTTGAAGAACGCTCTCCTGGAAGCACAAAACCGGTTCATTCCCTTTAAAGGGAATTCCCTTTGTTGGGCCCCAGGCCTTGGGAACAACAATCCAGGTTGATGCAAACACAGACCCACCACCAGTGAAGGAAGAGTTGGTATGTGAACTCTTAGAGGAGCCTGACCCCCTACAAAGGGATGGGCCCTGAGGCCACACCAGAGGCCACACGGGATTCACACCACCCTGAGGCCACACCGGATTCAGTGGCCTGGCACATCAGAACCACAAAAGCATAGGGCCTTGGTGGACACTGGCGCACAGTGCACCGTAATGCCATCAACTCATAGAGGAGCAGAACTCATCGCTATTGCTGGAGTAACGGGGGCATCTCAAGAACTGACTGTCCTGGAGGCCAAAGTGAGCCTAACTGGGAATAAAGGGGAAAAGTTCTCCGTTGTGACTGGCCCGGATGCTCCGTGCATTCTTGGCGTAGATTATCTCAGGAGAGGGTATTTTAAGGGCCCAAGGGGGTACCGGTGGGCGTTTGGTGTAGTGGCGGTGGAGACGGAGGAAGTTCTGCAACTGTCTACTTTGCCTGGGCTGTCAGAGGATCCTTCTATTGTGGAGCTGATGAGGGTCAAGGAACAAAAGGTGCCCGTTGCTACTACAGCGGTGCATAGGCGACAATATCGCACTAATGGAGATTCCTTGCTCCCTATTCAGAAGTTGATCCATCAGCTGGAAAGCCAAGGGGTGATCAGTAAGACTCGCTCACTCTCTAACGGTCCCATCTGGATTGTTGCCGTTATGACCCAGACAATGGTGCTACTGATCTTTATTTATTGCTATGCCATGGTAGCATAATAAATATTAAATAATAATAAATGGTCACCCCCTGAAGCTGTCAGTTGGGAGTCTGTGTTCACAGCCCAAACCCGTACGACCGCAGGACTGCCTCGCGCCCTTGCAGGAGGATGAGGGCGCTGGTCTTGGGGCACAAAGTGGAGGTTCAGTCTCTCAGGAGTCTGGAGGTCGCTGGGCTATTCCCGAATGGCTGCCTGGCTGAGTTGGGCAGCGGTGGTGGCGGAGGTGGAGGTGGGGGTGGTGGCGGGGGTGGTGGTGGACAGGCCATGCGGCTGTCCAGGCTGGTGGGTGCCGGCTCCTCAGTGCTCCTTGGCAGGAGGGCAGGTTTTGCAGGCACAGGTGATGGCTGCTGGTGCTGGGTCCAGCTCTCAAAGGTTCTGGGATGGGTGGTGCGGCTGTTCGGGCGCGATGGGTGGCTGCTGGAGTTGTGCCGGGCTTCTTAAGCTGCAGAGACGCGCCTGTGGAGAGAGGAGGCTGCTGAGGTCCCCCCGTGGCTGCCGTGCCAGCCGGGTGCGAGGGTTTGGGACAGCGCTGGGCACCCCAGGGGGTGTGGGCAGCCGCCTGCCCTTACTGCTCCATGCAGAAAAGGGGGCCAAGGGGAACATCTGGGATCTACGGCATCGCCTGACAGTTTGGCCAGTAATGAACTCAGCACTCCAGAATACCCTACTTCTAAATGCTTCATGGCTAACAGCAGCCATCTAGCACAGAAGTCGGGCACCTCAACTCCGTCCCCCGCCCCCAAGAGCTTACTTTTTTCTCTCCCACCACAAGCAGATCACACAACACAATGCCATCCCAAACACGACGCAGCCTACAACGGCCATGGAGCCTTCAAGGCAGTACTTGTCCAAATCTTTAGGATCTGCAGCATTTGTCTTTCTCTTGCCGTCCACACCTGGAGGAACAATTCTGGACGTTAGTGTGTCCTGCACACTACTGGTAATCTCACAGGAGGTCTGACATTGCCAGGAAATGTTCTTTCTCACTTTGTTAGCATCTCTGCACCCAGCCACCTGCCTCCCCAGCCAAGTACCCACACCCCAAAGGGACGGAGGCAGGCCCTCTCGGGAGACACCAGAACCTCGCTCTCCCTCTTTGCCCTTTCTCCAGCATGCGCACCGCTTGCATGCCCCCAGTTTTCAGGACTTGTCACCCCGCAAGACTGCTCAGTACCTGCATTCTTTTGAAACAAGCCACCTATCCCAGTGCGGCGGGCGTCCCCGGGGTTGGACAGCGCTGCCAAAAATCAGAGAAAGGTAAATCCTCAGCATGGTTCAGGCACAGAGGATGCAGAAGGACCGTGCGGGTTCCCTCTAAGCTGTGCCCGATCTGTCACTGCATCCCTTTGGACCTCAGTTCACAGGAGGGATCCCCCTCCGTGGTGCCTAGCGGGGCTCACGGCAAGCTCTGGGATGCAGGCATTGTGGGAGGGACATTTGATTAAGCATCATATTTCCCATCATCTGCTGTGCGTGGTTCAGACGGCCTCGTTCCCAAAATGGCAAAGTTCTGAAATTTCGGTGAAGTGGGTGTGGAGGGCGGTGAGCACCTCCCTGCATCCCCCGAGGGGTACGAGTGAGTGTCTGCCTGGCACGCTGCTGGCAATAACCTCCACACCCCAGAGGTGACAGTCATCCTCAGACAGCCCTTCCTGGCTTCTTTTCGAACACTTGCTCTGTACTAGTAGTTCGGCTGCCGGCACGATGTGCAGTAGCGGACACCAGGGGAAGAGCCTGCAGACACCCAGTGATTTTGATTCAGGACGCTGGATGACCGAGGGACAGCAATTACCTGGCACACCTGTTGGTTGAATTGCCCTCGTTTTCTCGTAAGTGCCCGGCACTGCCAGACTGCCTCCTTCCCGAAGCACCTCCTTCTCCACAGTCCCACCATCCGTCTCTTTGGAAAGAAAGTAGGTCGGTTTAATGAGAAGTAACCGTTCCTCATCAGGAACACGATACCTTCAGGAGGCAATACTTCTCAAAACACATGAATAACGCTTAGAAACAAAGCCTGGGAATCTCAGGGTGCGCCTAGTCACTAGTCCAAACAACGTGGCGTTCATGGAGAAAAATGTAAGCGCTAGACACTTTTCAGTTTGCCAGCGTACATAAGAGCCCACAGTACCCAAAAGAAGCAGAAAACCACCCGCAAGTTATCTAAAGCACAACCCAAAACAGACAGCTAAACCACCCGAGATGGAATTCACAGCCCTTCATTTGAGCTGCCTTCAAGTTCGGTGTCCGGCCTCAAGCTTGGTGTCCAGCTTTCACCTGTCCCTGACCCCGAGGTGTCACCGAGTGTCCTCAGACGTCAAGGAGAACAACGGGGCTGGACCAGGCTGTCAAGCTGGGGCTGCTCCGATCCTGGCCACAGTATGCCTGCAGCCCAGGAAAAGTCTGCCCGTCCCAGTGACCCCAAGCTGCCTGCGCATCCTCTCCACTGCCCAAGGGCACTCCCCTCTGGCCACTGCAGGGCACTGGCCCTCTCGCGGCTTATCTGCAATCAGCTCCTTGGCAAGTTCCTCACGCTCTCAAGGCGTGAGCACCGCCAGTTCCTGCCAGCCTGATACCAACGTCTGCCCAGAACAGCTCTGACGAGTAACGCGAGAACTGGGGCAGCAGCTGTCCCTGGAACTCAGCTGGAACCACAGCTGGCAGCAGAGACTCTGGACCACCTCTGTCTCTGGCTCAGCAGTGCCTGCAAGGCGTGCAACTGAGTGACAAGCTACGGCTTGTCCATAGAGGCATCGCAAACCTCAGCTTCCCAAGCCTTCTGGTTAAGAGTGACGTATGCCCACCACGTGCTGCTTTGTCCAATTCCTCCAGCATTTCCTCTAGCAAGTTTGATGGCCGCTGGGACGATTTTCTTCTTTCAGCTTTATACTTTGCTCCTTGAGGACCTTAACGGAAAGTACGAGGTTAAATTTCTCACAAGCAAAATACTGAAAACGAGCACTTAGTCTGTGAATTCAGTCAAAACTGACTACTCACCCCTGCGATGCCAGGTGAGCTCTGGCGCCGGATGCAGCCGAGAAGCTGCAAAAGCCCTCTCTCTACGCACATCTGCAACCAAACAGCCACGAGAACTTTGCATCATACCTTGGGATATACACCGTCACAACTGAATAGCACAACATGTAAGGGGATCACGTAATGACAGGGCACGCGCAATGCAGGTGTCTCTTCTCACACCCACAAGAGATGCCTCGCTCCCATTTGGGCTTTCAGCTGGCAGCTCTCAAAGGACGTAAAAAGCCATGACGTACCCACGCCATCTGCCTCAGCATCAGCCCTGGAACCCAGCCGGGAAGCTGGATATCCACCGCCTCCCGCCACATCTGTAAACAGAGCAGAACAGCTCCCGTGAAATATTTCAACAGACTTCTTCAGATCTGAACCCACTCTCTCTCTGCCCTTCTGCATGTCTGAGCATCGGCCAAGAAAATACTAAGTTACATTTCACAGGAACAGAATATTAAAACCTAAATGCTCACTCATTCAAGCGACATACCCGTGGGATCGCCCTGAGGCTCCCGGACAAGATCCAGCTGAGGAGTCGGGCGGCCATCGGCTACAGGCACAGCTGTAATCAAGCGCATTTCCATTAGATGTTGCGACCTACTTCATTCTCAGTGACCTGCAGTGACTGGAGGGGGGCAGGTAATGACGGGGGACCCAGACGTGGGTGGAGATTTCCAAAGCTGCAGAGGGGCCCGGGTGACTTGTCGGCTGGCACCCGGCAGCTCTCAAAATAGTGTTTCCAGGCCACCTGCATGTCCATCCTCCAGGACTGGATGGACAAACATACGGCCCCTTGGGGATTCCCTACTGGGAGGTCTCTAGTGTGCCCAAAAGAAGCCCGCATGAAAGCACTGGAGGAAAACGTCTAGTGGAGAAGAGCCCACGCGCCAGTGAGCGGCTGCACCAGCGCTGCCCCGTCTGCTCCCCGGGCTGCGGGCCGGGGCTGTGTCCCCCACGGGGCTTGGATTCGCCCAAGGAGAGCACTGCAGGGCTCGAACAGGGATGCTCCCGTTTTCCTGAGCGGACATCTCCCACGGACAGACGTCCCCAAAGATGAAAGCCGAGATTCAGCTGGGGAGCGGCAGAGCCATGGCCCCGGCCACGGCTGTGACCAGCCTGGGGAAGAAGTGCTCCTGCGGTGCCGCTCCGGCCCCGACACGCAGGCTGGGGAAAGGCTGCTCTGGGGCACGGCGGCACAGGGCCGGCTCTAGGGACAGTTTCTCACCCCGTGGCGCTGCTCCCGGCCCCACCATTCCCCTGGAAAATGCCCGCAGAGCAGCCGCGGCCCGTGGGGCACCTGCCTCCCGATGCCTGCCGCGCTGGCCACGGCTCACCCATCCCCGCTGCTCTGCTGGCCCTGCCCACGACCCCAGCCCCGCTGCCACCCCGAGGTGCGGCGGGTGCCGCACCACGCTGACAGGGCTGGGTGATGGCCCTCAGCCACCCGCCTACCTAATCCCTGTGCTCTCCACTGAGCAGCCCAGGAATCCCGGGCTTGCAGGACCACCAGGAGGAGGATAAGGAGGCGGGCGGGGGCCATGTCCCCCTGCACTATGACGCTGCCGCTGCTTTCTCCTGGCACTCTTGCCGTGGCTTGCGCCGCCGCTGCTGCTGCTGCTGGTACTGCGCTGGCACTGCCACTGCCATGCGTGGCCTGCTGCTGCTGGTACTGCCGCTGGCACTGCCACTGCCGCTGCTGCTGCCGCCGCCGCCGGCACTGCTGGAGTGGTGCCCGCAGTGGTGCCCGTCACCCAGCACTGCACATCAGGGCGTGGCCCAGCTGGGCTCTGTGACCTCACAGCCCGGCCTCCCCACCGCAGCCACGCCCCTGGGGCACCGCCCCTCCTCCAGGCACCGCCCCCAGCTGGACCAGCTCGGACACCTGCTGAGTCTGAGCGCGGCAAAACCGACCAACCCAGGCTCATCCCCAGGCAGTTCCGTGGAAAACCCTGCGTTTTGGCTTGGAAGGCATTCTGGCCGAAACACTCCCGCAACAAACGGACTTCGCTACATCTCTTTGCAAGTCCTGGCTCGGTTGTGTCAAGTGGGCCACCAGACAGCAAACAAAAGCCCCGCTTTACGCCGCGTGTAAGCCTTTTGCCTGCGTGCACTGGGGCGGTTCCCTCTCGTGCAGAGCAAAATACTGGCGAAAGCTGCATCCCCGTCACGCATAGCCATTGCCAATGAATTACTGAGCCTGCAAACTACTGCACTTCCTCCTTCTACACCCGTGTGCAGGGAGCAGAAGCGGAGAAGGGTGGGCCTGTTTTGGGAGGCAGCACTGCCTGTGGGAGTGCACAGGCCGCTGGGCAGGCTGGGGGATACGGGGCGCTCGGCACAGGAGGAGGAGCGCTGGGAGGAGGTGCTCGTAAAGATCAGCACGGCAGCCCATGATGACAGGGGAAGCCTTTTCTGCCTGGCTCCTGTGCCCTTGGAGCCTCCTGTGCCTTGGCATCACATCCCTTGGAGTGGATGGTGAGATTCTGGTGACAGATAGTTGTCTAAATACAGAACTTGAAACTAAGTGGTTGAAATACCAGCACATCTTTTTTGCTCTTGCTCATGAGTCAAATGGAGTATCTCTGACCGCACAGGGACACTGGTTCTCCAGACTCCCATGGGCTACATCTATCTAAACGTGTGTGGAAGAGCAGTCCAGGGTCAGTTCTGCTGTCCCATCCACGCGGACACCAGATATGTCAACGCGCTGGGTGTGCTCAGATGTGCAAGTCCCACCATGCCCCAGTGACCAGCCCCTGCTGGAGTCCTCTCCTCAGACACCTCCAACATCCCCAGCTCCACGGCCAGCGGGTCTGGGCCTAAGGCTGGGCTCAGCAGGCCTGTAGACTTGTCCACAAGTTTTCCAGGAAAACCAGCGTTACCTAACTTTGTAGCGTTACACGGAGTCAGAAGAAGCACCGGGAAGGGATGAGGAAGTAAAGGGTAAAACCTTCCAGCTGCCTTTTATTAACACAAAATCAAGAAAAGGGCACAACTGAAAGAACCTTGCCAATTCCTGGTAGTTCTCTTATGTGGTTAGACGCTGAGTTTTTCAGAGCTAATGACATGTCTGAAAAATCAACAGAAGGTCGTGGATAAAAATTAATGTGGTAGGCAGTGACACTCATCAAAGCATTACTAACCTGCAATTGCCTTGTAAGGGCTTTTATTAATTACTTGTAAGGGGTCCACCAAAATGCAGCGATGCTCTTCAAAGTGTGGACGCTCGCTCAGCCCTCAGGGGTCTCCAGAGCAAGGTTTACGAAGATGCTTTGTCTTTCTCTAGGCGTTGGCTAGCACAAGCCATGCTGCCCGTGTAACAGTGAAAACAGCTGATGCAAAGTGCGCGTACAGGTAGGCTTCTCTCTAATTCTCCAAGTAACGGCGGTTGCAGGTACTCATGAACAGATGTACTGTATTCTCTTTCCCGGGGGGGGGGGGGGGGGCAAAGAAGGAATCCCGTCTTTCCGTGGCAGTTAGAAAAAAAGGCCCAGAAGGTGAGAAAAGAGCATTAGACTGATTTTTTGTCCCAGACCTTAAAGGTAAGATTTACCTAAAGCAATAGATTTCAAAAGAGGAAAAAAAAATAAATCTTAAAAGTAATTCTACTTGAAGAGCCAGCATAGGGAAAACACTTTCTTTTTCTCACTTGCAGGATGAAATGATGGCTGTCCACAGTCAAGCATGCCTGGCAAATCTCAGAAGTCACTGAACATGGGAACCAGAAGTTTAGCTTAGTTTTGTATGTTCGGTGTCTAATGGTATGCAAAAGGCATCTTGAATATTCTCCGGAAAACTTTAAATATAAGTATAAACATTTCCATTAACTTCTGAAGTAAGAGAAGAATGGTTGGCTACAGTCTTTCTTGCTTTAAGAATGTAGGGTATGAGAGCGGACAAAAAAAGCATGCCCCGTGAAATTATGCATCTATGCAACTTGCTGAAAGCCCTACATGGGTCAGAAATCTTTTCTGCTCAGGATCCTCTTAAGGGCCAAAAGGAAAGAGATCTTACCTGTAAAGTCCAGAATTTCTTATTAGGCTCTCTGAAATGTGAAGTCGAATGGAAGAATTATTATTAGTCCCCAGCTAGTTAGTAAAGCAAGATAAAATACATTAGCATCGCTATTATAGGAAGGGTCTCAGGAATACAGTTGCCAAAGGCATCTCCTGTTACTCTCGCTATCCCACTGCCCCCCTGGTCCTACTCGCACACGCAAGACGATAAGGCCAACGAAGCGATAGTTGGGTCACTTAAGCAAGCTTTGGGTCAACAGACCCTGGTTCTTACGGGTGATTTCAACTGCCCAGACATTTGTTGGCAGAACAGTACAGCAGCTCACACGTCCCCCATCAAGTTCCTGGACTGCGTAGAGGACTGCTTCCTCATACAAACGTTGGATGTGCCAACCAGGAACGAGGCACTGCTGGACCTGCTACTCACAAACCACGCACACCTGATTCGTATGTCTCGGTTCATGGCAGCGATACGGTAGCACTAACAAAAGTCCTGTCTAACTAGGATCACTAAACAAATTGCCTTTTGGAAGCTAACAATAGAATCTGTAACTAAGACATGACAGTAGGGAACACGGGGTTAAAGATTAAGGGAGTAAATGGAACACAAGGCTGTCTTGTATTGAGTAACTGAACAGGCTGATTGGGTATAAGTGGGAGTTGAACAATGTGGCAAAGTTTGGAATTTTCAGAAGCAGATGGCTTTAGAAATTTGCCACAGGTGAGACTCTGTATCCTTGAGTAGAATAGATAAGGGAATTGTGCTAGAATAAGCCAGTTTTTGTATAAGCAACCGAGCGAAAAATGAACTGAGCAAGCACAAGAACTACGGTCAACCAGCAGACACGGTGAGGAAGACTACAGACGACCACCAGAGGACCCTGGAATACCACCAATGGACATGAATGCGCATGCGTCAAGGACATTTACATATATTAATGGGTTCTAGCAAAAAGTATGAGTATGTTAATCATTTCTCAGAAATCGAACTAATATGTATATTCTGATTGTAGACAGCCTCTGAAGCTGAGCAACTTGGCGCGCACACTAGGTGGAGTGATCCCCTGTGCTCCCGGTACCGCAATAAAGAATGCTCGCTTTCTAAAACTCCAACTTGAGTCCTAGAGAGTTATCATTTTGGCGACTTATGGTAACAATAGCCTTGGCTGCAGTGATCTCAATATTGTGGAGTCTGGGATCCCGCTGAGCACGCTGAAGGTTAGGACTAAGACAAAGGGGTTAGATTTGAGCAGAGCAAACTTCAGCTGGCTCAGAGCTCAGTTGGGAGGGATTCCATGGGAAGCTTCCATGGAGGAACAAGTGAGTGCTGGGAGTTTTTGAAGAACGCTCTCCTGGAAGCACAAAACCGGTTCATTCCCTTTAAAGGGAATTCCCTTTGTTGGGCCCCAGGCCTTGGGAACAACAATCCAGGTTGATGCAAACACAGACCCACCACCAGTGAAGGAAGAGTTGGTATGTGAACTCTTAGAGGAGCCTGACCCCCTACAAAGGGATGGGCCCTGAGGCCACACCAGAGGCCACACGGGATTCACACCACCCTGAGGCCACACCGGATTCAGTGGCCTGGCACATCAGAACCACAAAAGCATAGGGCCCTGGTGGACACTGGCGCACAGTGCACCGTAATGCCGTCAACTCATAGAGGAGCAGAACTCATCACTATTGCTGGAGTAACGGGGGCATCTCAAGGACTGACTGTCCTGGAGGCCAAAGTGAGCCTAACTGGGAATAAAGGGGAAAAGTTCTCCATTGTGACTGGCCCGGATGCTCCGTGCATTCTTGGCGTAGATTATCTCAGGAGAGGGTATTTTAAGGGCCCAAGGGGGTACCGGTGGGCGTTTGCTGTAGTGGCGGTGGAGACGGAGGAAGTTAGGCAACTGTCTACTTTGCCTGGGCTGTCAGAGGATCCTTCTATTGTGGAGCTGATGAGGGTCAAGGAACAAAAGGTGCCCGTTGCTACTACAGCGGTGCATAGGCGACAATATCGCACTAATGGAGATTCCTTGCTCCCTATTCAGAAGTTGATCCATCAGCTGGAAAGCCAAGGGGTGATCAGTAAGACTCGCTCACTCTCTAACGGTCCCATCTGGATTGTTGCCGTTACGACCCAGACAATGGTGCTACTGATCTTTATTTATGGCTATGCCATGGTAGCATAATAAATATTAAATAATAAATAATAATAAATGGTCACCCCCTGAAGCTGTCGGTCGGGAGTCTGTGTTGACACCCCAAACCCGTACGATGGCAGGACTGCCTCGCGCCCTTGCAGGAGGATGAGGGCGCTGGTCTTGGGGCACACAGCGGAGGTTCAGTCTCTTAGGGGTCTGGAGGTCGCTGGGCTGTTCCCGAATGGCTGCCTGCCTGAGTTGGGCAGCGGTGGTGGCGGAGGTGGAGGTGGGGGTGGGGGTGGTGGCGGGGGTGGTGGTGGATAGGCCTGGCGGCTGTCCAGGATGGTGGGTGCCGGCTCCTCAGTGCTCCTTGGCCGGTGCGCAGGTTTTGCAGGCACAGGTGATGGCTGCTGGTGTTGGGTCCAGCTCTCAAAGGGTCTGGGATGGGCGGTGCGGCTGTTTGGGCGTGAGGGGGGCCTGCTGGAGTTGTGCCGGGCTTCCGAAGCTGCGGAGAGGCGCCTGTGGAGAGAGGAGGCTGCTGAGGTCCCCCTGTGGCTGCCGTGCCAGCCGGGTGCGAGGGTTTGGGACAGCGCTGGGCACCCCAGGGGGTGTGGGCAGCCGCCTGCCCTTACTGCTCCATGCAGAAAAGGGGGCCAAGGGGAACATCTGGGATCTACGGCATCGCCTGACAGTTTGGCCAGTAATGAACTCAGCACTCCAGAATACCCTACTTCTAAATGCTTCATGGCTAACAGCAGCCATCTAGCACAGAAGTCGGGCACCCCAACTCCGTCCCCCGCCCCCAAGAGCTTACTTTTTTCTCTCCCTCCACAAGCAGATCACACAACACAATGCCATCCCAAACACGACAGAGCCTACAATGGCCATGGCGCCTTCAAGGCAGTAGTTCTGGAAATCTTTAGGATCTGTAGCATTTCTCCTTCTCTTGCCGTCCACACCTGGAGGAGCAATTCTGGACGTTAGTGTGTCCTGCACACTACTGGTAATCTCACAGGAGGTCTGACATTGCCAGGAAATGTTCTTTCTCACTTTGTTAGCATCTCTGCACCCAGCCACCTGCCTCCCCAGCCAAGTACCCACACCCCAAAGGGACGGAGGCAGGCCCTCTCGG
This sequence comes from Pluvialis apricaria, assembly GCA_017639485.1. NCBI lineage: Eukaryota > Metazoa > Chordata > Aves > Charadriiformes > Charadriidae > Pluvialis > Pluvialis apricaria. The sequence goes on from CM030030.1 coordinate 5,704,500, forward strand.
GAGACACCAGAACCTCGCTCTCCCTCTTTGCCCTTTCTCCAGCATGCGCACCGCTTGCATGCCCCCAGTTTTCAGGACTTGTCACCCCGCAAGACTGCTCAGTACCTGCATTCTTTTGAAACAAGCCACCTATCCCAGGGCGGCGGGCGTCCCCGGGGTTGGACAGCGCTGCCAAAAATCAGAGAAAGGTAAAGCCTCAGCATGGTTCAGGCACAGAGGATGCAGAAGGACCGTGCGGGTTCCCTCTAAGCTGTGCCCAATCTGTCACTGCATCCCTTTGGACCTCAGTTCACAGCAGGGATCCCCCTCCGTGGTGCCTAGCGGGGCTCACGGCAAGCTCTGGGATGCAGGCATTGTGGGAGGGACATTTGATTAAACATCATATTTCCCATCATCTGCTGTGCGTGGTTCAGACGGCCTGGTTCCCAAAATGGCAAAGTTCTGAAATTTCGGTGAAGTGGGTGTGGAGGGCGGTGAGCACCTCCCTGCATCCCCCGAGGGGTACGAGTGAGTGTCTGCCTGGCACGCTGCTGGCAATAACCTCCACACCCCAGAGGTGACAGTCATCCTCAGACAGCCCTTCCTGGCTTCTTTTCGAACACTTGCTCTGTACTAGTAGTTCGGCTGCCGGCACGATGTGCAGTAGCGGACACCAGGGGAAGAGCCTGCAGACACCCAGTGATTTTGATTCAGGACGCTGGATGACCGAGGGACAGCAATTACCTGGCACACCTGTTTGTTGAATTGCCCTCGTTTTCTCGTAAGTGCCCGGCACTGCCAGACTGCCTCCTTCCCAAAGCACCTTCTTCTCCACAGTCCCACCATTCGTCTCTTTGGAAAGAAAGTAGGTCGGTTTAATGAGAAGTAACCGTTCCTCATCAGGAACACGATACCTTCAGGAGGCAATACTTCTCAAAACACATGAATAACGCTTAGAAACAAAGCCTGGGAATCTCAGGGTGCGCCTAGTCACTAGTCCAAACAACGTGGCGTTCATGGAGAGAAATGTAAGCGCTAGACACTTTTCAGTTTGCCAGCGTACATAAGAGCCCACAGTACCCAAAAGAAGCAGAAAACCACCCGCAAGTTATCTAAAGCACAACCCAAAACAGACAGCTAAACCACCCGAGATGGAATTCACAGCCCTTCATTTGAGCTGCCTTCAAGTTCGGTGTCCGGCCTCAAGCTTGGTGTCCAGCTTTCACCTGTCCCTGACCCCGAGGTGTCACCGAGCGTCCTCAGACGTCAAGGAGAACAACGGGGCTGGACCAGGCTGTCAAGCTGGGGCTGCTCCGATCCTGGCCACGGCATGCCTGCAGCCCAGGCAAAGTCTGCCCGTCCCAGTGACCCCAAGCTGCCTGCGCATCCTCTCCACTGCCCAAGGGCACTCCCCTCTGGCCACTGCAGGGCACTGGCCCTCTCGCGGCTTATCTGCAATCAGCTCCTTGGCAAGTTCCTCACGCTCTCAAGGCGTGAGCACCGCCAGTTCCTGCCAGCCTGATACCAACGTCTGCCCAGAACAGCTCTGACGAGTAATGCGAGAACTGGGGCAGCAGCTGTCCCTGGAACTCAGCTGGAACCACAGCTGGCAGCAGAGACTCTGGACCACCTCTGTCTCTGGCTCACCAGTGCCTGCAAGGCGTGCAACTGAGTGACAAGCTACGGCTTGTCCATAGAGGCATCAAAAACCTCAGCTTCCCAAGCCTTCTGGTTAAGAGTGACATATGCTCACCACGTGCTGCTTTGTCCAATTCCTCCACGATTTCCTCTAGCTCTTGTGATGGCCGCTGGGAAGATTTTCTTCTTTCAGCTTTATACTTTGCTCCTTGAGGACCTTAACGGAAAGTACGAGGTTAAATTTCTCACAAGCAAAATACTGAAAACGAGCACTTAGTCTGTGAATTCAGTCAAAACTGACTACTCACCCCTGCGATGCCAGGTGAGCTCTGGCGCCGGATGCAGCCGAGAAGCTGCAAAAGCCCTCTCTCTACGCACATCTGCAACCAAACAGCCACGAGAACTTTGCATCATACCTTGGGATATACACCGTCACAACTGAATAGCACAACATGTAAGGGGATCACGTAATGACAGGGCACGCGCAATGCAGGTGTCTCTTCTCACACCCACAAGAGATGCCTCGCTCCCATTTGGGCTTTCAGCTGGCAGCTCTCAAAGGACGTAAATAGCCATGACGTACCCACGCCATCTGCCTCAGCATCAGCCCTGGAACCCAGCCGGGAAGCTGGATATCCACCGCCTCCCGCCACATCTGTAAACAGAGCAGAACAGCTCCCGTGAAATATTTCAACAGACTTCTTCAGATCTGAACCCACTCTCTCTCTGCCCTTCTGCATGTCTGAGCATCGGCCAAGAAAATATTAAGTTACATTTCACAGGAACAGAATATTAAAACCTAAAGTTCATTCAAGCGACATACCCGTGGGATCGCCCTGAGGCTCCCGGACAAGATCCAGCTGAGGAGTCGGGCGGCCATCGGCTACAGGCACAGCTGTAATCAAGCGCATTTCCATTAGATGTTGCGACCTACTTCATTCTCAGTGACCTGCAGTGACTGGAGGGGGGCAGGTAATGACGGGGGACCCAGACGTGGGTGGAGATTTCCAAAGCTGCAGAGGGGCCCGGGTGACTTGTCGGCTGGCACCCGGCAGCTCTCAAAATAGTGTTTCCAGGCCACCTGCATGTCCATCCTCCAGGACTGGATGGACAAACATACGGCCCCTTGGGGATTCCCTACTGGGAGGTCTCTAGTGTGCCCAAAAGAAGCCCGCATGAAAGCACTGGAGGAAAACGTCTAGTGGAGAAGAGCCCACGCGCCAGTGAGCGGCTGCACCAGCGCTGCCCCGTCTGCTCCCCGGGCTGCGGGCCGGGGCTGTGTCCCCCACGGGGCTTGGATTCGCCCAAGGAGAGCACTGCAGGGCTCGAGCAGCGATGCTCCCGTTTTCCTGAGCGGACATCTCCCACGGACAGACGTCCCCAAAGATGAAAGCCGAGATTCAGCTGGGGAGTGGCAGAGCCATGGCCCCGGCCACGGCTGTGACCAGCCTGGGGAAGAAGTGCTCCTGCGGTGCCGCTCCGGCCCCGACACGCAGGCTGGGGAAAGGCTGCTCTGGGGCACGGCGGCACAGGGCCGGCTCTAGGGACAGTTTCTCACCCCGTGGAGCTGCTCCCGGCCCCACCATTCACCTGGAAAATGCCCGCACAGCAGCCGCGGCCCGTGGGGCACCTGCCTCCCGATGCCTGCCGCGCTGGCCACGGCTCACCCATCCCCGCTGCTCTGCTGGCCCTGCCCACGACCCCAGCCCCGCTGCCACCCCGAGGTGCGGCGGGTGCCGCACCACGCTGACAGGGCTGGGTGATGGCCCTCACCCACCCGCCTACCTAATCCCTGTGCTCTCCACTGAGCAGCCCAGGAATCCCGGGCTTGCAGGACCACCAGGAGGAGGATAAGGAGGCGGGCGGGGGCCATGTCCCCCTGCACTATGACGCTGCCGCTGCTTCTCCTGGCACTCTTGCCGTGGCTTGCGCCGCTGCTGCTGCTGCTGCTGGTACTGCCGCTGGCGCTGGCACTGCCACTGCCACTGCCACTGCCGCTGCTGCCGCCGCCGCCGGCACTGCTGGAGTGGTGCCCGCAGTGGTGCCCGTCACCCAGCACTGCACATCAGGGCGTGGCCCAGCTGGGCTCTGTGACCTCACAGCCCGGCCTCCCCACCGCAGCCACGCCCCTGGGGCACCGCCCCTCCTCCAGGCACCGCCCCCAGCTGGACCAGCTCGGACACCTGCTGAGTCTGAGCGCGGCAAAACCGACCAACCCAGGCTCATCCCCAGGCAGTTCCGTGGAAAACCCTGCGTTTTGGCTTGGAAGGCATTCTGGCCGAAACACTCCCGCAACAAACGGTCTTCGCTACATCTCTTTGCAAGTCCTGGCTCGGTTGTGTCAAGTGGGCCACCAGACAGCAAACAAAAGCCCCGCTTTACGCCGCGTGTAAGCCTTTTGCCTGCGTGCACTGGGGCGGTTCCCTCTCGTGCAGAGCAAAATACTGGCGAAAGCTGCATCCCCGTCACGCATAGCCATTGCCAATGAATTACTGAGCCTGCAAACTACTGCACTTCCTCCTTCTACACCCGTGTGCAGGGAGCAGAAGCGGAGAAGGGTGGGCCTGTTTTGGGAGGCAGCACTGCCTGTGGGAGTGCACAGGCCGCTGGGCAGGCTGGGGGATACGGGGCGCTCGGCACAGGAGGAGGAGCGCTGGGAGGAGGTGCTCGTAAAGATCAGCACGGCAGCCCATGATGACAGGGGAAGCCTTTTCTGCCTGGCTCCTGTGCCCTTGGAGCCTCCTGTGCCTTGGCATCACATCCCTTGGAGTGGATGGTGAGATTCTGGTGACGGATATTTGTCTAAATACAGAACTTGAAACTAAGTGGTTGAAATACCAGCACATCTTTTTTGCTCTTGCTCATGAGTCAAATGGAGTATCTCTGACCGCACAGGGACACTGGTTCTCCAGACTCCCATGGGCTACATCTATCTAAACGTGTGTGGAAGAGCAGTCCAGGGTCAGTTCTGCTGTCCCATCCACGCGGACACCAGATATGTCAACGCGCTGGGTGTGCTCAGATGTGCAGGTCCCACCATGCCCCAGTGACCAGCCCCTGCTGGAGTCCTCTCCTCAGACACCTCCAACATCCCCAGCTCCACGGCCAGCGGGTCTGGGCCTAAGGCTGGGCTCAGCAGGCCTGTAGACTTGTCCACAAGTTTTCCAGGAAAACCAGCGTTACCTAACTTTGTAGCGTTACACGGAGTCAGAAGAAGCACCGGGAAGGGATGAGGAAGTAAAGGGTAAAACCTTCCAGCTGCCTTTTATTAACACAAAATCAAGAAAAGGGCACAACTGAAAGAACCTTGCCAATTCCTGGTAGTTCTCTTATGTGATTAGACGCTGAGTTTTTCAGAGCTAATGACATGTCTGAAAAGTCAACAGAAGGTCGTGGATAAAAATTAATGTGGTAGGCAGTGACACTCATCAAAGCATTACTAACCTGCAATTGCCTTGTAAGGGCTTTTATTAATTACTTGTAAGGGGTCCACCAAAATGCAGCGCTGCTCTTCAAAGTGTGGACGCTCGCTCAGCCCTCAGGGGTCTCCAGAGCAAGGTTTACAAAGATGCTTTGTCTTTCTCTAGGCGTTGGCTAGCACAAGCCATGCTGCCCGTGTAACAGTGAAAACAGCTGATGCAAAGTGCGCGTACAGGTAGGCTTCTCTCTAATTCTCCAAGTAACGGCGGTTGCAGGTACTCATGAACAGATGTACTGTATTCTCTTTCACGGGGTGGGGAGGGGGGGAAAGAAGGAATCCCGTCTTTCCGTGGCAGTTAGAAAAAAAGGCCCAGAAGGTGAGAAAAGAGCATTAGACTGATTTTTGTCCCAGACCTTAAAGGTAAGATTTACCTAAAGCAATAGATTTCAAAAGAGGAAAAAAAAAATAAATCTTAAAAGTAATTCTACTTGAAGAGCCAGCATAGGGAAAACACTTTCTTTTTCTCACTTGCAGGATGAAATGATGGCTGTCCACAGTCAAGCATGCCTGGCAAATCTCAGAAGTCACTGAACATGGGAACCAGAAGTTTAGCTTAGTTTTGTATGTTCGGTGTCTAATGGTATGCAAAAGGCATCTTGAATATTCTCCGGAAAACTTTAAATATAAGTATAAACATTTCCATTAACTTCTGAAGTAAGAGAAGAATGGTTGGCTACAGTCTTTCTTGCTTTAAGAATGTAGGGTATGAGAGCGGACAAAAAAAGCATGCCCCGTGAAATTATGCATCTATGCAACTTGCTGAAAGCCCTACATGGGTCAGAAATCTTTTCTGCTCAGGATCCTCTTAAGGGCCAAAAGGAAAGAGATCTTACCTGTAAAGTCCAGAATTTCTTATTAGACTCTCTGAAATGTGAAGTCTAATGGAAGAATTATTATTAGTCCCCAGCTAGTTAGTAAAGCAAGATAAAATACATTAGCATCGCTATTATAGGAAGGGTCTCAGGAATACAGTTGCCAAAGGCATCTCCTGTTACTCTCGCTGTCCCACTGCCCCCCTGGTCCTACTCTCACACGCAAGACGATAAGGCCAACGAAGCGATAGTTGGGTCACTTAAGCAAGCTTTGGGTCAACAGACCCTGGTTCTTACGGGTGACTTCAACTGCCCAGACATTTGTTGGCAGAACAGTACAGCAGCTCACACGTCCCCCATCAAGTTCCTGGACTGCGTAGAGGACTGCTTCCTCATACAAACGTTGGATGTGCCAACCAGGAACGAGGCACTGCTGGACCTGCTACTCACAAACCACGCACACCTGATTCGTATGTCTCGGTTCATGGCAGCGATATGGTAGCACTAACAAAATTCCTTACTAGGATCACTAAACAAATTGCCTTTTTGAAGCTAACAATAGAATCTGTAACTAAGACATGACAGTAGGGAACACGGGGTTAAAGATTAAGGGAGTAAATGGAACACAAGGCTGTCTTGTATTGAGTAACTGAACAGGCTGATTGGGTATAAGTGGGAGTTGAACAATGTGGCAAAGTTTGGAATTTTCAGAAGCAGATGGCTTTAGAAATTTGCCACAGGTGAGACTCTGTATCCTTGAGTAGAATAGATAAGGGAATTGTGCTAGAATAAGCCAGTTTTTGTATAAGCAACCGAGCCAAAAATGAACTGAGCAAGCACAAGAACTACGGTCAACCAGCAGACACGGTGAGGAAGACTACAGACGACCACCAGAGGACCCTGGAATACCACCAATGGACATGAATGCGCATGCGTCAAGGACATTTACATATATAAATGGGTTCTAGCAAAAAGTATGAGTATGTTAATCATTTCTCAGAAATCGAACTAATATGTATATTCTGATTGTAGACAGCCTCTGAAGCTGAGCAACTTGGCGCGCACACTAGGTGGAGTGATCCCCTGTGCTCCCGGTACCGCAATAAAGAATGCTCGCTTTCTAAAACTCCAACTTGAGTCCTAGAGAGTTATCATTTTGGCGACTTATGGTAACAATAGCCTTGGCTGCAGTGATCTCAATATTGTGGAGTCTGGGATCCCGCTGAGCACGCTGAAGGTTAGGACTAAGACAAAGGGGTTAGATTTGAGCAGAGCAAACCTCAGCTGGCTCAGAGCTCAGTTGGGAGGGATTCCATGGGAAGCTTCCATGGAGGAGCAAGTGAGTGCTGGGAGTTTTTGAAGAACGCTCTCCTGGAAGCACAAAACCGGTTCATTCCCTTTAAAGGGAATTCCCTTTGTTGGGCCCCAGGCCTTGGGAACAACAATCCAGGTTGATGCAAACACAGACCCACCACCAGTGAAGGAAGAGTTGGTATGTGAACTCTTAGAGGAGCCTGACCCCCTACAAAGGGATGGGCCCTGAGGCCACACCAGAGGCCACACGGGATTCACACCACCCTGAGGCCACACCGGATTCAGTGGCCTGGCACATCAGAACCACAAAAGCATAGGGCCCTGGTGGACACTGGCGCACAGTGCACCGTAATGCCGTCAACTCATAGAGGAGCAGAACTCATCGACTATTGCTGGAGTAACTGGGGGCATCTCAAGGAACTGACTGTCCTGGAGGCCAAAGTGAGCCTAACTGGGAATAAAGGGGAAAAGTTCTCCGTTGTGACTGGCCCGGATGCTCCGTGCATTCTTGGCGTAGATTATCTCAGGAGAGGGTATTTTAAGGGCCCAAGGGGGGTACCGGTGGGCGTTTGCTGTAGTGGCGGTGGAGACGGAGGAAGTTAGGCAACTGTCTACTTTGCCTGGGCTGTCAGAGGATCCTTCTATTGTGGAGCTGATGAGGGTCAAGGAACAAAAGGTGCCCGTTGCTACTACAGCGGTGCATAGGCGACAATATGGCACTAATCGAGATTCCTTGCTCCCTATTCAGAAAATGATCCATCAGCTGGAAAGCCAAGGGGTGATCAGTAAGACTCGCTCACTCTCTAACGGTCCCATCTGGATTGTTGCCGTTACGACCCAGACAATGGTGCTACTGATCTTTATTTATTGCTATGCCATGGTAGCATAAAAAATATTAAATAATAAATAATAATAAATGGTCACCCCCTGAAGCTGTCGGTTGGGAGTCTGTGTTCACAGCCCAAGCCTGTACGACGGCAGGACTGCCTCGTGCCCTTGCAGGAGGATGCACTGGTCTTAAGGCACAAAGTGGAGGTTCAGTCTCTCAGGGGTCTGGAGGTCGCTGGGCTGTTCCCGAATGGCTGCCTGGCTGAGTTGGGCAGCGGTGGAGGCAGAGGTGGATGTGGGGATGGTAGCGGGGGTGGTGGTGGACAGGCCATGCGGCTGTCCAGGCTGGTGGGTGCCGGCTCCTCAGTGCTCCTTGGCAGGAGGGCAGGTTTTGCAGGCACAGGTGATGGCTGCTGGTGTTGGGTCCAGCTCTCAAAGGTTCTGGGATGGGCGGTGCGGCTGTTCAGGCGTGAGGGGGGCCTGCTGGAGTTGTGCCGGGCTTCTTAAGCTGCAGAGACGCGCCTGTGGAGAGAGGAGGCTGCTGAGGTCCCCCTGTGGCTGCCGTGCCAGCCGGGTGCGAGGGTTTGGGACAGCGCTGGGCACCCCAGGGGGTGTGGGCAGCCGCCTGCCCTTACTGCTCCATGCAGAAAAGGGGGCCAAGGGGAACATCTGGGATCTACGGCATCGCCTGACAGTTTGGCCAGTAATGAACTCAGCACTCCAGAATACCCTACTTCTAAATGCTTCATGGCTAACAGCAGCCATCTAGCACAGAAGTCGGGCACCTCAACTCCGTCCCCCGCCCCCAAGAGCTTACTTTTTTCTCTCCCTCCACAAGCAGATCACACAACACAATGCCATCCCAAACACGACGCAGCCTACAACGGCCATGGCGCCTTCAAGGCAGTACTTCTGGAAATCCTTAGGATCTGTAGCATTTCTCCTTCTCTTGCCGTCCACACCTGGAGGAACAATTCTGGACGTTAGTGTGTCCTGCACGCTACTGGTAATCTCACAGGAGGTCTGACATTGCCAGGAAATGTTCTTTCTCACTTTGTCAGCATCTCTGCACCCAGCCACCTGCCTCCCCAGCCGAGTACCCACACCCCAAAGGGACGGAGGCAGGCCCTCTTGGGAGACACCAGAACCTCACTCTCCCTCTTTGCCCTTTCTCCAGCATGGGCACTGCTTTCACGCCCCCAGTTTTCAGGACTTGTCACCCCGCAAGACTGCTCAGTACCTGCATTCTTTTGAAACAAGCCACCTATCCCAGGGCGGCGGGCGTCCCCGGGGTTGGACAGCGCTGCCAAAAATCAGAGAAAGGTAAATCCTCAGCATGGTTCAGGCACAGAGGATGCAGAAGGACCGTGTGGGTTCCCTCTAAGCGGTGCCCGATCTGTCACTGCATCCCTTTGGACCTCAGTTCGCAGGAGGGATCCCCCTCCGTGGTGCCTAGCGGGGCTCACGGCAAGCTCTGGGATGCAGGTATTGTGGGAGGGACATTTGATTAAGCATCATATTTCCCATCATCTGCTGTGCGTGGTTCAGACGGCCTGGTTCCCAAAATGGCAAAGTTCTGAAATTTCGGTGAACTGGGTGTGGAGGGCGGTGAGCACCTCCCTGCATCCCCCGAGGGGTACGAGTGAGTGTCTGCCTGGCACGCTGCTGGCAATAACCTCCACACCCCAGAGGTGACAGTCATCCTCAGACAGCCCTTCCTGGCTTCTTTTCGAACACTTGCTCTGTACTAGTAGATTGGCTGCCGGCACGATGTGCAGTAGCGGACACCAGGGGAAGAGCCTGCAGACACCCAGTGATTTTGATTCAGGACGCTGGATGACCGAGGGACAGCAATTACCTGGCACACCGGTTGGTTGAATTGCCCTCGTTTTCTCGTAAGTGCCCGGCACTGCCAGACTGCCTCCTTCCCAAAGCACCTTCTTCTCCACAGTCCCACCATTCGTCTCTTTGGAAAGAAAGTAGGTCGGTTTAATGAGAAGTAACCGTTCCTCATCAGGAACACGATACCTTCAGGAGGCAATACTTCTCAAAACACATGAATAACGCTTAGAAACAAAGCCTGGGAATCTCGGGGTGCGCCTAGTCACTAGTCCAAACAACGTGGCGTTCATGGAGAAAAATGTAAGCGCTAGACACTTTTCAGTTTGCCAGCGTACATAAGAGCCCACAGTACCCAAGAGAAGCAGAAAACCACCCGCAAGTTATCTAAAGCACAACCCAAAACAGACAGCTAAACCACCCGAGACGGAATTCACAGCCCTTCATTTGAGCTGCCTTCAAGTTCGGTGTCCGGCCTCAAGCTTGGTGTCCAGCTTTCACCTGTCCCTGACCCCGAGGTGTCACCGAGCATCCTCAGACGTCAAGGAGAACAACGGGGCTGGACCAGGCTGTCAAGCTGGGGCTGCTCCGATCCTGGCCACGGCATGCCTGCAGCCCAGGCAAAGTCTGCCCGTCCCAGTGACCCCAAGCTGCCTGCGCATCCTCTCCACTGCCCAAGGGCACTCCCCTCTGGCCACTGCAGGGCACTGGCCCTCTCCCGGCTTATCTGCAATCAGCTCCTTGGCAAGTTCCTCATACTCCCAAGGCGTGAGCACTGCCAGTTCCTGCCAGCTGGATACCAACGTCTGCCCAGAACAGCTCTGACGAGTAACGCGAGAACTGGGGCAGCAGCTGTCCCTGGAACTCAGCTGGAACCACAGCTGGCAGCAGAGACTCTGGACCACCTCTGTCTCTGGCTCAGCAGTGCCTGCAAGGCGTGCAACTGAGTGACAAGCTACGGCTTGTCCATAGAGGCATCGCAAACCTCAGCTTCCCAAGCCTTCTGGTTAAGAGTGACATATGCCCACCACGTGCTGCTTTGTCCAATTCCTCCAGCATTTCCTCTAGCAAGTCTGATGGCCACTGGGAATCATAGAATCATAGAATGGTTTAGGTTGGAAGGGACCTTGAAGATCATCGAGTTCCAACCTACCATAGGCAGGGATACCTCTCACTAGATTTTCTTCTTTCAGCTTTATACTTTGCTCCTTGAGGACCTTAACGGAAAGTACGAGGTTAAATTTCTCACAAGCAAAATACTGAAAACGAGCACTTAGTCTGTGAATTCAGTCAAAACTGACTACTCACCCCTGCGATGCCAGGTGAGCTCTGGCGCTGGATGCAGCCAAGAAGCTGCAAAAGCCCTCTCTCTACGCACATCTGCAACCAAACAGCCACGAGAACTTTGCATCATACCTTGGGATATACACCGTCACAACTGAATAGCACAACATGTAAGGGGATCACGTAATGACATGGCACGCGCAATGCAGGTGTCTCTTCTCACACCCACAAGAGATGCCTCGCTCCCATTTGGGCTTTCAGCTGGCAGCTCTCAAAGGACGTAAAAAGCCATGACGTACCCACGCCATCTCCCTCAGCATCAGCCCTGGAACCCAGCCGGGAAGGTGGATATCCACCGCCTCCCGCCACATCTGTAAACAGAGCAGAACAGCTCCCGTGAAATATTTCAACAGACTTCTTCAGATCTGAACCCACTCTCTCTCTGCCCTTCTGCATGTCTGAGCATCGGCCAAGAAAATATTAAGTTACATTTCACAGGAACAGAATATTAAAACCTAAATGTCATTCAAGCGACATACCCGTGGGATCGCCCTGAGGCTCCCGGACAAGATCCAGCTGAGGAGTCGGGCGGCCATCGGCTACAGGCACAGCTGTAATCAAGCGCATTTCCATTAGATGTTGCGACCTACTTCATTCTCAGTGACCTGCAGTGACTGGAGGGGGGGCAGGTAATGACGGGGGACCCAGACGTGGGTGGAGATTTCCAAAGCTGCAGAGGGGCCCGGGTGACTTGTCGGCTGGCACCCGGCAGCTCTCAAAATAGTGTTTCCAGGCCACCTGCATGTCCATCCTCCAGGACTGGATGGACAAACATACGGCCCCTTGGGGACTCCCTACTGGGAGATCTCTAGTGTGCCCAAAAGAAGCCCGCATGAAAGCACTGGAGGAAAACGTCTAGTGGAGAAGAGCCCACGGGCCAGTGAGCGGCTGCACCAGCGCTGCCCCGTCTGCTCCCCGGGCTGCGGGCCGGGGCTGTGTCCCCCACGGGGCTTGGATTCGCCCAAGGAGAGCACTGCAGGGCTCGAGCAGCAATGCTCCTGTTTTCCTGAGCGGACATCTCCCACGGGCAGACGTCCCCAAAGATGAAAGCCGAGATTCAGCTGGGGAGTGGCAGAGCCATGGCCCCGGCCACGGCTGTGACCAGCCTGGGGAAGAAGTGCTCCTGCGGTGCCGCTCCGGCCCCGACACGCAGGCTGGGGAAAGGCTGCTCTGGGGCACGGCGGCACAGGGCCGGCTCTAGGGACAGTTTCTCACCCCGTGGCGCTGCTCCATTCACCTGCAAAATGCCCGCACAGCAGCTGCGGCCCGTGGGGCACCTGCCTCCCGATGCCTGCCGCGCTGGCCACGGCTCACCCATCCCCGCTGCTCTGCTGGCCCTGCCCACGACCCCAGCCCCGCTGCCACCCCGAGGTGCGGCGGGTGCCGCACCACGCTGACAGGGCTGGGTGATGGCCCTCACCCATGGGCAATAGGGAAAAGATTCTAGTCCCAGAACTAGGAGAATCCTATGCTCGCAAGTATGTTTTGACCATTGTAAAGACATAGAAGCAACTCCGAGAGAAGGAGAAACTTCCACAAACCACCCCATTAGACTTTAAAATACAGAATATACAGGTAGGAGATTGGGTATTAGTGAAAACATGGAAGGAAGAAACCTTAAGACCTACTTGGGAAGGACCTTTCCAAGTGCTGCGAACTACTGAAACAGCAATTTGAACAAAAGAAAAAGGGTGGACCCACATAATGCGAGTAAAATGACCAGTAGAGCCACCCGAGGAGTGGGTGGTAGAGACACACACAGACCCCTTGAAATTAACCATGAGAAGGATGTCTCGTGTTTTTGCTTTGACAGACAAAAGCCCTGGAGAGCTTTCAGAAGGCACATAAGAATCAGCACTGCTGCATGGAAACAACAGACAGTGAAAGCCTCAAAAGTGCCTTCGGACTAGGGCGGCACCAAACCCCTTCGACCCTACTTTGTTGCTATTGGAATTGTTGCATGTATATATGGTTAAGTGTAATAATTGTAATAAGGTCATTTTAGGTCCCCGTGGCAGACCGGAGCAGTACCTCTCCCAAGTCCTCGATCTTTAGCATATCTGATGTGAGTATGCAGCCCCAATAGATAAGTGTATTATTGTTGCAGAACCCACAGAGAATTATTTAATCTGGACCGACCCAAACCAGGATGTTTATAGATTCTTGAAATATCAACTCCAATACGGGTTCCAGGACCAAAGATAAAACCCTATCGTACCACAAGAACCAGAGATACCGAACTAAAGAGGATGGCGGGCAAGACCAGGTTGGCCTCTGTACTCGCTGCCAAGAAGAAGTATTTCTCGGCTGTTGGAAGCACCCCAGTAGGCACGAGAGGTAGGGGTATAAGCCATGCTGGACCCCCACTTCTAATGTTGTTATCATTAGCGGTATCTTTAGTATCTGGTGACGAATGCCAGAAGTGCTACCAGACAGTCTCCTGGGGTAGACAATCCCTTTATACTATGACCGTGCACACGCATCTCAATCGCCAATGTTATACCCGTGAGAGTTTAAGAGTGTGCAAATACGTCGGACAAGAATATTGGGTCGGACAGAATTTAGGAATAGGCGGAACAAGATTAGGAATAGGATGCCCTAGAGGAGAAAAATGGCTTTGTTTCACTAAGGCAGCTCACTGGGATATTTCAGACGGAGGGGGAGTACAAGATATGGTGAAGGAAGAACTAGTGAAAGTGAGACAAAGGTTACAAAACAGAAAAGAAAACAATTAGAAGTACAAAACGAGGGCATATACCAGAAGCTACAAAAACAGCTACAAAAAGAGTTAGGATTCCCCACTCTTGGGCAAAACTTGTTTTTAAATCTAGCAACAGACATAGCTAAAGAATTAAATGTGACTGACTGCTGGGTCTGTGGGGGACCTTTAATGACTGAAGAGTGGCCGTGGAGAGGCACAAGTTTGAGTCCAATTGAAATCCTGGAATGGAATTATACTCTCACCATGGGAGGAAAAAGGAGACCTGACAGCTGGGTGCTAAGTTCCACAGTAATTGGAAAAGTCTGTTTGACCCGGGAGGGAAAGAACTTTGCAAATCAAATAGGGGAGACCCCATGCAAAAAAGTCTTAAAAATAGATTCAAATTTCACCCGAACTTGGTTTCCTCAAAAACCAAGGTCATATCTAGCGTTACAAAATGAGACCAAAAATTGCACCCGGGTAGCAAACAGTAGTCTCTTTAAATGTAAGGAGAGTATGAATCCATTCTCAGGAATTAAAGACATCTCACAGTATTGGGAAAATATAGAGGATACAACAAAAGAGTTTTGGCAGGCACCGGATGGGTTGTTCTGGATATGTGGAAACCCGGCATTCCCAGAATTACCACCTAACTGGGGGGGGATTTGCACCTTAGGAATAATTCAACCAGGATTTTTCTTACTGCCATCTAAAGACGGTGACGAGCTAGGAGTGCCGGTATATGAAAGCTTGAAGAGACAGAAGCGGAACGTAATAGGAGGACATCAAAGGTGGGGAGAACATGAGTGGCCCCCCCAACGAATCATAGAGACATATGGACCGGCCACGTGGGCCCAGGACGGTAGCTGGGGATATAGAACCCCCATCTATATGCTGAATCGGATTATAAGACTACAAGCGATACTTGAGCTGATAACTAACAAAACGGCTTCAGGACTAGAACTGCTAGCTCACAACAAACTCAGACAAGGGCAGCAGTTTACCAGAATCGGCTCGCACTAGACTATCTGCTAGCAGTAGAAGGGTGTGTGTGTGTGTGTGTGGAAAATTTAACATATCTGATTGTTGTTTAAAAGTTGATGATAATGGAGAAGCACTATGAGGAATCGCTACTGATATCTGGAAACTAGCACATGTACCGATGCAAAAATGGAAATCAATAGCAGATGCCAGTTGGTGGGATGGACTGCTAGGGGTTGTTTGGTGGAAGAAATTGGGACTGGTTTTACTGTGTGCCTTAGCAAGTTTCTTATTTCTGCCTTGTTTTATACCTTGTTTCATAGGATTAATTCGCAGTGTAATCCAAGGAATGCAGATAACGTCCACGTCTATAGACCCAAGGACGGCAGCATCAGGGCCTCAGACACTCACGATATTGAGAAAACCTAAGAAAAAAGAAGACCTCGAAGACGCCACTCGAATTCTTACGAAAATGGAAGAATCCTGTAGAATGAATGTAGAACGCTTCAGTAAAATTAAACTATAAAAAGAAAAAGGGTGGAATTGTAATAAGTAATTTAGCAAAAGAATTTTGTTTCAGCTAAGATGGGTGTGTGCGTGCTATACAGTCAATAGAAATGTGCTTGCTACGGCTTCAGCTAAGATAGGTATGTGCTTGCTATGCGTTTGGGGGGAGGGATAGCGTTAGATTGGCTATCAAAAGAAAACAACAGTTGAAAGTACGGGATGGTTGTGAAAAACAAAAGTTGGTGTCATTAGCCAAGATAACCACAGGAGTGTGAAGAGTAAAGAAGCCACCAGGACATGGCGATAAAGACTTCAAGGACCACCAAGAAGCACAGCGCCGGCGCCGCTGGAGGGGAGGGGGCATGTTTGGGGGTGGGTTGCATTCCAAGAGCTCATTGACTATGCAGTTGGGGGTAGGTTGCGTGCTGAAAAACTCATTGATTATGCAAATGTTTTCAAAGAAAAAACATGAATAGGTAGGAGGAATATGGAATAAAAACCCACGTTTGTAATGGGAAACTGAGCCACGGGAGGAGAAATCCCCTGTGTAGCTCCCAGCGCTGTAATAAATATTCTTTGCTCCACCGAATTTGCCCCTGACTAAAATTCAGTCCAGTGAGTGTGTTTCTCACAGGGCCATGGCAGGGCCCGTGGGCAGTGAGGTGTCCAGGGCCCCCCTGACCCGTCCGTGCTGGGACATTCCTGCTCCGGCGCCCGCAGTTGTCCTGGGCTCGGGCTCGGGCTCGGGCTGGTCCTGGTCCTGGTCCTGGTCCTGGTCCTGGTCCTCGCCCCGGCCCCGGCCCCGGCCCCGGCCCCGGCCGCCCTCGCTCTCGCTGCCCCCCCCGCCCCCCGTCTCCCCAGGCCCCTCGCTCCCCTCCTGCCCCACACCGGGCCGGCTGCGACCCACAGGCCGCCTCTGGCTCCGCTGATTGGCTCAGCCCTGGCCAATGGCGCGGCTGTTGCCTGGCTGGCTGGAGCCCGCCGGCACCGGCTGGGCGGCAGGGCCCGCCCGGGCCCCTCCTCACATTGCTCCCCTGCGTCCGCTGCCCGCAGCACCGCCAGAGACCCCGGGCTGGGTGATGGGGGAGATTTCGGGCAGCCGCAGCCCTGGGCGGGAGGAGCTGCCTGTTGTTTCCCTGTAGCTTTTGGGGGGGTTATCAAGGAATCTTCGCAGGAATAAAGTCAAATGCTAGAAGCTTCTGTCCAGGCCCTCTCCTGAGGAGACAGGCCGTCCTGGAGAGGGCCCTCTTGGGACATGCCTGGACTCCTCCCAGGCATCTCCTGGAGGGTTTTGTCCTCCCCGAGCAGGGAGCAAAAATGACAGAAACATAGAATGGTTTGGGCGGAAAGGGACCATCAAAGACCTAGTCTACCCCGCCCCCTGCCATCAGCAGGGACACCTTCTACTACACCAGGTTGCTCAAAGCCCCTCCAACCTGACTTGTCCAATCTTAACCTACCTCTTTCACTTTAAACCCCTCACCTCTTCTCCTGTCTCTGCAGGCCCCGGTAAAAAGTCTCTCTGCACCTTTCTTACCAGCCCCCTTTAAGCACTGAAAGGCCAAGTAAGGTCTCTCTGGAGCCTCCTCTTGTCCAGGCTGAACACCCCCAACTCTCAGCCTTTCCGCACAGGAGAGCTGTTCCAGCCCTGGGATCATTTTCGTCGTCCCCTCTGGACCTGCTGTACAGGTCCATGTCTCTTGCGCTGGGGACCCCAGGGCTGGACGCAGTGCTCCAGGTGGGGTCTCGGGAGAATGGAGTGGAGGGGGGGAATCACCTCCCTCGACCTGCTGGTCACGCTCTTTGTAATGCACCCCAGAGCATTTGCCTTCTTGGCCAGCAGGGCACATTGCTGGTTCATGGGCAACTTGTTGTCCACCAGGACTCCCACGTCCCTCTTTTCCAGAGCTGCCTTCCAGCAGGTCAACCCCTAACCTGTACCAGTGCATGGGGTTATTCCTCCCCAGATGCAGGACCCTACACTCGCCCTTGTTGAACTTCATTAGGTTCCTCTCCGCACAACTCTCCAGCCTGTCCAGGTCTCACTGAATGGCGGCACAGCCTTCTGGTGTGTCAGTTTTGTGTCATCAGCAAACTTGCCGAGGGCTCCCTCTGTCCCCTCATCCAGGTCGTTGATGAATATGTTGAACAAGACTGGACCCAGTACTGACCCCTGGGGAATACCGCGAGCTACAGGCCTCCAACCAGACTCTGCGCCGCTGATCCCAACCCTCTGAGCTCTGCCCTTCAGCCAGTTCACAGCCCACCTCGCTGTCCACTCATCTAACCCACACTGCCTAAGCTTACCTATGAGGATGTTATGGGAGACAGCATCAAAAGCCTTGCTGAAGTCGAGGCAGACAACGTCCGCCGCTCTCCCCTCACCTACCGAGCCCGCCATGCCAGCCTAGAAGGCTATCAGATTGGTCAAGCATGATTTCCCCTTGGTGAATCCACGCTGACTGCTCCCAATAGCCCTCTCTTCCTCCACATGCTTAGAGATGACATCCAGGATGAGCTGCTCCCTCACCTTTCCAGGGACGGGGGTGAGGCTGACTGACCTGTAGTTTCCCGGGTCCTCCTTCTTGCCCTTTTTGAGGACTGGCGTGACACTGGCTTTCCTCCAGTCCTCAGGCACCTCTCCTGTTCTCCAGCCTTTCAAAGGTGATGGACAGTGGCTTCACAGTAACATCTGCCAGCTGCCTCAGCACTGGTGGGTGCATCCCGTGCAGTGGCCCATGGGTTTGTGGGTGTCAAGTTTGCCTACACGATCTCTAACCTCCTCGACCACAGGAAAGCCTTCCTTTCTCCAGACCCTCTCTCTTACCTCCAGGCTCTGGGATGCCTGAGGGCAGGCCTTAGCAGTAAAGACTGTAGCAAAGCTGGCATTCGCTAACTCCGACTTCTCCGCATCCTCTGTCACCAGGGCACCTACCTCAATTGGCAGTGGGCCCACATTTTCCCTCATCTTCCCTTTAGTACTGATGTACTTGAAGAAGCCTTTCACATTCTCCTGGACGTCCCTTGCCAGGTTTAATTCCAAGTGGGCCTGAGCCTTCCTCATTGCATCCCTGCATACCCTGACAATGTTCCTATACTCCTCCCAAGTGGCCAGCCCCTTTTTCCACATTCTGTAAACTTCCTTCTGCCGTCTGAGTTTTTCCAGAAGCTCTTTCCTCATCCATGCAGGGCTCCTGCCTCCTTTGCTTGATTTCTTACTGTCGTGGTTTAGGCCAAATCGGCCACTGGGGACATAGGGGACCCCAGATGAGACCGACAGATGCTCCCCTCTACCCCTCTTCAAAGAGAGAGGTAGAGGAGGAAAAAGAGACTTACAAGTTTAGAAGGACCTAAACTACTTTAATGAAATATTAATAATAAAATAAAAAGAAATAATGAGAAATATAAAAAACCATATCAAGCTCCCAGGATGACAATCACGACACCGGCTGGCACTGGGGCAGTCCCAGGCTGGACTCAGTGACAGACGGGAACTGGATTCCGGATCTGGTTTCAGGATCGGGACCAAAGGCAGACGAACAGACAGAGTCCTCATCAGACGTCGGCCATTAAAGGAAAAAGAAGGCCTGACCCTTTGATCCCTCAGCTTTTACACTGAGCATGAGGCAGATGGGATGGAATATGCTGTTGGTCAGTTTTGGGTCCCCTGTCCTGTCCGCTCCTCCCCGCAGGTGGGACCCCACTACGCTTTTCCGCTGCTGGCTCTCCAACGTGGAAAAAAACCTGGACCGCCACAGCCTGCTCCGAGCAGCGACTTCCTGCCCCCTCCCCTGGCCAGCGTCCCCCTGTCGCCTGGGCATGGCTCACATGGTATGGAATACCCGTGTCCCCTGCCCCATCCTTGGGGAAATTAACCCCATTCACGCCGGAACCAGGACACCACCCTTGAGGTGGCTGGCCTTCTGGATCTCATCTTGGGAGTCAGCTAGGCAACATTTGTTGCTGCTCTGGTTGGCCTTGGCTTATTCCCCGGTTGGATGCAACGGTGTGAGCACTGCCATCTTGGACCCCACACCCCGAGTTCCTCAGCCTCACCAAGTCGGCCAGCCCGCTGCCAAAGATTCCCTTGCCTCTTCTAGACAGGTGGATTCCATCCCTCTCTAGCAGGCTGTAGTCATCAAAGCATGTCCCGTTGTCATAAAAGCCAAAACCCTCAGGACGGCACCAGCTAAATAGCCAGAAGCTGATATGCATTATCTGTACATTTCTGGCTGATCCCTTTCCTCTAACTGGTAAAATGGAGGAAAAGATAACTTGGGCACTGATTTTTTTCACTTGCACCCCCAAGGGCTTTATAATCTTCCTTGATTCTGCCCAGGTTATGGCTTGTGGTGTCATTCATGCCTACATGAAAGAGCAACAGTGGAGAGTAGTCTGTACTCCAGGCAAGTTGTGGCACCCTCTCGGCAACATCTCGGACCTTAGCTCCCGGCAGGCAGCACACCTCACGTGACGCCCTGTCAGGACAGAAGATGTCGGCGTTTTTTCGCAGTATCTACTGCGTGCTGCTGGTGAAGTTCCCCCTGGCAGACCTTGCTTTGCCTCTTTTGGCTTTCTGGGCTACGTTTGGCTTTCTGGGCTGCAAGCGCACCGTGCCGGCTCATGTCCAGCTTTTCACCCACCAGTGCACCCCCAGCTTATGTGTCGGCAGGGCAGCGTGCAAACAGAGTAGGCCTTGGCGCCGTGCAAGCAGTGTTCAGCAACAACTAAAACATGGGTGTGCTACCAACACTGTCTTGCTGACAAATCCAAAACTGGCACCATATGGGCTGCTAGGAAGAAAACTGACTCCATCCCAGGCAAAACCAGAACAGACGGTGCCTCTGTTATGGCTTGATAGCAGCTTTGTGTCGCTCTGTGTTTTATTTGTGGCTTTGCCTTCTGGGGCATATTTGGTGTGCACGCAGTGGAGGGGCTGGGGCTGGTATTGCCCTACGCAGTATCCCTGACCTGTGCATCCCAGGACAGAGCTGGCACGGGGAGCAGAGGTGGGAGTGACGACCTGTTGACGAGCCCCATCAGTGCCTCTGCAGCTCAGAATTTAGCAGGCCAGTCCCACCAGGGAAGGTGGGTTCCCCCAGCCTGTCGGCGGGTCCCATGCCCAGCTCCCGGCCTGCTGACACCGTGGGCATCCTCGTCCCTGCCTGCTCCGATATGAAGTTCGGCTCAGAATTGGTGATTTCCTGGGATTGCTTCTGATACGACCCGGACACTGGTGCTCCTTGTCTGTATTTATTGCTATGCCACCCGGCTGAGTTGGGCAGCGGTGGAGGCAGAGGTGGGGGTGGGGGTGGTGGCGGGGGTGGTGGTGGATAGGCCTGGCGGCTGTCCAGGATGGTGGGTGCCGGCTCCTCAGTGCTCCTTGGCAGGTGCGCAGGTTTTGCAGGCACAGGTGAAGGCTGCTGGTGTTGGGTCCAGCTCTCAAAGGTTCTGGGATGGGCGGTGCGGCTGTTCGGGCGCGATGGGTGGCTGCTGGAGTTGTGCCGGGCTTCCGAAGCTGCGGAGAGGCGCCTGTGGAGAGAGGAGGCTGCTGAGGTCCCCCCGTGGCTGCCGTGCCAGCCGGGTGCGAGGGTTTGGGACAGCGCTGGGCACCCCAGGGGGTGTGGGCAGCCGCCTGCCCTTACTGCTCCATGCAGAAAAGGGGGCCAAGGGGAACATCTGGGATCTACGGCATCGCCTGACAGTTTGGCCAGTAATGAACTCAGCACTCCAGAATACCCTACTTCTAAATGCTTCATGGCTAACAGCAGCCATCTAGCACAGAAGTCGGGCACCTCAACTCTGTCCCCCGCCCTCAAGAGCTTACTTTTTTCTCTCCCTCCACAAGCAGATCACACAACACAATGCCATCCCAAACACGACAGAGCCTACAATGGCCATGGCGCCTTCAAGGCAGTAGTTCTGGAAATCTTTATGATCTGTAGCATTTGTCCTTCTCTTGCCGTCCACACCTGGAGGAACAATTCTGGACCTTAGTGTGTCCTGCACACTACTGGTAATCTCACAGGAGGTCTGACATTGCCAGGAAATGTTCTTTCTCACTTTGTTAGCATCTCTGCACCCAGCCACCTGCCTCCCCAGCCAAGTACCCACACCCCAAAGGGACGGAGGCAGGCCCTCTCGGGAGACACCAGAACCTCGCTCTCCCTCTTTGCCCTTTCTCCAGCATGGGCACCGCTTGCATGCCCCCAGTTTTCAGGACTTGTCACCCCGCAAGACTGCTCAGTACCTGCATTCTTTTGAAACAAGCCACGTATCCCAGTGCGGCGGGCGTCCCCGGGGTTGGACAGCGCTGCCAAAAATCAGAGAAAGGTAAAGCCTCAGCATGGTTCAGGCACAAAGGATGCAGAAGGACCGTGCGGGTTCCCTCTAAGCGGTGCCCGATCTGTCACTGCATCCCTTTGGACCTCAGTTCACAGCAGGGATCCCCCTCCGTGGTGCCTAGCGGGGCTCACGGCAAGCTCTGGGATGCAGGCATTGTGGGAGGGACATTTGATTAAGCATCATATTTCCCATCATCTGCTGTGCGTGGTTCAGACGGCCTCATTCCCAAAATGGCAAAGTTCTGAAATTTCGGTGAAGTAGGTGTGGAGGGCGGTGAGCACCTCCCTGCATCCCCCGAGGGGTACGAGTGAGTGTCTGCCTGGCACGCTGCTGGCAATAACCTCCACACCCCAGAGGTGACAGTCATCCTCAGACAGCCCTTCCTGGCTTCTTTTCGAACACTTGCTCTGTACTAGTAGTTCGGCTGCCGGCACGATGTGCAGTAGCGGACACCAGGGGAAGAGCCTGCAGACACCCAGTGATTTTGATTCAGGACGCTGGATGACCGAGGGACAGCAATTACCTGGCACACCTGTTTGTTGAATTGCCCTCGTTTTCTCGTAAGTGCCCGGCACTGCCAGACTGCCTCCTTCCCGAAGCACCTTCTTCTCCACAGTCCCACCATTCGTCTCTTTGGAAAGAAAGTAGGTCGGTTTAATGAGAAGTAACCGTTCCTCATCAGGAACACGATACCTTCAGGAGGCAATACTTCTCAAAACACATGAATAACGCTTAGAAACAAAGCCTGGGAATCTCGAGGTGCGTCTAGTCACTAGTCCAAACAACGTGGCGTTCATGGAGAGAAATGTAAGCGCTAGACACTTTTCAGTTTGCCAGCGTACATAAGAGCCCACAGTCCCCCAAAAGAAGCAGAAAACCACCTGCAAGTTATTTAAAGCACAACCCAAAACAGACAGCTAAACCACCCGAGATGGAATTCACAGCCCTTCATTTGAGCTGCCTTCAAGTTCGGTGTCCGGCCTCAAGCTTGGTGTCCAGCTTTCACCTGTCCCTGACCCCGAGGTGTCACCGAGCATCCTCAGACGTCAAGGAGAACAACGGGGCTGGACCAGGCTGTCAAGCTGGGGCTGCTCCGATCCTGGCCACGGCATGCCTGCAGCCCAGGCAAAGTCTGCCCGTCCCAGTGACCCCAAGCTGCCTGCGCATCCTCTCCACTGCCCAAGGGCACTCCCCTCTGGCCACTGGCAGGGCACTGCCCTCTCGCGGCTTATCTGCAATCAGCTCCTTGGCAAGTTCCTCATACTCCCAAGGCGTGAGCACCGCCAGTTCCTGCCAGCCTGATACCAACGTCTGCCCAGAACAGCTCTGACGAGTAACGCGAGAACTGGGGCAGCAGCTGTCCCTGGAACTCAGCTGGAACCACAGCTGGCAGCAGAGACTCTGGACCACCTCTGTCTCTGGCTCAGCAGTGCCTGCAAGGCGTGCAACTGAGTGACAAGCTACGGCTTGTCCATAGAGGCATCAAAAACCTCAGCTTCCCAAGCCTTCTGGTTAAGAGTGACATATGCCCACCACGTGCTGCTTTGTCCAATTCCTCCAGCATTTCCTCTAGCAAGTCTGATGGCCGCTGGGAATCATAGAATCATAGAATGGTTTAGGTTGGAAGGGACCTTGAAGATCATCGAGTTCCAACCCCCCTACCATAGGCAGGGATACCTCTCACTAGATTTTCTTCTTTCAGCTTTATACTTTGCTCCTTGAGGACCTTAACGGAAAGTACGAGGTTAAATTTCTCACAAGCAAAATACTGAAAACGAGCACTTAGTCTGTGAATTCAGTCAAAACTGACTACTCACCCCTGCGATGCCAGGTGAGCTCTGGCGCCGGATGCAGCCGAGAAGCTGCAAAAGCCCTCTCTCTACGCACATCTGCAACCAAACAGCCACGAGAACTTTGCATCATACCTTGGGATATACACCGTCACAACTGAATAGCACAACATGTAAGGGGATCACGTAATGACAGGGCACGTGCAATGCAGGTGTCTCTTCTCACACCCACAAGAGATGCCTCGCTCCCATTTGGTCTTTCAGCTGGCAGCTCTCAAAGGACGTAAAAAGCCATGACGTACCCACGCCATCTCCCTCAGCATCAGCCCTGGAACCCAGCCGGGAAGCTGGATATCCACCGCCTCCCGCCACATCTGTAAACAGAGCAGAACAGCTCCCGTGAAATATTTCAACTTCTTCAGATCTGAACCCACTCTCTCTCTGCCCTTCTGCATGTCTGAGCATCGGCCAAGAAAATATTAAGTTACATTTCACAGGAACAGAATATTAAAACCTAAATGTCATTCAAGAGACATACCCGTGGGATCGCCCTGAGGCTCCCGGACAAGATCCAGCTGAGGAGTCGGGCGGCCATCGGCTACAGGCACAGCTGTAATCAAGCGCATTTCCATTAGATGTTGCGACCTACTTCATTCTCAGTGACCTGCAGTGACTGGAGGGGGGCAGGTAATGACGGAGGACCCAGACGTGGGTGGAGATTTCCAAAGCTGCAGAGGGGCCCGGGTGACTTGTCGGCTGGCACCCGGCAGCTCTCAAAATAGTGTTTCCAGGCCACCTGCATGTCCATCCTCCAGGACTGGATGGACAAACATACGGCCCCTTGGGGATTCCCTACTGGGAGATCTCTAGTGTGCCCAAAAGAAGCCCGCATGAAAGCACTGGAGGAAAACGTCTAGTGGAGAAGAGCCCACGCGCCAGTGAGCGGCTGCACCAGCGCTGCCCCGTCTGCTCCCCGGGCTGCGGGCCGGGGCTGTGTCCCCCACGGGGCTTGGATTCGCCCAAGGAGAGCACTGCAGTGCTCGAGCAGCAATGCTCCCGTTTTCCTGAGCGGACATCTCCCACGGACAGACGTCCCCAAAGATGAAAGCCGAGATTCAGCTGGGGAGTGGCAGAGCCATGGCCCCGGCCACGGCTGTGACCAGCCTGGGGAAGAAGTGCTCCTGCGGTGCCGCTCCGGCCCCGACACGCAGGCTGGGGAAAGGCTGCTCTGGGGCACGGCGGCACAGGGCCGGCTCTAGGGACAGTTTCTCACCCCGTGGCGCTGCTCCCGGCCCCACCATTCACCTGGAAAATGCCCGCACAGCAGCCGCGGCCCGTGGGGCACCTGCCTCCCGATGCCTGCCGCGCTGGCCACGGCTCACCCATCCCCGCTGCTCTGCTGGCCCTGCCCACGACCCCAGCCCCGCTGCCACCCCGAGGTGCGGCGGGTGCCGCACCACGCTGACAGGGCTGGGTGATGGCCCTCACCCATGGGCAATAGGGAAAAGATTCTAGTCCCAGAACTAGGAGAATCCTATGCTCGCAAGTATGTTTTGACCATTGTAAAGACATAGAAGCAACTCCGAGAGAAGGAGAAACTTCCACAAACCACCCCATTAGACTTTAAAATACAGAATATACAGGTAGGAGATTGGGTATTAGTGAAAACATGGAAGGAAGAAACCTTAAGACCTACTTGGGAAGGACCTTTCCAAGTGCTGCGAACTACTGAAACAGCAATTTGAACGAAAGAAAAAGGGTGGACCCACATAACGCGAGTAAAATGACCAGTAGAGCCACCCGAGGAGTGGGTGGTAGAGACACACACAGACCCCTTGAAATTAACCATGAGAAGGATGTCTCGTGTTTTTGCTTTGACAGACAAAGGCCCTGGCGAGCTTTCAGAAGGCACATAAGAATCAGCACCGCTGCATGGGAACAACAGACAGTGAAAGTCTCAAAAGTGCCTTCGGACTAGGGCAGTCCCAGGCTGGACTCAGTGACAGACGGGAACTGGATTCTGGATCTGGTTTCAGGATCGGGACCAAAGGCAGATGAACAGACAGAGTCCTCATCAGACGTCGGCCATTAAAGGAAAAAGAAGGCCTGACCCTTTGATCCCTCAGCTTTTACACTGTGCATGAGGCAGATGGGATGGAATACGCTGTTGGTCAGTTTTGGGTCCCCTGTCCTGTCCGCTCCTCCCCGCAGGTGGGACCCCACTACGCTTTTCCGCTGCCGGCTCTCCAACGTGGAAAACAACAAATTTGTTTGGCCTTGGGTGTTATAGCAATAAGTATAAGCAAGAGCCTCCCTGCATCCCATGTCTGGGCATGAGCTATAAACATTGGTCTGATCACTCTGAGAGAGCGAACATTGTCTGCACAATATGCTGTTAATTTCAGTAGTTAGAAGAGGCCCAGCTAAGAAGCGAAGTTACTGAACAAAATTGGTCCTGTTTTACCTCAAACCAGGACACTTACTCAGAGGGATGCACTGATCTTGAGCTTGGAGGAAGTGGTGCTTGAGTATTAACCAGCTCTCTTGCATCCCCCTTCCTTCTAGAGCCTTAGCCCATGGGATTGCTCCAAGTAGGTCTTTGAAGAGGCCAAAGTCAGCTCTCCTGAAGCCCAGGGCTGTAATTCTACTTTTTGCCCTGCTGCTTCCACGCAGGATCCTGACCTCCACCTTCTCATGGTCACGGCAGCCAAGGCTACCCCCAACCTTCACATCCCCAACTAGCCCTTCTTTGTTTGTCAGCACAAGGTCCAGCAGCGCACCCCTCCTTGTTGGCTCCTCCACCACCTGTGTCAAAAAGGTCATCAAAAGAGCATCAACGCTCTGCAGAAACCTCCTGGACTGCGCGTGCCAGGCTGTGTTGCCTTTCCAGCAAATGTCAGGGTGGTTGAAGTCCCCCACAAGAACCAGGGCCTGTGATTATGAGGGTATTTCCAGCTGTCTGCAGAAGGCCTCATCAACTTCCTCTTCCTTATCCGATGGCCTGTAGTAAGCACCCACAACGGTGTCTCCCATATTAGCCTGCCCCTCTCAACACGTTCTTCATCCACCCCCAGGCAGAGCTCGATACCTTCCAGCTGCTGGCTCGTGTAGACAGCAACTCCACTACCACGCCCTGCTGGCCCGCCTTTCCTAAAAGCTACGTAGCCATCCGTGACAGCGTTCCAGTCACACGAGCTATCCCACCGTGTCTCTGGCATCGCATTGAGATCGTGACCCTGCGACCGCACACAGATGTCTAGTTCTTCCTGCTTCTTCCCCATGCTGCGTGCGTTGCTGTACAGGCATTTCAGAGAGGTAATCCAGCACGCAGGTTTCCCTGGAGGGGTGCAAGAGGATCCACCACAGCCATACACACCCGTCGTGGTTTGGCGGCAGTCGGCAACAAAGAACCACGCGGCCGCTCGCTCCACCCCAGAGCCGTGGGGGAAAATCGGAAGAAAAAGGCAAAACTTGTTGGTTAAGATAAAGGCAGTTTAACAGAACAGCAAAGGGAAGAGAATGCAATAACAATAACACCCATAAAGGAGTATACAAACGCGATTACGGTACCACCGCGGTACGGTACTGACCGGACCTGGACCGCCACAGCCTGCTCCGAGCAGCGACTTCCTGCCCCCTCCCCTGGCCAGCGTCCCCCTGTCGCCTGGGCATGGCTCACATGGTATGGAATACCCGTGTCCCCTGCCCCATCCTTGGGGAAATTAACCCCATTCACACCGGAACCAGGACACCACCCTTGAGGTGGCTGGCCTTCTGGATCTCATCTTGGGAGTCAGCTAGGCAACATTTGTTGCTGCTCTGATTGGCCTTGGCTTATTCCCCGGTTGGATGCAATGGTGTGAGCACTGCCATCTTGGACCCCACACCCCGAGTTCCTCAGCCTCACCAAGTCGGCCAGCCCGCTGCCAAAGATTCCCTTGCCTCTTCTAGACAGGTGGATTCCATCCCTCTCTAGCAGGCTGTAGTCATCAAAGCATGTCCCGTTGTCATAAAAGCTAAAACCCTCAGGACGGCACCAGCTACGTAGCCAGAAGCTGATATGCATTATCTGTACATTTCTGGCTGATCCCTTTCCTCTAACTGGTAAAATGGAGGAAAAGATAACTTGGGCACTGATTTTTTTCACTTGCACCCCCAAGGGCTTTATAATCTTCCTTGATTCTGCCCAGGTTATGGCTTGTGGTGTCATTCATGCCTACATGAAAGAGCAACAGTGGAGAGTAGTCTGTACTCCAGGCAAGTTGTGGCACCCTCTCGGCAGCATAGAATCATAGAATGGTTTAGGTTGGAAGGGACCTTGAAGATCATCGAGTTCCAACCCCCCTGCCATAGGCAGGGATACCTCTCACTAGACCAGGTTGCCCAAGGCCACGTCCAGCCTGGCCTTGAACACCTCCAGGGACGGAGCTTCAACAACCTCTCTGGGCAACCTGTTCCAGTGCCTCACTACCCTTAAAGTGAAAAACTTCTTCCTAATGTTCAATCTAAACCTGCCCTCTTCCAGCTTAAAGCCATTCCCCCTCGTCCTATCACTACATGCCCGAGTAAAAAGTCCTTCCCCAGCTCTCCTGTAGGCCCCCTTTAGGTACTGGAAGGCCGCAATAAGATCTCCCCGGAGCCTTCTCTTCTCCATGCTGAACAGCCCCAACTCTCTCAGCCTCTCCTCATAGGAGAGGTGCTCCAGCCCTCGGATCATCCTCGTGGCTCTCCTCTGGACGTGCTCCAGCAGGTCCATGTCCTTCTTATGTTGGGGACTCCACAGCTGGATGCAGTACTCCAGGTGGGGTCTCACGAGAGCGGAGTAAAGGGGCAGAATCACCTCCCTTGACCTGCTGGCCACACTTCTTTTGATGCAGCCCAGGATACGGTTGGCCTTCTGGGCTGCGATCGCACATTGCTTGCTCATGTCGAGCTTCTCATCAATCATCACCCCCAGGTCCTTCTCCACAGGGCTGCTCTCCAGCCATTCCCCGCCGAGCCTGTATCTGTGCCTGGGATTGCCCCAACCCAGATGTAGGACCTTGCACTTGGCCTTGTTGAACTGCATGAGGCTGGCTTGGGCCCACCTCTCCAGCCTGTCCAGGTCCCTCTGGATGGCATCCCTCCCCTCTAGCGTGTCTGCTTCGCCAAACAGCTTGGTATCATCAGCAAACTCGCTGAGGGTGCACTCTACCCCACTGTCCATGTCGCTAACAAAGATGTTGAACAGTACGGGTCCCAGTACCGACCCCTGAGGAACGCCACTCGTTACTGCTCTCCACTTGGACACCGAGCCGTTGACCGCAACCCTTGCGACCATCCAGCCAGTTCTTTATCCACCGAGTGGTCCATTTATCGAATCCATGTCTCTTCAATTTAGAGACCAGGATATTGTGTGGGACAGTGTCAAACGCTTTGCACAAGTCCAGGTAGATGACATCAGTAGATCTCCCCTTGTCCACTGCCGCTGTAACCCCTTCGTAGAAGGCCACCAAATTTGTCAGGCATGACTTGCCCTTGGTGAAGCCATGCTGGCTCTCGCCAATCACCTCCTTGTTTTCTGTGTGGCTCAGCAGAGTTTCCAGGAGGATCTGCTCCATGATCTTGCCAGGCACAGAGGTGAGACTGACTGGCCTGTAGTTCCCCGGGTCTTCCTTGTTTCCCTTTTTGAAAATAGGGGTTATGTTTCCCCTTTTCCAGTGGGCAGGAACCTCGCCCGACTGCCACGACTTCTCAAATATGATGGCTAGTGGCTTCGCGACTTGATCTGCCAGTTCCCTCAGGGCCCGCGGATGTATCTCATCAGGTCCCATGGACTTGTGCACCTTCAGGTTCCTCAGGTGGTCTCTCACTTTATCTTCATCTACAGTGGGCGGTGCTCCGTTTTCCCAATCCTCTCCTTTGCAATCTGCGTCTTGGGCAGTGCGGCTGCTGTCCTTGTCTGTGAAGACTGAGGCAAAAAAGTCATGAGTACCTCAGCTCTGTCGCTGTCCCGGGTGACCAGTTCTTGCGTTTCCTTCCGGAGAGGGCCTACATTTTCCCTCGTCTTTCTTTTCTCACTGACATACCTATAGAAGGATTTTTTGTTTGTCTTAATGTCCCTGGCCAGATTTAGTTCTAGCTGGGCTTTAGCCTGTCTAACCCGCTCTCTGGCTGCTCGAACGATTCCTCTGTAATCCTCCCAGGCTACCCGGCCCTGTCTCCACTCCCTGTAGGCCTCCTTTTTTCTTTTGGTCACTTCCAGGAGCTCCTTGTTCATCCACGCAGGCCTCCTGGCTTTTCTGCCTGCCTTCCTCTTTGTAGGAATGCATTGCTGCTGTGCTTGGAGGAGGTGGTCCTTGAATATTAACCAACTTTCTTGGACCCCTCTTCCTTCCAGCGCTTCATCCCACGGCACCATACCAAGCAGAGTCTTCAAGAGGCCAAAGTCGGCTCTCCTGAAGTCCAGGGTCGTCAGCCTGCTGCGCACCTTCTTCGTTGCCTTGAGGATTTCAAACTCAACCATTTCGTGGTCACTGCAGCCCAGGCTACCCCTGAGTTTGACCCTGTCAACCAGCCCCTCCTTGTTGGTAAGAACAAGGTCCAGCATGGCTCCTCTCCTCGTCGGCTCCTCAACCACTTGGAGAAGGAAGTTGTCCTCAATGCAACCCAGGAACCTCCTGGATTGCCTGTGCCTGGCTGTGTTATCCTTCCAACTGATATCAGGGTGGTTGAAGTCACCCATGAGAACCAAGGTCTGTGAACGTGATGCCACCCCTATCTGTCTATAGAGGGCTTCATCCACTTGGTCTTCCTGGTCGGGTGGCCTGTAGCATACCCCCACTGTAACGTCCCCTGCTCCCGATTTCCCTGTAATCTTGACCCATAGGCTCTCAGTTGGCTCTGTATCCTCCCCCAGGTTGAGCTCCATACATTCCAGCTGCTCATCAACATATAAGGCAACACCGCCTCCTCGTTTCCCTTGCCTGTCTCTCCTGAAGAGCCTGTACCCTTTCATGCTGACGCTCCAGTCATAGGAGCTGTCCCACCAAGTTTCTACGATGCCGATGAGATCGTAGCCTTGGACGCGTGTACACATCTCTCCTCCTGCTTGTTCCCCATGCTCTGCGCATTTGTGTAGAGGCACTTCAGCCGTGTCTTCGTTGCAGCTGATTTGGTTGGAGCAGCTGTAATTACTTTGTGCTGCTCTCCAGTTGGCATTCCTTTGCCCTGTACTAACAGTGCCTCCCGATTGACTCCTGTTGGTCCAGGAGCTCCTAGCTCATCTACGTGAAGGTTTGAGCATACTGCAGCGTAGCTGGCACATCTTGGAGCTAATGGCTGCAGGCCCTCACCAGCGCCCTGTTCCCCTTTCCTTGATGTAACGTCCCTTGGCTGTTCATGGGCAACCCTGATAATACCCCCTTCCCCCGTCGAATTTAGTTTAAAGCCCTGTTAACGAGCCCTGCCAATTTTTGGGCAAAACCCCTCCTCCCTCTTTGAGTGAGCCAGCCCCCATCTGATGCCAGCAGGCCTGATGCCGCATAGGTCATTCCATTGTTAAAAAACCCAAAGTTGTGGCGTTGACACCATCCACGGAGCCACGTGTTAACAGATTGAGCTCGTCTGTTCCTTTCAATGTCATTGCCCGCAACAGGAAGTAGGGATGAGAAAATCACCTGTGCTCCAGATCCCTGTAGTGACTGACCCAAGGCCCTGATATCCCTTTTAATCATCCTTGCACTCCTATCTGCACAGTCATCGCCCCCCACATGGAACAGGCGCAGTGGGTAGTAGTCCGAGGGCTGCCCCAGGCTAGGGAGTCTCTTAGTGATGTCCCTAACGCGTGCTCCCGGGAGGCAGCAGACTTCCCTGAGAGTGGGGTCTGCCCTACATATTGGGCCCTCAGTCCCCCTCAGTGCCGAGTCGCCCACGGCTATAGCCCTCCTTTTCTTCCTTGTAGCAGTGGCCTTAACGTTGCGAGCGGGCCTTCCCAGTCCTGGTGTCTCCTGTGATGTATTAGGACTGTCCGCCTTGTTGTCCTTCGGCTGTCCTACCATGCCCAGGGCCTCGTACCTGTTGGATAATGGTACTAGGGGAGGGGAGGCGGGCAAGGAGGGGGCTCGCTTGCTGCGCTTACCGCAGACTTGCCTCCATTCATCATTTTTCGGTAGGCCTCTGCCTTCCGTCCCTTCAGCCATACAGGGCATAGAGATGATATCCCTGTGGTCTTTTTTCATTTCCGATGCCTGGCCCGGTCTCTCTTTCACGGAGCTCAAGGCCTGGGTCCACCAGTCTATTTCTTTCTCACTCTCCCTGATACTCCTTAGTCGCTCAACTTCGTCCCTGAGCTCTGCCACCAGGCTCAGCAGATCATCCACTTGCTCACACCTAACACAGCTGTTATTACTGCTACAACTTGCTCGTAGAGCAAGGCTGTGGCACTCCCTGCAGCCAGAGGCCTGGGTGCCTGTGTGCTTCTGAGGGAGCGCTGTCTGTGTTGCTGCATCTGCTCTGGCCGGTGCTGAGGACACGGCCTTCGGCGGGTGGGGACCATGCCTGCGCTTCTCTTACTTGGGTGAACCCACCTCTGGAACCGGCA
>CM030030.1:5736739-5781169 GCA_017639485.1 Pluvialis apricaria
GCCCGCCCCGATATGGGGGACACACGGGAGATGGGGATGGGCCCTCTCTGTCGTCCCGTCCCCCCCCCTCAACTGCCTCCTTTCCTCCTGCAGGTTCCAGCTTTCCGGACCGGGGGGTTTCCCAGAGCCGTTTCCCCCCCCCGGTGCCCCCGGCACACCGACACTGAGCGACTTCGCACCGGGACCCCCCCCATCTCCTACCAGTCCGACATCCCTGGCGGGCTCCTGGCCCCCGAAAAAGCCCCCCGCGCCCCCTCTCCCCGCACAGGTCAGCCGGGCTGCGGGCGGGGAGGCTGCACACCCTCACCCCCACATCTCCCCGGGGCGGGGGGGTCACGGTGGTGGTGGGGATCACGGTGGGCTCATCGCCCCCCCCGGGGTGTCTCACCTCCACGCTCTCCCCCCCCCCCTTAGCTGCCCCGCCGGGGCGGATGGAGCCCTCCCACCCCCCGGTGCAACCGGGGCTGCACAACCCCTCCCCGGGCAGCCAGCCGGCACAGCCGCTGCACCACCGGAGCGCTGCGGCGCGGCCCCCCCCGGCTCCCCCGCCGACCTCGCCTTCCCGCCCGCGCCCGGCATGGCGGGGACCGGCGAGGGCGCTGAGCCTGCCCTCGACGTGAGTACAGCGGGGCGGGGGGCGGAGGGGCGGCCGGGGGTCCCTCTGCCCGTTTGGGACCGGCGGCCGCCGTGGGGGGGGCGTGGGGGAGCTGCGGGGGGGGCGGGGGCCGGTGGTCACAGCCTGCCGCCCCCAGCTGCTGCCCGAGCTGACGAACCCCGACGAGCTGCTCTCCTACCTGGGCCCCCCCGACCTCCCCGCCAGCAGCAACGACGACCTCCTCTCCCTCTTCGAGAACAACTGAGCCATCCTCGCTCCCCCCCCTCGCCCCCGGACCACCCCGAGGGGTCGGGAGGGGGAGGCGTGAGGGGGGGGGTTTTACCGGCGTGCCCCTGCCCGCCGCAGACCCGGGCCACCCCCCCCCCCAACAAGGGGGCTTCCCCTGAAGGGACAGACAGACGGACAGGCTCGCCCCGCGCCCCCCCCCCCGAAGCACAAGGCTGTACATAGTGTAGAAACACTACTGCCCCCCCGAGACCCCCCCACCCCGTATTTAAAGGCAAGTGCGTCGCTGCGGGGCCGGCCCGCGTCCCCGTATAAATGTGCAAACTCCGCTTCCCCGGCGGGGGGGGGGGGGGAAGGGGAGACCTGTGGGGCTCGGCCCCCCCCCCCCCCCGCCGAGCTCCCTGTACCGTCTCCTTATCGCTGGCTATTAAAGGATTTCGTTTCGGCGGGGCTCACGCGTGTCCCCCTCCGTCCTTTGTCACCCCGCGGGGGGAGGGTGGCCCCGCGCCCCCCCCCATACACGGGTGGGGGGAGGGAGCCGCTGGGGGGCGGGGGCTGGGCGGATCCCGCCCCCTCCCAGGGCGGTGGCGGCCGGGTCCGGGCGGTTGGAAGGCGTGCCCGCCGCCATCAATCATTGCCGGCGGGCAGCGCTGCCGGCAGCGCACAGCACGGCGGGGGCGGGGGGGGCTTTGCCCAGGGCCCGGGGGGGGTCCGGGGGCGGCCTCCGAGGTGGGAGCGGGGGCCCGGCAGCGCCCCCGCGCCCCGCTGGCGCCGCGCATGCGCGCCCCCGCCCTGCCCAGCCGCCAGACCCGCGCGCGCCCCCCGCCCCCGCCTCGTTTCTACCCCCCCCCTCGCCTTTTCAAACGCGGCGCCGCTGATTGGCCGCTCACCCCGCCGCTCCGCCGCAAGACTAGCGGCCGTTGGCCGGCGCCGCGGGGGAGGCGGGTCCTCCCCGGCCCTATATAAGCGGCGGCGCGTAGCCTTTTTCCTTCTGCTGCGCCGCGCCCGCCGAACGGAGCCGTCGCTGCTGCTGCCGCCGCCCCGCTCCCACCCCGCTCCCGCCATGGCCAACCCCGTCGTCTTCTTCGACATCGCTGCCAACGGCGAGCCCCTGGGGCGCGTCACCTTCGAGGTGGGGGGGGGAAACAGGCTTGGGGGGGGGGGGGCGGGGCGGCCGGCGCTGAGGAAGGGGACCCCGCCGCCATTTCCTCGTCGGGTCCCTGAGGGGTGGCGGGCACTGCGCCTGCGCGGCTGGGGGGGCCGCGCCGCCTCCACGTGGCCGCGGCTCCCCCGGGGCTGATATTGGGGGGGGGGGGGGGGGGGGGGGGGGGGGGGTATTCGGGCGCCCTGGGCCCTCCCCCCCCCCCCCCCCCCGGCAGGGCGGCGCGGAGGGAACAAAGGGCCCCGATGCAGCTGCGCCGCCGCGGCGGGGCGGGAGGATGCGGCCGGGCTTGCCCGGGGGGCGGCGAGGGTGGCCAGCCCAGGGGGCGTGCCGCCGCCCGGCGGGGCATTCCCCTTAACCCCCCCCCCGCGCGGGCCATCGCCGCCCAGCCCGCGTTCCGGGGAGGCTCCGCCGCTCCGCCCCCGGCAGCGGGGGCCGCTGCTGCCCGCGCCGCCATTTTGTCCCGTTCCCCCCCCCCCCCCCCCCCCCCACTCCCAGCCCAAAGCGGGGCCGCCCCAGCAGCCCCCGGAGCCGCCCGGTGCATCGGAGCGAGCTGCGCCTCAACCTCCCTCATTCCCTCCCGGGATGGCTTCTAGCGCTGCCGTTGTGCTGCTCGGCTGGCCGCGGGGATTGTCGCCGCGAAGGGAAAGCATTTAGCGCCCTGCCAAGCGCGCAGCCGGGGTGGTGAAGCATCTCCGGCACGGCCGGGCGCCAGCGCTCCAGGAATGGCCGCGCTGCGGCTGCCGCAGAGCCCCGCCTGGCAGCGCCTCGCCGCCCAGATGGCTCCTGCCTCCCGAATCCTTGCGGAGTGCTGGGGGGAGGGCGCCGTGCGCGCTGCCTGGGAACGCTCCAGTCAAATAGGGGTTGTTGGTTTTTTTTTTTTTTTAATTCCAATCTCAGCCAGCGGAACGAATGCACCATCCGCGCCGGCTGGTGAGGCATGCGCATAATTTAAAACTCGTTTGGATGCCATGTCCGTTAGTTCAGAGTTTCCAGATGAAAGTGTGAGGGTGGGGAATCCTCTGCAGGCACAGCCGGGAGTCCCTGGGCTCTGAGCAGCGAGGGGGGGATCCCTGCGGGCTGGGGGTGCAAGCCAGTCTTCACCCCCAGGTTTGACTAACAGCCTCTTTCTCTGTTTGCAGCTGTTTGCAGGACAAGGTCCCCCAAGACAGCAGG
Source organism: Pluvialis apricaria (assembly GCA_017639485.1). NCBI lineage: Eukaryota > Metazoa > Chordata > Aves > Charadriiformes > Charadriidae > Pluvialis > Pluvialis apricaria. Next base: position 5,739,919 of record CM030030.1, read on the forward strand.
TTGGTAAAGCAGCGCTGGCCGCACTGCGCTGATGCACCAAACCCCAGGTGCTCTCTCCTTAACTCTGGACAAAATGGAGCCATTCATGGTGGTTTTCCTCTTCCATTGCAGAAAACTTCCGTGCCCTGAGCACCGGTGAGAAGGGATTTGGCTACAAGGGGTCCTGCTTCCACAGAATCATTCCTGGGTTCATGTGCCAGGTGTGTGGTGCTCCCGCCACAGCAGGGAGGTGGGTGGGTGAGGAGATCTGGCATTTGTGGGGGTTTTGGAGTTGGGTGCTGGCAGATTTGGGGTGGGAAGGTGGATCTGCCTCCTGCCTGCAGCCTCTGCAGGGCTGCCCGCGCCTGGTTCCGAGAGTATTCTCCTGCGCCTGTGACCCTGAAAGGCTGCTTCTTCGCAGGGTGGCGACTTCACACTCCACAACGGCACTGGCGGCAAATCCATCTATGGGGAGAAGTTCCCTGATGAGAACTTCATCCTGAAGCACCGGGCCCCTGGCATCCTGTCCATGCCAACGCCGGCCCCAACACGAACGGCTCCCCCAGTTCTTCATCTGCACGTGCCAAGACCGACTGGTGAGTCGGGGGACTGCGGGAGGGTGAGCTGGGGGGAAGGTGGCACGCCAGGCCTGGTGCCGAGTCCCCGCGTAGAGATGGGCAGGTGCCAGCCGTGACTGGTGTTTTCCTTGCAGGTTGGATGGCAAGCATGTTGTCTTTGGCCGCGTCAAGGAGGGGATGAATGTGGTGGAGGCCATGAGCGCTGGTGGCTCCAAAGATGGCAAAACAAGCAAGAAGATCACCATTACCGACTGTGGGCAGCTCTCATAAACCCTTTGTCTTAACAACTGACCATTCCTTCAGCAGGTCTGGGCGCTGTGCCCCGCTGCAGCTCACCCTTGTCCCACCCCGCTCCTGACTTACTGCTGCGTTTTCTACGGGGTCTCAGCCCCATGTGCCCGGTCCAGCCGGGCCGCAGTACCTTGTATGAGTCTAAATAAAACGAGTTAAACCACAGCAGCCCTATTCTCTTGGCCCTTACTCTGGGGTGTGTGGGAGGACGGGGAGTCGGTGCTGCGCGGGGGCCTGAGGACGTCAGGCAGTGTGGCTACACCAGGTCCTCAATAGGGTCCAGAGGTAAACCGGTGCAATGGGTCCCATTAAGTGAGAGTCCAGGTTCTGGTAGGATCCCGGTGCTCCCAGTTCAAGCAATCCAGTCTGGGGGGAGCCCAGTTGGGTCCCTGGGGGGGTGGGGGGTGGTAGTGGTGGTCCCCAGTTTGGGCGGTGTCCCAGTTTGGGATGAGGTGGTTGCAGCTCTAGGAGGATCCCAGTGTTCCGGTTTGAGGGTGGTTGGTGGTGGGCCCCGGGGATGGATCAGCGTTGAGTGCAGGGGCCCTGTGTGTGGCAGTGCCTGGAGCCTGGCGGGGCCTTTAAGAAGGATGCGGTGGCCATGGAGAACAGCCATCCCTGGCTGCCAGCCCCCCACCAAGCTGGGCCTGCATCTGCCAACCTGGCAGAGGGCAGGGTGAAGCCCGAAGGTGAGGTCTGCTGTGTCGGAGCCTGCGGGAGGCCCCGTGCTGAGGAAAGCTGCATCACCCCGGGCTGGGTTTGGCTTTGCCTTTGCAGGCAGGGGAGACCACCACAGCAGCCCTGCGGACCTGCCTGATGCAGGGGGGCCAGATGCCATTTGCTGAGGTCCTTCCTCAGCAGGCAGGTGGGACACCAACATCAAAGGATATGCTCACCTTGCTCAAGGCCGTAGAAGGCACAGGACACGATCCCCGATGTCTATTGACAGCCCCAGCTTGACCACCTTCAATGGTGAGCTCCCTTGACCTCAGAGTACATGGCAAAGGGTGGGCTGCTGCGAGGACTGAGAGTGGTGGCAGCAGGGCTTGGGGGCAGCAAGGACACTGTGGCCCCATGTCCCCAGCAGCACTGCCTTCTGGAGTACAGGGCGGGAGGGTGACTGCCCTGAGGAGCGACACTGGGGGGGTGACATCCCCCAGGGGAAGCAGTGGTGCGGTGGTGTCGGTCCTCCCCACCCACTGCCAGAGGAGTCCTGGGGAGGCCTCCTCAGGGGCAGTCCTACGGAGGCTTTGGAGGAGAGTCCTCCAGAGAGATGCCCTGCTGAGCCCCCTACAGATCCCACTGCAGACTCCCCTGGCTGCCCCCTGGTGTCATCCGCCCCTGGGGTGGCCCAAACAGGGGGGAGGAGGCGCTGCGGATGCAGCCCTGGGTGGTTTTGACTCACTTGCCGCTGCCAACCAGGTGTGGGTTATATTTCCCCAGCCCCAAACAGCAATGGTGGTTTTCCTAATGAACCTTTATTTATACACCAGCCAGGATGACATGGACCATAATTATTGCAGGGTAACCAAAGCCAACCATGCTGATGCCATCTCAAACTTCCCCTCTTGCAACTGAGTCTTGGGTGATTGCCACTCTATAAGGATGGCGTATACACCAAATAAAACACTGTCCTTGATTTATGGTCTCTGATGTTCCACTTGGCACAAGCAGCAGATGCCTCGCTGGTCCAGGTTCGCTCTGGAAAGAAAACAACCAACACGGCTCTGGGGTTCTCTAGTATTTGTAAGCTCAAATGGTCCCAGTGGTCCAATCTCCAAGGTAGGACTGACAGAGTACCATGGGGTTGAGAGTGGTCCATCTGATGTTCTTTTGGCAGTTGTTTAACATGAGTGGTGAATCCAGTTAGCCTTCTCTGCAACCTTTACAGGGAAAGTAAGAAGTTCCTTACATATACACAGTATATGTAAGCATATACTTGGACCCCAATTTAGGGTCCAACTTCCTTTTGTGAGCGTGGACTTTTATCATTACCCGCATCTTCCAGACTACCTATCATGTAATTGCATTCCAGCTGGTACTGGGTTGAAGATCCATCTGGCTTGTGCCCCTATTTTCTTGTAGATGTTTTTGTATCCCCAATACAAATTTGTTAACCTTTGTTCATCACCATCTAAGGGCTGGCCCTAGCAGGGACAAAGGTCCCAGGTACTGCTAAGTGTCTGCCAAGCACTATTTCTGCTATGACAACCCTAGAGGTTGGCAAGTGGTATTTCTGATATCCCATAGCACTATTCCTAAAACTTCAGGTCATTTCACGTCGTTACCTTGACTACGAGTTCGAGCAAGTTTATTTTTGCGTGTCCTGTTCATTCTTTCTTGCCTGTTCAGAGAGGACTGCGGACCATAGAATCATAGACTGGTTTGGGGTTGGAAGGGGACCTTAAAGCTCATCCAGTGCACCACCCGCCTGCCCTGGGCAGGGACACTCCCTACCAGCCCAGGGTGCCCCAGCCCCGTTCCAACCCGGCCTTGGACACCTCCCAGGGATGGGGCAGCCACAGCTTCTCGGGGCAGCCTGCGCCAGGGGCTCACCAACCCCCGCACAGGCAACAATTTCTTCCCATATCTCATCTCAATCTCCCCTCTGTCAGTGTCAAACCATTCCCCCTCGTCCCATCGCCTCCCCTCCCTGACCCAGAGTCCCCCCCAGCTCTCCTGGAGCCCCTTTAGGCACTGGAAGGGGCTCTGAGGTCTCCGCGGAGACTTCTCCTCTCAGGGAGGAGAAAATTCCACATAATGTAATTCCACATAATGTAAGTTTGCAGTAAATCCAGTCTTGTTTAACATGACAGTCATGTATAAAGACTGAAGTAAGAACATTTCTTCTGATATGGTGGGCACTCAGAGGCAGAAGTAACTGAGAATTTTAGGGGAATACTTGTACCACTCTTGACAACCAATATCGGATCACTTCATGACAATGTGATAGTATGAACGTTTCTCTATATTATACAAGATACCAACGTGTAGATATTCTGCTTGTTTGTAGTAGTTTGCTTTGAGTTTCTGAATTAAATCTTTAATTTGCCTCATCCCTAAAAAGAAAAGTGTGATTAAGTTCATACTATAAATCTAACAGTAATGGCTTTTCTGTGGTAAATACAGTGAAAAGATTTTATGCTCAAATATTAATCTTTATTCACTGTGTGCAACACACAACTGTATATACATATATATATGTTGTAGCAGCTATGACTTCTTTCCCAGTGAACATGGGTCCTTTTTAAATTTTTTCTCCTGAAAAGCCTGTCTATTCAATAGCAAGTTTTGCAGTTTGAATCGGCATCACTTCAGAAATCAGTTTATTTTCTCCTCTGATTTTTTTTTTTTTTCACTCCAGGGGTCTATTTCTTCCTGTGATGCATTTCTCAATGTCTTCCAAAAGTAAAGGTCTAAGGACAAGAGAGGTCATTTGTCCCTGCGCTAGTTCACCGGAAGCTCTCACTGTGGCTATTCGAAGGTACTGTGTTACACCAATGGAAGTAGACCCACTGTAGAATATATGTGGTAATTTGAAAAGAAATGAAAAATGTATTCAAGTGTGACTCTGCGTACTTAACACCCCCCCCTCTCCCGCTCTGTCCTCCCCGCAGAGGGGCTCAGCCCTCGCGAGCATCTCCGTGGCCCTCCTCTGGCCCCGCTCCAACAGCTCCGTGTCCTTCTGCTGTTGGGCCCCCCCCGAGCTGGAGGGCAGCGCTGCAGGGGGGGCTCCCCAGAGCGCAGCAGAGGGGCACAATCCCCCCTCGCCCGCTGGCCACGCTGCTGGGGATGCAGCCCGGGGTGCCGGGGGCTCGCTGGGCTGCCAGCGCACATTGCCGGCTCATGTTGATAGTAAGACAATAAAAAGAAAAGATAATAAAGTTAATAAGAAAGTAACTAAATATTATGCAATAAATACAACTCATATGGAGCTCCCCAGGATGATGATGTGGTCACCGGCAGGCACCAGGGAAGACCCCAGGACTGGACTCAGTGGCAGATGGGACTGGAATTCAGATCTGGATTCAGAATGCACGGATTGGGATCAAAGGCTAATGAACAGACAGGGTCCTCCTCGATGCTGGCCACTGCAGGAAGAGGGCTGACCCTATTGATCCCTCAGCTTTTACACTGAGCATAGGCTGATGGGATGGAATACGCTGTTGGTCAGTCCTGGGTCACCTGTCCCTGTCCGCTCCTCCCCGCAGGTGGGACCCCTCAATGCTTTTCTGCTTCCATGTGGGAAACCTGGGCCAGAGATGGAGGTATCAATAAAGTGATTGGGATGAACACTCTCGCGTCTTCGTCAGCTGTGAAGGGCAGGTATCCCTTTAAAGGATGATATCGAGTGCCCTCCAAGCAAATGGATCACCATGAGAAAGGTATTAAGTTACCTGAAGAGAAGTGGCTGTGCAAGAGGTGATTTATGGTGACTGGTGAATGAATGTCGACTCTGACAAAATGCCATGCAAATGATCTATGCTGAGGAAGTTTGTGCAGTGGTGCACCACTGGTGTATTCCCACATATTGTAAACAATGGTCTGGGGAGGATCTGATGCCAACACACCAACTGTAAATGAAGTGGCTAACAAAGCACGACAGTACGAAGACAGTCTCTCTCGTCCTCTCATTGTAGCAGCTGTAGAAAAACTGGCTGAGAAAATTGAGAAAATGACCAAGAAAATGGCTGAGCAAATATGAGAAAATGGCTAAGAAAAACGAGCAATTGCTTTTGATGTAACTGTTTAATAAACTGTCCAGGACAGAAGAAAGATCTCACTCTTCCCCTGCATGACCCCTGTTGCAGCCATTAGGAAAAAACCCCCTCCTACAAGAACAATGCGAGAGAGAACAGAATCCACTCTGAGATATCCTGTGGTTTTGCCTCTGTGGACTATGCCTCTCCCTAGTGAGAGGTAGCGGGGGCAGACAACCTACCTCAGCCCTACAGGCAGGGGGTGCTTGAGTTGCAATGTAAAGCAGATGGAGAAAAGAATTCTTCCGGAGGATGGCTGCTCTGACATACGGTGAGTGATCCTCCAGCCCAGATAGGAACCCACCTGCTAATCGTAGTTACTATGCTCAACATTGGAGGGGCCCTGCCTCCAGCCAGGAGGAGGAGAGGGACAACCGAATTTATTGGACTGTGTGGATTCGATGGCCTGGCATATTAGAGCCACAAAAGTATAAAGCCCTGGTGGACACTGGTGCCCAGTGTACCCTATAGCCATCGAATCATAAAGGGGCAGAAACTGTCACTATTGCTGGAGTGACAGCAGGTCTGAAGAACTGACTGTACTGGAGGCCGAAGTGAGCCTAACTGGGAAAAACTGGGGAGAAGCACCCCATTGTGACTGGGGCCCAGATTCTCCGTGCATCCTTGGCATAGACCTCCTTGAGAAAGGGTATTTCAAAGATCCCCAAATGTATCGGGGGGCTTTTTATATAGCAGCTGTAAAGGACCTGAGGACATCACACAGTTGTCTACCTTGCCCAGTCTTTCATATGACCCTTCTGTTGTGGACTGCTGAGGGTTTAAGATCAGCAGCTGCCAATTGCTACTGCCACGGTGCATCGACAACCATATCGCACCAGCCAAGATTCCCTGATTCCCATCCATAACTTGACTCGTTGCCAGAGAGCCAAGGAGCGATCAGCAAGGCTCGGCTGACCCTTTAGCAGCCCTGCATGACAGTGCGAAAGGTCTGATGGGGACTGGAGATTAACAGTAGACTACTGTGGCCTGAATGAAGTCACACCACTGTTGAGTGCTGCCGTCCCAGATACACTTGGAACTTCACTATGAACTGGAGTCAAAGGGAGCTAAGAGGTATGCTACAACTGACATTGCTAATGCCTTTTCTCTATTCCTTTGGCAGCAGAGTGCAGGCCACAGTTTGCTTTCATTGCATGTGAAGAACTTAGAGCTGCTTCAGAAGTAATTGGTACTGAGGCACAGCTCCTCCTGGCGCACCAATTACCAGTACTGGGCTGGATGTTCAAGGGTAGAGATCCTTCTACTCATTATGCCATTGATGCTACTGAGTAAAGCGGGTTGCTTTTATCACACAGCGGGCTTGAATAGGAAACCCAAATCGGTCCAGGAACTGTAGAAGTTGATCACAAACTGGCCCAAAGGCAAAGGCTTTGGAATGCCATCAGAAGAGGGTGGTGACACGTGCTGAGGAGAGCTCCACCATATAACGGAACTCCCAGATAATGAGAATAAGTATGCTCTGTCTCACTGGTGGATCTTGTCATATTGTAGGAAAGCATTGAAAGTAGAAGTTTCTGTGTGGAGTCCCTACACGACGAGCCGCAGAAGCAGCTGAAGGAAACTGAGTTGAGTCAATTTGCAGAGGTGAAACCATCCAGCTGGCTTAGACATTGCTGAATGAGAAAAGTGGCCCAACTCTCTATCTCTATACTGACTAATGGGTGGTGGCAAATGCTCTGTGGGGCTGGTTAAAGCAGTGGAAGCAGAGGCTACTGGCAGCGCAGAGGTAAACGCATCCGGGCTGCTGAATTGGTGGCAAGACATTGCTGACTGGGCTAGGGAAACCTAGTCGTAAAGGTACGTCATGTAGATGCCCACGTACCCATGAGTTGGGCCACCGAGGAACAACGAAACAGTCAGCAAGTGATCAGGCTGCTAAAATTTTTCCAGACAGAGCTTGGACTGGGAACATAAAGGGTGAACTATTCTTAGCTTGATGGGCCCACGACACTTCAGGTCATCAAGGAAGAGGTGCAACATACAGATGGGCCCGTGACCGAGGGGTGGATTTAACTATGGGACGCTATTGTGCAGGATATCCACGACTATGAAACATGCACTGAGAAATCAAGCAAACTAAATGGTTAAACCTTTGTGGGTGTGGGGGATGATGGCTGAAATATAAATATGGGGAGGACTTGGCAAATTGACTACATCACACTCCCTCAGACTCGCCGGGGGGGTAAGCGCTATGTGCTTACAATGGTGGAAGCAAAGCACCGGATGGTTGGAAACCTATGCCGGTACCCCATGCCACTGCCCAGAATACCATCCTGGTGCCTTGAAAAGCAAGTCTTGTGGCGACATGGCACCTCCAGAAAGAATTGAGTCAGACAATGGGACTCATTTTAAAAACAATCTTATAAGTCAGAATTGGGCAAAAAACAAATGGCATTGAGTGGGTATATCCTATCCCCTATCACGCACCAGCTGCTGGGAAAACTGAGCTACTATACAATGGACTGTTAAAACAACCTGAAAGCAATGGGGAGCGAGGACTTTTTAAAAATTGGACCAAGCATTTAGCGCAAGCTACCTGGTTAGGTTAACACCAGGGGATCCATCAATCGAGCTGGTCCTGCTCAATCACACGTTTTACATACAGTAGAAGTGGACAAAGTCCCTGTGGTGCATGAAAGGAATATGTTAGGGAAAAGTGTTTGGGGTTTTTTCCCTCCTTCAGGCAAAGGCAAACCCATTCGTGGGACTGTTTATGCTCGCAAGGACTGGATGTACTTGGTGGGTGATGCTGAAGGAATGGAGAAGTTCAATGTGTACTTCAAAGTAATTATAACTTTTTGATGAGAATACTCAATTCTCTAAGATGTGGTTCATTGTTACATAATACTAACAGTGTTCAAAAAGTGTTTTTTCAGGATCACATAGCGGTGAGGAAACCTGAGCTAGCTTCATCAAAGTGGTGTCCAGAAAACCCCTTTTGAGGTGCACACATTACCCACGGGCACAAACCACGATGAATTTCATACCATCTTTCCTGCCCTGAGAGGATGCTATGATAGATGGAATCCTACAACTATGAACTAAATGAACTTAAACTTTTTTGCACAAAGATAAGTCATAAATTAGTGATCTGTATACACCTTGAAGATAAAAATGCAAACAGTGAATTGAGCAATGACGCAAAAGGTATGGAATAAGGGTTGGAATGTCTTGGGTTTGAGGTAATAACAGAATCAATTTTCTGTTCAGGTAATTTCTACTTTTCAGTTCACGGAATCATGCAATCATGGAATTTTCAGAGTTAGAAGGGACCTCTAGAGATCGTTTTAGTCCGACTCCCCCTGCTAAAAGCAGGATTGCCGAGAGCACATTAACTCAGGACTGCATCCAGGTGGGTCTTGAAAATCTCCAGATAAGGGGACACCACAACCCCCCTGGGCAGGCCTGTTCCAGGGCTCTGTCACCCAACCGTAAAGAAGTTTTTTTCTTGTGTTTGAATGGAACTTCCTATTTTCCAACTTATGCCCGTTGCCCCTTGTCCTGTCACTGGGAAACCACTGAAAAGAGTCTGGCTCCATCCTCCTTCAACCACCCATTAGATACTTATAAGCAATAATAAGGTCTCCCCTCAGCCTTCTCTTCTCCCAGGCTAAAGAGCCCAGCTCTCTCAGCCTTCCTCATAGGGCAGATGCTCCAATCCCTCAATCATCTTCATTGCCCTACGCTGGACTCTCTCCCAGTAGTTCCCTGTCCCTTCTTGACCTGGGAAAGCCCAGAACTGGACACAGTATTCCAGCTGTGGCCTCACCAGTGCAGTTAGAGGGGGAGAATGACCGCCCTCGACCTACTGGCCACACTCTTCCCTATGCAGCCAGGATTCCATTGGCCTTCCTGGCGACAAGGGCACATTGCTGGGGTCATTGGTAATTTACTGTCTACCAGGACCCCCCCAGATCCTTCTCCTCAGAACTTTTTTCCAGCAGGTCCACTGCTAACCTATATTGGTGCCTAGCATTCTTCCTCCCCAGGTGCAGGACCTTGCACTTGCTCTTGTGTGACAACCTCATCAGGTTTTTTTCTGCCCAGCTCTCCAGCCTGTCCAGGTCATGCTGGATGGCAAGCGCAGCCCTCTGGAGTGTCAGCCACACCTCTCAGTTTGGTATCATGGGCGAACTCGCTGAGGATACACTCTGTCCCCTCATCCAGGTCATTGATGAATATATTGAACAAGATTGGACCGAGTATTGACCCCTGGGGGACACGACTGGCTTACAGGCCTCCAACTTGACACTGCTCCATTAATCACAATCCTCTGGGTTCTGTCACACAGCCAGCTCTCAATCCACCTTGCTGTCTCCTCATCTAAGGCGCACGGCTTTCCTCAGCTTCCTAATGAGGATGTTATGGGAGACAGTGTCAAAAGCCTTGCTGAAGTCAAGGTAGAATGACATCTACTGCTCTCCCCTCATCCAGCCAACCAGTTATAATATCATAGAAGGCTATCAGATTGGTCAAGCATGATTTGACCTTGGTAAATCCGTTGGTTGGACCACTACCAATAACTTCCCTGTTCTTCAATGTGTTTGGAGATGACATCCAGAATGAGTCACTCCATTACCTTCCCAGGGGAACAGAGGTGAGACTAACCAGCCTGTAGTTCCATGGGTCCTCCTTCTTGCCTTTTTTTAAGATTGGAGTGATGTCAGCATTCCTCCAGTCCTGAGGCACCTCTCCTGTTCCCCATGAGCTTTCAAAGATGAGGGACAGTGATCTAGCAATAACATCTGCCAGCACTTGCACGTGCATCCCGTCGGGGCCCATGGACATATGGATGTCCAGCTTGGCCAAGTGATCTCTAACCTGGTCCTCCATAACTGAGTGAAAATCTTCCTCTCACCAGACCTTCCCCATTGCCTCCAGGGTCTGGCATTCATGAGGGACAGCTTTAGCAGTGAAGACCGAAGAACAGAAGACACTCCGCCTTCTCTGTGTCTTCTAGGGCGCCCATCTCATTCATCAGTGGGCCTACCAAGGGCAAGTCATGCCTGACAAATTTGGTGGCCTTCTACGAAGGGGTTACAGCAGCAGTGGACAAGGGAAAATCTACTGATGTCATCTACCTGGACTTGTGCAAAGCATTTGACACTGTCCCACATGATACCCTGGTCTCTAAATTGAAGAGACATGGATTTGATAAATGGACCACTCGGTGGATAAAGAACATGGCTGATGGGTCGCACTCAAAGAGTTGCGGTCAACGGGCTCGGTGTCCCAAGTGGAGAGCAGTGACGAGTGGTGGTTCCTCAGGGGCGGTACTGGGACCTGTACTATTCAACATCTTTGTTAGCGACACGGACAGTGGGGTAAGAGTGCACCTCAGCAAGTTTGCTGATGATACCAAGCTGTTTGGTGAGGCAGACACGCTAGAGGGGAGGGATGCCATCCAGAGGGACCTGGACAGGCTGGAGAGGTGGGCCCAAGCCAACCTCATGCAGTTCAACAAGGCCAAGCGCAAGGTCCTACATCTGGGGTCGGGGCAATCCCCAAGCACAAATCCAGGCTGGGCGGGGAGGAATGGCTGGAGAGCAGGCCCTGAGGAGAAGGACCTGGGGGTGATGATTTGACAAGAAAGCTCACCATGGAGCCCAGCAATGTGCGATGGCAGCCCAGAAGGGCCAACCGTATCCTGGGCTGCATCAAAAGAAGTGTGGCCAGCAGCGTCAAGGGAAGTGATTCTGCCCCTCTACTCCGCTCTCGTGAGACCCCCACCTGGAGTACAGGCATCCAGCTCTGGAGTCCCCAACAGAAGAAGGACATGGACCTGCTGGAGCGCGTCCAGAGGAGAGCCACGAGGATGATCCGAGGGCGGGAGCACTCTCCTAGAGAGGAAGGGCTGAGAGAGTTGGGGCTGTTCAGCCTGGAGAAGAGAAGGCTCCGGGGAGATCTTATTGCGGCCTTCCAGTACCTAAAGGGGGCCTACAGGAGAGCTGGGGAAGGACTTTTTACTCGGGCATGTAGTGGATAGAGACGAGGGGGAATGGCTTTAAGCTGGCAGAGGGTCAGGTTTAGATTAATCATTAGGAAGAAGTTTTTCACTTTAAGGGTAGGTGAGGCACTGGAACAGGTTGCCCAAGAAGAGGTTGTTGAAGCTCCGTCCCTGGAGGTGTTCAAGGCCAGGGCTGGACGTGGCCTTGGGCAACCTGGTCTAGGTGAGAGGTGTCTGCCTATGGCAGGGGGGTTGGAACTCGATGATCTTCAAGATCCCTTCCAACCTAAACCATTCTATGATTCTATGAGTCTATGATTCTACATTTTCCCTAGTCTTCCTTTTTCTATTGATATACTGAAAGAATCTCTTCTATATACCTTTAACTGTAGTGGCCAAGCTGAGTTCCGATTGAAGCTTTGGGCCCTTTCTAATTTTCCCCCTGCATAGCTTCACTACATCTTGGTATTCCTCATAAGTTGCCAACCCCTCTTTTCCAAAGAATGTAACTTTTATTTTGTTCCTGAGGTCAGCCAAAGCTCTTCTGTTTAGGCCAGTGCTGGTCTTCTTCCCCGTCAGCATCATTTTTCGGGACATGGAGATGGCCTTCTCCTGTGCTTTTAAGAGTTCGTACTTGAAGTATGACCAGCTTTCCTGGGCACCTTTGTCCTTCAGGACTGTCTCCCAAGGGACACTCTCAACCATGCTCCTAACCAGGCTAAAGGTCTGCCTTTCAGAAGGTCCAAGGTGGCCAGTTCTGCTGGCTTCCCGCCTTGCTTCTCCAAGAATTGAAAACTCTACTATTTCATGATCACCTCCTGCCAAGATGACCTCTTAACCTTTACATCCCCCACAAGACTTTCTCTGTTAACAAACAGTAGGTCCACTAGGGTGCTTTCCCTAGTTGGCTCCTCACCAGCTGTGTTAGGAAGTTGTCTTCCACGCACCTCCAGGAACCCTCTGGGACCATTCCCTCTCTGCTGTGTTATGTTTCCAGCAGACATCTGGGAAGTTGGAAGTCCCCCCACGAGAACAAGGGTGAGTGATCGGCAAGACCCTCTGCCAGCTGCTTATAGAAATATTTCATCAGCCTACCATCCTGATTGGGGGGGTCTATAACAAACTCCCACCATGATACCTGCCTTATTGGCCTTCCCCTTGATTCTTATCCATAAACATTCTACACTGTTCATTCATATTGTTAAGTTCTAGGCATTCAAAACTGCCACCAACATAGAGGGCCACCCCACCACCTCTCCTTCCTTGCCTGTCCTTTCTGAAAAAGTTGGTGGCCTTTGATCACAGCACTCCAGTTGTGTGAGTCTTCCCACCACCGTTTCTGTGATGGCAACTATATCATAGTTTCCTTTCTGTACAATGGCCTCCAGCTCTCTTCTGTTTGTTCCCCATGCTGCGTGCATTAGTGTAGATGCACTTCAGCTGGGCTAATTGTCCTGCCACTTTTGGGGGGGGACAAGCCCTAATTCCCACCTGATCATGCTCAGACACTTCTGTAGTTACCAACCTACCACTACCCCCTCATGTCTTCACTACCACACAGATCACCATCCCCCACCATCACTGAGACAGACTGCAAGACCTTGCTAACACTTTTACCCAGAAGCACTGGCATGCTGCTCCCAGGGTCCACTTTAGTAATCCTGGTTTCATCCTCATCCCCCTTCAAACCCAGTTTAAAGCCCTATGAATGAGCCCTGCTAAACTCTTGTGCCAGGATCTTTCTTCCCCTTTGGGTTAGGCTTTTCCCCACCTGTTGCTAGCACGCCTGGTGTCCTGTAGATCAACACCATGATCAAAGAAACCAAAGTTCTGCCGGTGTGGCATGAGTCTCAAACAGGAGGAAGGCAGCAAATTAACTCCTGGCTCCATCTCCTCATCAATCCCTGCCAACTGGTGGGATAGAGGAGAACACTGTTTGTGCTCCTGATTCCCTTAACCAGCCATACCAGGGCCATAAAGTCATTCTTCATTGCCCTTAGATTCTCTGGTATTTACCTCATCAATCACTACCTACTTGAAATATCAGTAGTGGGCGGTAATCTGAGGGCCAAACCAGGGTAGGGAATTTTCTCCATATATCCTTAATCCTGGCCCCAGGGAGGCAGCTGACTTCCCTGTGGCATGGGGTCTGGTCTACACATGGGGCTCTCTGTTCCCCTCAGAAGGGAGTCACCTACTACAATTACCTTTCTTTTTTTCTTAGTTGAGGAAGTCCTAAAGCGTGGCGGTGAGTGACTAGCCCTGGGCGACTCACTGGATGGATCATCCTCTCCATCCTCATTCGCCTGGCCCTCAATTTCCAAAGCCCCAATACCTATTATGCGAGGGCAATTGGGAAGGTGAGGGGGGCTGTGAGGGGTTTTGCTTGCCTCTCCGAGGAGGGATCTGACTCACTCCCCCTTAGCCCTTAAGTCCCCCTCCTTCTGCCTGGTGACAGGAGGGAAGGGGATCATCCACTTCTGATAGAGCCTCTTTCCTGCTGCCTTTTCCTCAGGGTATGGCTCCACCAATCTATTTCGCTTTCACATTCTCTAATGCTTCTTAACCTTTCTACCTCCTCCCTCAGTTCAACCCACCTGCCTGAGCAGATCGTTTATTTGATCGCACCGCACACAGGTGTCTCTGGCTCTCTCTGACAGCAGTGCCAGGCTCAGGCATCCGTTGCAGCCGGAGACCTGCACAGCCACATGGTTTGCGCAGGAGCTCGGTCTGAGTTCCCACAGTCTTTCTTGCAGTGACTTTCGGCCATTTTGTGGCCATGTTCTTCTCTTCGGCCAGGAGGTGACCAATCACTGCCTGTCTGCTTCCACACACGCCCTGAGCCTGTGCCCCTGCACCACTGATGTTCCTCCGCTTGCGCTCGCCCATCTCATGCCTGGCTTAGTTGCAAGGCTTCCAGCGACCTACCCATGCGAAATGCCTGCACCCTGTTCCACTGCTGTCACCGCGGTGACACCCAGGGTGACACCCACTGGCTGCCTGCCGCTGGGTCTGCCCGTATTAGAGCTGCCTCCCTGTGGTGCGGGCTCCCCCTGCCCCGCCCCTCAGCAGGCCGCCCCCGAGCTGTCGGTTCTGGCATGAGCAAGCCGCTTTTCCCAGCTTCCAAAGCCCCAAAAAGAGCCCCTTACGGCCTTTTCTGCCTCGATTCCCTTACCTGCACTGGAGCTGGTCTCCTCAGCGAGTTAAGTCTCTTCTAACTGCCACTCTGAAATTAACTGCATATTTCTCAGACAGTGTCCGCCTTCTAGCAGATAACACCCGATGTTTATATTGAATACCAAGGAATGGTATGGAGGACAGGGGCTCTTGTTTAATACTTTTTATAACAACCAAGGCCAGCTAAATTGTTATTGCCCTGTTGGAGGGCTGGAAGCAGAAAAGCGTTGAGGGAGGTCCCATCCTGCGGGGGAGGAGCGGAAAGGACAGGTGACCCAGGACTGACCAACAGCGTATTCCATCCCATCAGCCTCATGCTCAGTGTAAAAAGCTGAGGGATCAAAGGGTCAGGCCCTCTTCCTGCAGTGGCCAGCATCCGAGGAGGACCCTGTCTGTTCATTAGCCTTTGATCCAATCCGTGCATTCCTGAATCCAGATCTGGAATCCAGGTCCCATCTGCCCACTGAGTCCAGTCTGGGCTTCTTCCCGGTGCCTGCCGGGTGACAAACAATCAATCATCTGGGAGGCTCCATATGAGTTGTATTTATTGCATATTATTTAGTTACTTTCTTATTAACTTTATTTTCTTTTCTTTTATTGTCTTATTATCAACATAAGCCGGCAATGGTGTGCTGGCATCACCAGCGAGGCCCCGGCATCCCGGGCTACATCCCCCAGCAGCCGTGGCCTGCAGGGCAACGGGGGGATCCTGCTCCTCTGCTGCGCTCTGGGGAGCCCCCCCTGCAGTGCTGCCTCCAGCTTGGGGGGCCCCCCAAACATCAGAATGTAGGTTTGAAAATGACCTGAAGTTTTAGGAATAGTGCCTGTGGATATCAGAAATACCACTCGATAACTCTAGGGTTGTCACCAACAGAAATCGTGATTGGCAGACACTTAGCAGTACCTGGGATCTTTGTCCCTGCTAGGGCCAGCCCCTTAGATGGTGATGAACCATCCACAGATCCACCTGTGGCTGCCCCATCCCTGGAGCTGTCCCAAAGCCAGGCTGGGTGGGCTTTGAGCAACGTTTAGTATTCCCACTATAAAATGAGAGCCCCTATGGATTGTACGGTTTCAGGTATTCCATATCTGGGAGTGATTTCCCACAAGGGTGCTTTGACAGCTCCTGCAATATTAGCTTTCATGGTGGGAAAAGCTTCCTGCCCATCCTAAGAGTTGATCCTTGACTACCAGCAGGTGCTTAAATCTACTCACAGGAGGTATGTCAGCATAATCAATTTGCAGTCTTTGGAATGGGAAGTATGCCTATGGCTCAACCTCCAGCCTGCTGTTTGGGTTATGCGTTGGGAAAACTTCCAACATGTGGGACAAGAAGTCACAATCCTTTTTACTGCCATATGCATTCCAGGTGCTGCCCACCGTTTTCTCATTCTGGTTAACAATTGTTGTCATCCCTCCATGTGTTTCATCATGAAACCACCTAGCCAAAGTCATTAAATATTTTCTTGGTAAAATTGGTTTTTGCCCCAGTAGTCTCAAATTTCAGTTTCGTCTTTCACAGCCCTCCCAACTTTCCCATTGAGCCCATTCTTCATGAGTAACCTCTGCATATATTTGTGCTGGATTATTGACATCTGGCCAATCATCATCAGGGGGAGTTGTTAAGTTGTTGTGGTTTAACCCCAGCCAGCAGCTAGGACCACGCAGCTGCTTTCTCACCCCGCCTTTTCCCCACCAAGAAAGGTAGGGAGAAGAGGGAGAAAAGGAGGGGAAAGGGAAAAAAAACCCTGATGAGCTGGCACAAAGACTGTTCAATATAACAATATCAGAAAAGGAAAATAACAAGAATAACAATAATAATGACACAAGTCAACCTTACCGCCTGGTGAATTGGCACCATCCCTAGCAGCAATCGCAGATTCTTCCCCCCCTAGCTGACCCGCATTTATATACTGAGCATGACATCTATGATATGGGGTATTCCATTTGCCATTTCATTGTTCTGTCTATACTCCTTCTCAGCTTCTATGGGAAGTTGAAAAGAGTCCTTGAAAAGTGTAAACACCACTTAGCAACAACTAAAAACACAAGTGTGCCATCACACTATTCCCATCCCAAACCCAAATCATAGCACTATAGCAGCTGCTAGTAAGAAAGTTAAGTCTATCCTAGCTGAAACCATGACATATGGCAGTACACTCACATATGGCTTCGTGGGCAGCGACTTTAGCTCCTTTCTCTGCCAATTCATTATTTCTTTCAGTTTTGGTGAGCCCATGGTGAGCTGGGCAGTGTACTACAGTGATTTCCCATGGAAGCTTAGTAGCTTCCAACAGCATTTGGACTTCAGTTCCATTAGAAATATTATTTCCTGCCGAGGTAAGGAACCCTCTTCTTTCCATAGCATACCCATTGCATGACACACTCCAAAGTGTATTTAGAATCAGTATAAAGAATTACCCACTGATTACATCCCCACCAGGCTGCTCTTGCTCATGCAATTAATTCAGCCCCTTGAGCACTCATCGAGGGTTGTACTTTCAAGTACCTCTAAGTTTCTCAGCCCTGCATAGCCCATGTATTGCTTTCCATTCACAGAGTATGATGATACATTGGTGAAAAGAGTTAGATCTGAGTTCTCTAGAGGCTGATCCTGCAGATCTTCATGTAGATGGCTGGAGTCAAACACTGCCTCAGCACAATCATGATGCGGCTCACTGTCAGAGAGAATGGGCAGTAAAGTTGCTGGATTCAAAACATTACATCTTTTTAATGTAATATCTGCATTTAAAATCACATAACACATGCTTTTTGTGGGGACAATGGTTGTGTAGCATGTTGCTTCTGAATCAGTTCTAATTCATGCTGGACATACACGGTTGTTTGGAGATCCAGGACTAACGGTCTGCCTTTTTCTAGGGTAGTTGCTGTTGCTGCTATGTCATTTACACAGGCATCATTCCCTGTTGCGACAGGTTTCAGCTGAGTTGAGTAATAACCCACAGGGTGGCAGTATAGACCTGGCTTTTGAGTCAGGACTCTGCTAGCTAGAGGGCGACCCCCTGCAGAGGTCTCCAACCAAATAGTGAAGCAGCTGCGGAGCGCTCCTCTCCTTCTGTGTCCCAAGATCCCATCCCTGGTGCCCCAGACATCCCGTTGCAGCCATGCAGTGTCCCTCGATGCCCTATGGTCTTCCCAGGTGTCCTGCCCAAATCATGACAGCAGAGTGTGCTGGCGTGCCCCAAAATTGTGACATCAGGTCATGTCAGGTGACATCACTCTGACACTGGTGTCACCGTGCTGCCACATAGTCCACCACCCCCGGCTGCTGGCCACAGTCAGGGTCACACTGCCACCTCCCCTGCTGGGCTTCTGCCCAGCGCTGCCATGTGGAGGATGGCTCTTGGTGGCTGAATCCCCCACCATCCCTGTCCTCAGTGTCCTGAGGAGCTGTGCCCCCATGCTGGGTTCTAAACAGGATGAGGGATGGGCAAATCCATGAGCCGCCGAGTGCCACAGAGAGGCTGCTGCCTTCGGGCTGCTCAGCGTCACCTTCCTCACTCCTCTTGCTGGAGTGGACACAGTCTTTTGCTTCACCGTCTCTACCACACCCATGTCTGTGAGAGGGGGTCAGGGGTGTCCATGGCCCAACTCCTTTTGGAGCTCATGGGTTGCCTGTCCTGGTTCAGGGTGTCCTGCCAGGTGTGTGGAGCTCTGCTCCAAGGGGTTTTTTCCTGCCTTCAGCAAGTTGTCACACACTCCGCTGGTGTGTGAGCTCCAAATTCCCTTGGAGCTGCTTTGTCTTTGGAGCTGTGGAAGTGGGATTTGCAGGGGAAATCAGCAGGGATGTGTTGGGGTTCCAAGTACATGGTGTGGTGTGTTGGTGCAAGAGTAGAGCTTGGGGCTGGTGAGGGGCTTGAGGGGTCACATGTGGCTGTCAGGGGCTCTGAAAAGCTGCCAGTTTCTGCTGTGCAGCATCTCTTCAGTCCACATAAAAGGAGGGAGATGATCTGTGATGTCTGGCAGGCCCTGGCAGGCTCTCAGGGGCACAAATACTGTCAGAGCGTTCATATCCTGAGTTGGTCTTCCCAGCCTGCATCTGCAGGGATCTCTGCAGGGATGCTGCCAAGCCCACTAGTCTCTCTGGGATAAATCTCAGTCTCTCCCTTTTTCATCTGCCCTCTTGACCAGGTCACTGCAGGGGTGGAGGAGATGTGGACAGTGGGCACATCTGGTGGAGCTGTTTCTAACTCTGCTGCATGTGTTTGCCCAGGGGCTCCTGAGAAGCTGTGCTGCTATGCCACAGAGCTGTCCTGGGCGCAGCTTCCTCCCTTTGGAGAAGGGTAAGGCGCTTCCCTTGAGGATTGGCTTTAGAAGATGATAGAGGGTATCTTGCCCCTGTTTTTCACCAGTCCTGCTTGGACGTCTTTGCAGGAGGCTTGCCATGCTGATGGGGCTAACCATGTTGTGCTTTTCCAGAGCACTTCACTACTGAGTGCCCCATTGGGGATTGATATGCTTCCAGCTACATAGGGAAAGCTACATCCACTGTTCTTCTGGAGAAGGCAACGATCCCTGTATGTCTGCTCCGAAGACATGTCGTCTTGTTTCTCTGGTGGTTCCCCAAAACGCTGCAAACTGGACAGCAGACCCCATGGCACGGGCATCTACTGTCTAACCACAGGGGTAAGGCTGGTGTCAGGAGTCTGCAATGGGTGTGATCCCGTAGTGATGCAGGATTTTCTGCTTTCAGGAAAAGCACTGAGGGCAGCTCTTGATGCCAGTGGCTTGTGGCTATGACCTAGACAGCAGCAGGTGCCCTGTGTGCAGCACACCTCCTGGCACGCTGATCCCAACGGCCCTCGCTCTTTGCAGCTCAGCTGGGCTGGCGGATGCCTATGGCAGGGGGGGTTGGAACTCGATGATCTTCAAGGTCCCTTCCAACCTAAACCATTCTATGATTCTATGATTCTATGTTTGCCATTTGAAGCAGAGCTACATAACTTGGCACCAAAGGAGCTCAGCTGGGGACCAAAAGCAGTCTAGGTTTTGGATCATCAGGTAGGTAGGCCAGACAAATGTTTTTAAGGTTATTATGGGAAACGTTGTTAGATAAGAGACGTGTGGAGTTTCTTGGTGACCCTCTTCTGCAAGATTACAAACAACCTAACCATTCAATTCTTCCTCAAGCTTAAATCTTAGAGACCAGCAACCTTGTAGTCTGGAAACAGCTTCTCTTCTGCCTCTCAAACATGCTGGTTTTATGGCTAAACCATCCTGTCTGCACAGGTATTTGTAAACAACAGCTGCCAGTTCTGTGTGCCACAGAGCACCCAGGCTGTCCTTCACACCCATCCCAATACCACACGAAGCGTGGGCAAGCTTCACTGGTGTCTTATAGCGATGCTTGGTGCTAAAACACTTTTATTACTCACTGTACATCCGCTCCAAAGTACCAAATAAATCACTACAAGGTCAATTATTTTTTGACTATTAACAGAAATGTGTGCCCTTTCTTAGAGGTAAATAATTTCTCTCTTACAGCCAATGTCTTTCTGCTGTAATCTTGGAAATATATCATGGAAATTAAGGAACCTAGCTGCTCGGTCTCTCAGGAGCCTGATTGCTTTCCATTCCTAGTCCTTCACAGACTTTATTGCTAAAAAGCTTAATTAAACAACAAATACCTGAAGATGTTTGCTGAGTGCTACAGCAGGGAGCTCTCCAGAAGATCATTTACTCTTCTGAGAAACCAAACAGCTTCTGGTACCTGTGTTAGTTCAGCGGTTTTACACTGCACTGGAGCGCGTAATGGAGGCATTGAGTGTAAACGTGCAAGGGTAGTGGAAACAGCTGAAGCTCCCTGTTAAAACCAGCATGAATTTACATTACAAGGGCAGTGTAGCTATATCAGTTCTGGGGGTGACAGTGGCATTGTAAAGCTACAAAGAGAACCTCTCTCCTGAGAGCAGAAACTCTCTTCACCCATTTCTGGGTACGTGGATTACCTTTCACTAATGAAGGATGAGTTTGTGTCCTTCAAGCTGAGCCCCTAGCTAGAAGATGAGAAACAGGGGCTCAGTTCTTGAGCCTCCCTCTTCTCTTGGACATGTCACATCCATATGCTGTGTCTCACTTTTCCCACTTGCAAAACGGAGCTGAGCATGCTGCGCTCTACTCCTACAGCACTGTGAGAAGTGAAGGAGGGATGGAGAGCTCCTGAAGTGTAAGAAAGAGGAAATACCCACTTGTAGAGCTGGAGCCTTGGGGACAGGCAAAAACAGAAGATGGAAATGCGGTTGTGGTGTCCTGGGGGACATTTGATGGTTTTTGTTCACCTGTTTGTTTGGCTTTCTGCATCTGGGATTAAGACGCTGGAAGTAGCTTTGACCTCCCCATTCGTTTCCTGGTGGACACAACAGCTCTGCGGTCTTTGAATTTCTGTTCTTGAGTGTGTTATGTGGTGTGAGGAAGTGCATGTTCCCTGGAGGTCTGTTACATGGTGCCCTGAAGCTGTAGCCATGGCAGGCCTGGTTGTGTTTTCCTGCCCTGCCTTTTGCACTGATTTCCCATGGGTGACGCATAATCCATGTGAAATATAGGAATTCTAACTTCCAGGCCTCGATGCATCCCCAAACACAAACAGGAGAGCAGGCACGAAGATGCTTGGCATTTCTCTCTGGCCTTCCCTTGCCCATCCCTGTGGGACAGCTCAGATCCCAGCCCAGCAACTTGTTTTGCTTAACGCAGAATTTGCCCAAGTTACAGAAAAGTGGTCACAGCTCCTGAACTTGCTTTTAGTTTAAGTTCCAATGTCTGGTATTCAGAAGGCTTTCAAATATTTCTGAAGTTGTGCCATGTCCCTTCAGAGTCCGACAGTTGTATTAACGTAATTATCCTCACCAGGTCATCTGTAACCAGCAGCCAGAGCTCAGTTGGGTTAGTTAGCAGCTCCAGCAGCAT
This sequence comes from Pluvialis apricaria, assembly GCA_017639485.1. Lineage (NCBI taxonomy): Eukaryota > Metazoa > Chordata > Aves > Charadriiformes > Charadriidae > Pluvialis > Pluvialis apricaria. The sequence continues at coordinate 5,761,593 of CM030030.1, forward strand.
GAAGGGACAGAGCTCTTACCTGCATTAACAGCAGTCAAGATCAAGTGGAAAGCAAGATCATTGCCTTCTCCTTCTGGGGAGTCAGGGCTGTGCAAGGTGGGGTCTGCATGTCCTACAGCACTATTTCAAGGCTGAGAGCTGCAAGCCAAATTGTGAATTTTTCTCCTCATTTTGCTGAAAAGATCCAGACATATTTTGGGCTTGCAGTGGGGATTGGCTGACAGCTGACCCAGCTACAAAATGAAAGAAAGCAAAATTGCAGTATTTTGGGCTCTTCTCTGATGCCAGTGATAGCACAGTAAGATGCAGTAAGCATCAGTGAATGTTGCTCTCATTTGGCTGCTGTGCTCACCTGTACTTTTGCATCATGAGAAAGTAGCACAAATGACAATATTTCAGGGAGTAAAGAGCTGGTGTTTCCATGAGTGCGCAAGCAGCTGGGTGACTCCGTTTCAGGCCAGAAGCACCATGTGCACAACTGAGGACTGCATGGTTACCTTACTGTAATGCCAGATAAAATCAGGGTGGCAGGCAGAAACTATGGCCAAACAGTAATAGGGAAAAAAGTCCACCAAATTTTCAAATGAGACAGGAGACCTGCATGCCTTAGGGCTCAGTTAGATAGACCTTGACAGAGCTGATGTTTGGCAGAAGTCAACCCATAGCTCTACCAACCAGGCAGTTTTACATGCTCCCTGTTTAGCGGCAGTTGTTTCTGAAATCATGTCACTCCTGAAAGCTGGAGCCAGGAAAGCCAGGCTTTTTCAAAGTGCAGGGCAAGTTTTAGCCATTTCCATGCATGAAGCTGAGCCAACTAAGTCTATATGGATAATACCTGTGAAAAACACATCTGCCTTTTCCGTCCTTGGCATGTAAGGAAAGAGGTGGCCAATCCTTCCTATGTATCCATTAGTAAAAGTATTCTGCGACTTCATCACCTCCTCTAACTCCTACCTGTCCGCCACCAGCAATTCTCCAGTGAGCTGTGGCTGGTCAGATAAGCTAGCCAGCGGTGTGGGTCTGGGTTACTGCACAAGCACTTGCAGTGTAGGTACTTCTGCCTAATGCAGTTGAATATACAGCCTCATGAATATTCAGGCAGGTGATGTGAAAAAAAATCACCTTTCATGTGCACTTGGGTGCTCACCTGAATGTACTTGGAAAGCAGACAGCAAAGGGGACCCAGCACACTCCTCAGCACCATTATGTAGGTATTTCCTGCAGGAATGAGCGCCACTGGGAAATAATGTCACTTGTCCTCTCAGTGTAAGGCTGCCAGATCCTGGGACAGTCACATCCCAGCACTGTGTGCAGCTGCTTCTCTGCCTAGGGACAGCGCTGCCATCGCAGGGGCTCATTCCCCTGACACCAAATCCTCCTGTGCAAGGAGAGGAGATCCACCAGCACCTGCCTGGAAGATACAGCTCTTGGAGCATTGTTGGCCCTGCCCAGGACTTGCTGCCTGCAAAATCACCTGAACCAGGAAAATCCTTGTGCTCCCAGAGCTCCCAGATGAAGGGGAGGTTTAAGCTCCATGTCTGCACATGTCTCATTATTGGGCAGCTGCTGTGCCCCCTGGAAAGGGACTGTGTCTTTCTAGACCACCTGCCTGTGTCACTTGGGGAGGGCAAGTTAAGACATAGACTTAGTCCCAGTGTTCAGCCAAAGTGGAGAGCATGCAAACAATCACAGTTCTAATTAGTTGAAGCGTATCAGAGGCAGCAGAGTTTTCCCCAGGAACTTTGCTCTGCTGCAGCTCAACTGAGCTAGCGCATCCCCAGGAGATGGGGGGAGAGCCGAGGAGATGCGTGATGGCCTCTCCCCTGAGCACATCCAGCACCAGGAGATGTTCTCACAGAGGTTGTGCCCTCTCTGCTGCTCGGCGTGGAAAAGTGCTGGCCCTGGATTCCCAGGGAAATTGCAAGGCCTCACCAAGGAAGCTGTGTGGTCCATGTAGCTCTCCCCTCTCCATCAAGGCTATGAAGGGGACTTAAATCAAGGGAACTTGTGTAGAGAATGAGGAAGCAGTAAAATGTCAGCAGTGGATAACCCTTTCACCAATAGCCCAGCCCTGCTCCCACATCTATGTACACTTTCCAAGGTGACCGGTCCCTGCCCTCCTGCCTGGGTTGTGCTCTGCAACTCTTGCCAGGGTTTTTGGGGAGTTTGACCCTTGGTTTCTGCTCCTTGAAATATGTTCCCTTTCCACGAGCTTTCCAGCCTCTCACTGCCAAGGGGACTGCCCTATTCATCACCCGTCACCAGGCACCACAGGGCTGGCTCCATACCCTTGCTCACAGGAGTTGTAACACAACCAGCTTTCGCAGCTGCAATACTGTTGTGAGTCCAGAGCTGTTGGCTGTCCTGCACAGCATGTCCATGTCTGCAGAGGAAATTGGGGAATATAAAACTATTGCCTTGTGTTTGCTGCAAAAGGGAGAAAGAATTAAAAGCTTCAGACTCCTCCAAGGAAGCTGCCTGAGCAGTTTTGTGTATGTTGGAGGCAGGTCAATGCCAAGTAGCTCCCTGGGACTCCTCCCAGGCATCTCCCAGAGGGTTTTGTCCTCCCCGGGTAGGGAGCAAAACCGATAGAGACAGACAATGGCTTGGGCTGAAACGGACCATCAAAGACCTAGTCTAGCCCACCCCCCCGCCATCAGCAGGGACAACTACTACACCAGGTTGCTCAAAGCCCCTCCAACCTGACTTTGAACACTTTTAATCCTTATGTCCAGTCTTAACCTACCTCTTTCACTTTAAACCCGTCGCCCCTTCTCCTGTCTCTGCAGGACCCGGTAAAGTGTCTCTCTGCACCTTTCTTATCAGCCCCCTTTAAGCACTGAAAGGCCAAGTAAGGTCTCTCTGGAGCCTCCTCTTGTCCAGGCTGAACACCCCCAACTCTCAGCCTTTCTGCACAGGAGAGCTGTTCCAGCCCTGGGATCATTTTCGTCGTCCCCTCTGGACCTGCTGTACAGGTCCATGTCTCTTGCGCTGGGGACCCCAGGGCTGGACGCAGTGCTCCAGGTGGGGTCTCGGGAGAATGGAGTGGAGGGGCGGAATCACCTCCCTCGACCTGCTGGCCATGCTTTACACAGTCAGAGAAGGGTAGGAGTTGGAAGGGGTCTTCGGAGATCATCTAGTCCACCCCCTCCCAACAAAAGCAGGTTCACCTAGAGCAGGTTGGACAGGAATGCATCCCGGCAGGTTTTGAATCTCCAGAGAAGGAGACTCCACCACCTCTCTGGGCAGCCTCTTCCAGTGCTCTGGCATCATCAAAGTCAAGAAGTTTTTCCTCACGTTGAGGTGGAATTTCCCGAGTTCCAGTTTGTGCCCCCTGCCCCTTGTCCTGTCGCTGGGCACCACTGAAAAGAGTCTGGCCCCATGCCCTTGACACCCGCCCTTTAGATATTGATAAGCATTGATGAGATCCCCACTCGGTCTTCTTCTCCAGGATAAACAGCCCCAGGGCTCTCAGCCTTTCCTCATCAGAGAGATGCTCCAGTCCCTGATCATCTTTGTAGACCTCTGCTGGACGCTCTCCAGTAGTTCCTTGTCTTTCTTGAACTGGGGGGCCCAGAACTGCACACAATGCTCCAGATGTGGCCTCACCAGGGCAGAGTAGAGGGGAGGATGACCTCCCTCGACCTGCTGGCCACGCTCTTTGTAATGCACCCCAGGAGACCATTGCCCTTCTTGGCCACAAGGGCACATTGCTGGCTCATGGGCAACTTGTTGTCCACCAGGACTCCCACGTCCCTCTTTTCCAGAGGTGCCTTCCAGCAGGTCAACCCCTAACCTGTACCACTGCATGGGGTTATTCCTCCCCAGATGCAGGACCCTACACTCGCCCTTGTTGAACTTCATTAGGTTCCTCTCCGCACAACTCTCCAGCCTGTCCAGGTCTCGCTGAATGGCAGCACAGCCTTCTGGTGTGTCAGTTTTGTGTCATCAGCAAACTTGCCGAGGGCTCCCTCTGTCCCCTCATCCAGGTCGTTGATGAATATGTTGAACAAGACTGGACCCAGTACTGACCCCTGGGGAATACCGCGAGCTACAGGCCTCCAACCAGACTCTGCGCCGCTGATCCCAACCCTCTGAGCTCTGCCATTCAGCCAGTTCACAGCCCACCTCGCTGTCCACTCATCTAACCCACACTGCCTAAGCTTACCTATGAGGATGTTATGGGAGACAGCATCAAAAGCCTTGCTGAAGTCGAGGCAGACAACGTCCGCCGCTCTCCCCCTCACCTACCGAGCCCGCCATGCCAGCCTAGAAGGCTATCAGATTAGTCAAGCATGATTTCCCCTTGGTGAATCCACGCTGACTGCTCCCAATAGCCCTCTCTTCCTCCACATGCTTAGAGATGACATCCAGGATGAGCTGCTCGCTCACCTTTCCAGGGACGGGGGTGAGGCTGACTGACCTGTAGTTTCCCGGGTCCTCCTTCTTGCCCTTTTTGAGGACTGGCGTGACACTGGCTTTCCTCCAGTCCTCAGGCACCTCTCCTGTTCTCCAGCCTTTCAAAGGTGATGGACAGTGGCTTCACAGTAGCATCTGCCAGCTGCCTCAGCACTGGTGGGTGCATCCCGTGCAGTGGCCCATGGGTTTGTGGGTGTCGAGTTTGCCTACACGATCTCTAACCTCCTCGACCACAGGAAAGCCTTCCTTTCTCCAGACCCTCTCTCTTACCTCCAGGCTCTGGGATGTCTGAGGGCCAGCCTTAGCAGTAAATCATAGAATCGTAGAATCGTAGAATCATAGAATAGTTTGGGTTGGAAGGGACCTTTAAAGGTCATCTAGTCCAACAATCCCTACAATGAGCAGGGACATCTGCAACTAGACCAGGTTGCTCAGAGCCCCACCCAGCCTGGCCTTGAATGTTTGCTGCCCGTGTAACAGTGAAAACAGCTGATGCAAAGTGCGCGTACAGGTAGGCTTCTCTCTAATTGTCCAAGTAACGGCGGTTGCAGGTACTCATGAACAGATGTACTGCATTCTCTTTCACGGGGTGGGGAGGGGGGGGTGAAGAAGGAATCCCGTCTTTCCGTGGCAGTTAGAAAAAAAGGCCCAGAAGGTGAGAAAAGAGAATTAGACTGATTTTTGTCCCAGACCTTAAAGGTAAGCTTTACCTAAAGCAATAGATTTCAAAAGAGGAAAAAAAAAATAAATCTTAAAAGTAATTCTACTTGAACAGCCAGCATAGGGAAAACACTTTCTTTTTCTCACTTGCAGGATAAAATGATGGCTGTCCACAGTCAAGCATGCCTGGCAAATCTCAGAAGTCACTGAACATGGGAACCAAAAGTTTAGCTTAGTTTTGTACGTTGGGTGTCTAACGGTATGCAAAAGGCATCTTGAATATTCTCCTGAAAACTTTAAATATAAGTATAAACATTTCCATTAACTTCTGAAGTCTTTTTAACAAAAAGAAGGAAAAAAAAGAGAAGAATGGTTGGCTACAGTCTTTCTCGCTTTAGGAATGTAGGGTATGAGAGCGGACAAAAAAGCATGCCCCGTGAAATTATGCATGTATGCAACTTGCTGAAAGCCCTACATGGGTCAGAAATCTTTTCTGCTCAGGAGCCTCTTAAGGGCCAAAAGGAAAGAGATCTTACCTGTAAAGTCCAGAATTTTTTATTAGACTCTCTGAAATGTGAAGTCTAATGGAAGAATTATTATTAGTCCCCATCTAGTTAGTAAAGCAAGATAAAATACATTAGCATCGCTATTATAGGAAGGGTCTCAGGAATACAGTTGCCAAAGGCATCTCCTGTTACTCTCGCTGTCCCACTGCCCCCCTGGTCCTACTCTCACACGCAAGACGATAAGGCCAACGAAGCGATAGTTGGGTCACTTAAGCAAGCTTTGGGTCAACAGACCCTGGTTCTTACGGGTGACTTCAACTGCCCAGACATTTGTTGGCAGAACAGTACAGCAGCTCACACGTCCCCCATCAAGTCCTGGACTGCGTAGAGGACTGCTTCCTCATACAAACGTTGGATGTGCCAACCAGGAACGAGGCACTGCTGGACTTGCTACTCACAAACCACGCACACCTGATTCGTATGTCTCGGTTCATGGCAGCGATACGGTAGCACTAACAAAAGTCCTGTCTAACTAGGATCACTAAACAAATTGCCTTTTGGAAGCTAACAATAGAATCTGTAACTAAGACATGACAGTAGGGAACACGGGGTTAAAGATTAAGGGAGTAAATGGAACACAAGGCTGTCTTGTATTGAGTAACTGAACAGGCTGATTGGGTATAAGTGGGAGTTGAACAATGTGGCAAAGTTTGGAATTTTCAGAAGCAGATGGCTTTAGAAATTTGCCACAGGTGAGACTCTGTATCCTTGAGTAGAATAGATAAGGGAATTGTGCTAGAATAAGCCAGTTTTTGTATAAGCAACCGAGCAAAAAATGAACTGAGCAAGCACAAGAACTACGGTCAACCAGTGGACACGGTGAGGAAGACTACAGACGACCACCAGAGGACCCTGGAATACCACCAATGGACATGAATGCGCATGCGTCAAGGACATTTACATATATTAATGGGTTCTAGCAAAAAGTATGAGTATGTTAATCATTTCTCAGAAATCGAACTAATATGTATATTCTGATTGTAGACAGCCTCTGAAGCTGAGCAACTTGGCGCGCACACTAGGTGGAGTGATCCCCTGTGCTCCCGGTACCGCAATAAAGAATGCTCGCTGTCTAAAACTCCAACTTGAGTCCTAGAGAGTTATCATTTTGGCGACTTACGGTAACAATAGCCTTGGCTGCAGTGATCTCAGTATTGTGGAGTCTGGGATCCCGCTGAGCACGCTGAAGGTTAGGACTAAGACAAAGGGGTTAGATTTGAGCAGAGCAAACCTCAGCTGGCTCAGAGCTCAGTTGGGAGGGATTCCAGGGGAAGCTTCCATGGAGGAGCAAGTGAGTGCTGGGAGTTTTTGAAGAACGCTCTCCTGGAAGCACAAAACCGGTTCGTTCCCTTTAAAGGGAATTCCCTTTGTTGGGCCCCAGGCCTTGGGAACAACAATCCAGGTTGATGCAAACACAGACCCACCACCAGTGAAGGAAGAGTTGGTATGTGAACTCTTAGAGGAGCCTGACCCCCCTACAAAGGGATGGGCCCTGAGGCCACACCAGAGGCCACACGGGATTCACACCACCCTGAGGCCACACCGGATTCAGTGGCCTGGCACATCAGAACCACAAAAGCATAGGGCCTTGGTGGACACTGGCGCACAGTGCACCGTAATGCCGTCAACTCATAGAGGAGCAGAACTCATCGCTATTGCTGGAGTAACGGGGGCATCTCAAGGACTGACTGTCCTGGAGGCCAAAGTGAGCCTAACTGGGAATAAAGGGGAAAAGTTCTCCGTTGTGACTGGCCCGGATGCTCCGTGCATTCTTGGCGTAGATTATCTCAGGAGAGGGTATTTTAAGGGCCCAAGGGGGTACCGGTGGGCGTTTGGTGTAGTGGCGGTGGAGACGGAGGAAGTTCTGCAACTGTCTACTTTGCCTGGGCTGTCAGAGGATCCTTCTATTGTGGAGCTGATGAGGGTCAAGGAACAAAAGGTGCCCGTTGCTACTACAGCGGTGCATAGGCGACAATATGGCACTAATCGAGATTCCTTGCTCCCTATTCAGAAGTTGATCCATCAGCTGGAAAGCCAAGGGGTGATCAGTAAGACTCGCTCACTCTCTAACGGTCCCATCTGGATTGTTGCCGTCACGACCCAGACAATGGTGCTACTGATCTTTATTTATTGCTATGCCATGGTAGCATAATAAATATTAAATAATAAATAATAATAAATGGTCACCCCCTGAAGCTGTCAGTTGGGAGTCTGTGTTCACAGCCCAAACCCGTACGACCGCAGGACTGCCTCGCGCCCTTGCAGGAGGATGAGGGCGCTGGTCTTGGGGCACAAAGCGGAGGTTCAGTCTCTCAGGAGTCTGGAGGTCGCTGGGCTGTTCCCGAATGGCTGCCTGGCTGAGTTGGGCAGCGGTGGTGGCGGAGGTGGAGGTGGGGGTGGTGGCGGGGGTGGTCGTGGACAGGCCATGCGGCTGTCCAGGCTGGTGGGTGCCGGCTCCTCAGTGCTCCTTGGCAGGAGGGCAGGTTTTGCAGGCACAGGTGATGGCTGCTGGTGTTGGGTCCAGCTCTCAAAGGTTCTGGGATGGGTGGTGCGGCTGTTCGGGCGTGAGGGGGGCCTGCTGGAGTTGTGCCGGGCTTCTTAAGCTGCGGAGAGGCGCCTGTGTAGAGAGGAGGCTGCTGAGGTCCCCCCGTGGCTGCCGTGCCAGCCGGGTGCGAGGGTTTGGGACAGCGCTGGGCACCCCAGGGGGTGTGGGCAGCCGCCTGCCCTTACTGCTCCATGCAGAAAAGGGGGCCAAGGGGAACATCTGGGATCTACGGCATCGCCTGACAGTTTGGCCAGTAATGAACTCAGCACTCCAGAATACCCTACTTCTAAATGCTTCATGGCTAACAGCAGCCATCTAGCACAGAAGTCGGGCACCTCAACTCCGTCCCCCGCAACCAAGAGCTTACTTTTTTCTCTCCCTCCACAAGCAGATCACACAACACAATGCCATCCCAAACACGACAGAGCCTACAACGGCCATGGCGCCTTCAAGGCAGTACTTCTGGAAATCCTTAGGATCTGTAGCATTTCTCCTTCTCTTGCCGTCCACACCTGGAGGAACAATTCTGGACGTTAGTGTGTCCTGCACGCTACTGGTAATCTCACAGGAGGTCTGACATTGCCAGGAAATGTTCTTTCTCACTTTGTCAGCATCTCTGCACCCAGCCACCTGCCTCCCCAGCCAAGTACCCACACCCCAAAGGGACGGAGGCAGGCCCTCTCGGGAGACACCAGAACCTCGCCCTCCCTCTTTGCCCTTTTTCCAGCATGGGCACCGCTTGCACGCCCCCAGTTTTCAGGACTTGTCACCCCGCAAGACTGCTCAGTACCTGCATTCTTTTGAAACAAGCCACGTATCCCAGTGCGGCGGGCGTCCCCGGGGTTGGACAGCGCTGCAAAAAATCAGAGAAAGGTAAATCCTCAGCATGGTTCAGGCACAGAGGATGCAGAAGGACCGTGCGGGTTCCCTCTAAGCTGTGCCCAATCTGTCTCTGCATCCATTTGGACCTCAGTTCACAGGAGGGATCCCCCTCCGTGGTGCCTAGCGGGGCTCACGGCAAGCTCTGGGATGCAGGTATTGTGGGAGGGACATTTGATTAAGCATCATATTTCCCATCATCTGCTGTGCGTGGTTCAGACGGCCTGGTTCCCAAAATGGCAAAGTTCTGAAATTTCGGTGAACTGGGTGTGGAGGGCGGTGAGCACCTCCCTGCATCCCCCGAGGGGTACGAGTGAGTGTCTGCCTGGCACGCTGCTGGCAATAACCTCCACACCCCAGAGGTGACAGTCATCCTCAGACAGCCGTTCCTGGCTTCTTTTCGAACACTTGCTCTGTACTAGTAGTTCGGCTGCCGGCACGATGTGCAGTAGCGGACACCAGGGGAAGAGCCTGCAGACACCCAGTGATTTTGATTCAGGACGCTGGATGACCGAGGGACAGCAATTACCTGGCACACCGGTTGGTTGAATTGCCCTCGTTTTCTCGTCAGAGCCCGGCACTGCCAGACTGCCGCCTTCCCAAAGCACCTCCTTCTCCACAGTCCCACCATCCGTCTCTTTGGAAAGAAAGTAGGTCGGTTTAATGAGAAGTAACCGTTCCTCATCAGGAACACGATACCTTCAGGAGGCAGTACTTCTCAAAACACATGAATAACGCTTAGAAACAAAGCCTGGGAATCTCGGGGTGCGCCTAGTCACTAGTCCAAACAACGTGGCGTTCATGGAGAAAAATGTAAGCGCTAGACACTTTTCAGTTTGCCAGCGTACACAAGAGCCCACAGTCCCCCAAAAGAAGCAGAAAACCCCCCGCAAGTTATCTAAAGCACAACCCAAAACAGACAGCTAAACCACCTGAGACGGAATTCACAGCCCTTCATTTGAGCTGCCTTCAAGTTCGGTGTCCGGCCACAAGCTGGGTGTCCAGCTTTCACCTGTCCCTGACCCCGAGGTGTCACCGAGCGTCCTCAGACGTCAAGGAGAACAACGGGGCTGGACCAGGCTGTCAAGCTGGGGCTGCTCCGATCCTGGCCACGGCATGCCTGCAGCCCAGGCAAAGTCTGCCCGTCCCAGTGACCCCAAGCTGCCTGCGCATCCTCTCCACTGCCCAAGGGCACTCCCCTCTGGCCACTGCAGGGCACTGGCCCTCTCGCGGCTTATCTGCAATCAGCTCCTTGGCAAGTTCCTCACGCTCTCAAGGCGTGAGCACCGCCAGTTCCTGCCAGCTGGATACCAACGTCTGCCCAGAACAGCTCTGACGAGTAACGCGAGAACTGGGGCAGCAGCTGTCCCTGGAACTCAGCTGGAACCACAGCTGGCAGCAGAGACTCTGGACCACCTCTGTCTCTGGCTCAGCAGTGCCTGCAAGGCGTGCAACTGAGTGACAAGCTACGGCTTGTCCATAGAGGCATCGCAAACCTCAGCTTCCCAAGCCTTCTGGTTAAGAGTGACGTATGCCCACCACGTGGCTGCTTTGTCCAATTCCGCCACGATTTCCTCTAGCTCTTCTGATTGCCGCTGGGAAGATTTTCTTCTTTCAGCTTTATACTTTGCTCCTTGAGGACCTTAATGGAAAGTACGAGGTTAAATTTCTCACAAGCAAAATACTGAAAACGAGCACTTAGTCTGTGAATTCAGTCAAAACTGACTACTCACCCCTGCGATGCCAAGTGAGCTCTGGCGCTGGATGCAGCTGAGAAGCTGCAAAAGCCCTCTCTCTATGCACATCTGCAACCAAAGAGCCACGAGAACTTTGCATCATACCTTGGGATATACACCGTCACAACTGAATAGCACAACATGTAAGGGGATCACGTAATGACAGGGCACGCGCAATGCAGGTGTCTCTTCTCACACCCACAAGAGATGCCTCGCTCCCATTTGGGCTTTCCGCTGGCAGCTCTCAAAGGATGTAAAAGGCCATGACGTACCCACGCCATCTGCCTCAGCATCAGCCCTGGAACCCAGCCGGGAAGCTGGATATCCACCGCCTCCCGCCACATCTGTAAACAGAGCAGAACAGCTCCCGTGAAATATTTCAACAGACTTCAGATCTGAACCCACTCTCTCTGCCCTTCTGCATGTCTGAGCATCGGCCAAGAAAATATTAAGTCACATTTCACAGGAACAGATTATTAAAACCTAAATGCTCACTCATTCAAGCGACATACCTGTGGGATCGCCCTGAGGCTCCCGGGCAAGATCCAGCTGAGGAGTCGGGCGGCCATCGGTTACAGGCACAGCTGTAATCAAGCGCATTTCCATTAGATGTTGCGACCTACTTCGTTCTCAGTGACCTGCAGTGACTGGAGGGGGGCAGGTAATGACGGGGGACCCAGACGTGGGTGGAGATTTCCAAAGCTGCAGAGGGGCCCGGGTGACTTGTCGGCTGGCACCCGGCAGCTCTCAAAATAGTGTTTCCAGATCACCTACATGTCCATCCTCAAGGACTAGATGGACAAACATACGGCCCCTTGGGGACTCCCTACTGGGAGATCTCTAGTGTGCCCAAAAGAAGCCCGCATGAAAGCACTGGAGGAAAACGTCTAGTGGAGAAGAGCCCACGGGCCAGTGAGCGGCTGCACCAGCGCTGCCCCGTCTGCTCCCCGGGCTGCAGGCCCGGGCTGTGTCCCCCACGGGGCTTGGATTCGCCCAAGGCGAGCACTGCAGGGCTCGAGCAGCAATGCTCCCGTTTTCCTGAGCGGACATGTCCCACGGACAGACGTCCCCAAAGATGAAAGCCGAGATTCAGCTGGGGAGTGGCAGAGCCATGGCTCCGGCCACGGCTGTGACCAGCCTGGGGAAGAAGTGCTCCTGCGGTGCCGCTCCGGCCCCGACACGCAGGCTGGGGAAAGGCTGCTCTGGGGCACGGCGGCACAGGGCCGGCTCTAGGGACAGTTTCTCACCCCGTGGTGCTGCTCCCGGCCCCACCATTCACCTGGAAAATGCCCGCACAGCAGCCGCGGCCCGTGGGGCACCTGCCTCCCGATGCCTGCCGCGCTGGCCACGGCTCACCCATCCCCGCTGCTCTGCTGGCCCTGCCCACGACCCCAGCCCCGCTGCCACCCCGAGGTGCGGCGGGTGCCGCACCACGCTGCCAGGGCTGGGTGATGGCCCTCAGCCACCCGCCTACCTAATCCCCGCGCTCTCCACGGAGCGGCCCAGGCATCCCGGGCTTGCAGGACCACCAGGAGGAGGATAAGGAGGCGGGCGGGGGCCATGGCCCCCTGCATTATGCCGCTGCCGCTGCTTCTCCTGGCACTCTTGCTGCGGCTGGCGCCACTGCTGCTGCTGCTGCTGACACTGCTACTGGACGATGGAGACATTTACTAGTAATAGTGGACCATCTAACTCACTGGGTTGAAGCATACCCTGTTCTAAAAGCCACTGCAAACAATGTGTGCAAAGCTTTGCTCGAACAAATAATCCCTAAGTATGGGATTTGTGAAAGGATTGATTCAGATCGAGGGACTCACTTTACGTCAAAAATAATATGGGGCTTGACAGATGCATTAAGAATAGAATGGGACTTACATACTCCATGGCATCCCCAGAGTTCAGGATAAGTAAAAACAATGAACCAGACATTAAAATGAACCCTGACTAAATTATCCATAGAGACACAGATGCCGTGGACAAAATGCTTCCCTCTAGCACTACTGAGGATCAGAGTGGTCCCAAGAAAAGACTTGGGGATCTCTCCGTATGAAATGATGTTCGGGCTCCCTTACATGGGCAATAGGGAAAAGATTCTAGTCCCAGAACTAGGAGAAGCCTATGCTCGCAAGTATGTTTTGACCATTGTAAGAACATTAGAGCAACTCCGAGAGAAGGAGAAACTTCCACAAACCACCCCATTAGACTTTAAAATACACAATATCCAGGTAGGAGATTGGGTATTAGTGAAAACATGGAAGGAAGAAACCTTAAGACCTACTTGGGAAGGACCTTTCCAAGTGCTGCGAACTACTGAAACAGCAATTTGAACGAAAGAAAAAGGGTGGACCCACATAAGGAGAGTAAAATGACCAGTAGAGCCACCCGAGGAGTGGGTGGTAGAGACACACACAGACCCCTTGAAATTAACCATGAGAAGGATGTCTCGTGTTTTTGCTTTGACAGACAAAAGCCCTGGAGAGCTCTCAGAAGGCACATAAGAATCAGCACTGCTGCATGGAAACAACAGACAGTGAAAGCCTCAAAAGTGCCTTCGGACTAGGGCGGCACCAAACCCCTTCGACCCTACTTTGTTGCTATTGGAATTGTTGCATGTATATATGGTTAAGTGTAATAATTGTAATAAGGTCATTTTAGGTCCCCGTGGCAGACCGGAGCAGTACCTCTCCCAAGTCCTCGATCTTTAGCATATCTGATGTGAGTATGCAACCCCAATAGATAAGTGTATTAGTGTTGCAGAACCCACAGAGAATTATTTAATCTGGACCGACCCAAACCAGGATGTTTATAGATTCTTGAAATATCAACTCCAATTCGGGTTCCAGGACCAAAGATAAAACCCTATCGTACCACAAGAACCAGAGATACCGAACTAAAGGGGATGGTAGGGCAAGACCAGGTTGGCCTCTGTACTCGCTGCCAAGAAGAAGTATTTCTCGGCTGTTGGAAGCACCCCAGTAGGCACGAGAGGTAGGGGTATAAGCCATGCTGGACCCCCACTTCTAATGTTGTTATCATTAGCGGTATCTTTAGTATCTGGTGACGAATGCCAGAAGTGCTACCAGACGATCTCCTGGGGTAGACAATCCCTTTATACTATGACCATGCACACGCATATCAATCGCAAATGTTATACCCGTGAGAGTTTAAGAGTGTGCAAATACGGCGGACAAGAATATTGGGTCGGACAGAATTTAGGAATAGGCGGAACAAGATTAGGAATAGGATGCCCTAGAGGAGAAAAATGGCTTTGTTTCACTAAGGCAGGTCACTGGGATATTTCAGACGGAGGGGGAGTACAAGATATGGTGAAGGAAGAACTAGTGAAAAGTGAGACAAAGGTTACAAAACAGAAAACAATTAAAGTACAAAACGAGGGCATATACCAGAAGCTACAAAAACAGCTACAAAAAGAGTTAGGATTCCCCACTCTTGGGCAAAACTTGTTTTTAAATCTAGCAACAGACATAGCTAAAGAATTAAATGTGACTGACTGCTGGGTCTGTGGGGGACCTTTAATGACTGAAGAGTGGCCGTGGAGAGGCACAAGTTTGAGTCCAATTGAAATCCTGGAATGGAATTATACTCTCACCATGGGAGGAAAAAGGAGACCTGACAGATGGGTGCTAAGTTCCACAGTAATTGGAAAAGTCTGTTTGACCCGGGAGGGAAAGAACTCTGCAAATCGAATGGGGGAGACCCCATGCAAAAAAGTCTTAAAAATAGATTCAAATTTCACCCGAACTTGGTTTCCTCAAAAACCAAGGTCATATCTAGCATTACAAAATGAGACCAAAAATTGCACCTGGGTAGCAGACAGTAGTCTCTTTAAATGTAAGGAGAGTATGAATCCATTCTCAGGTATTAAAGACATCTCACAGTATTGGGAAAATATAGAGGATACAACGAAAGAGTTTTGGCAGGCACCGGATGGGTTGTTCTGGATATGTGGAAACCGGGCATTCCCAGAATTACCACTTAACTGGGGGGGGGACTTGCACCTTAGGAATAATTCAACCAGGATTTTTCTTACTGCCATCTAAAGACGGTGACGAGCTAGGAGTGCCGGTATATGAAAGCTTGAAGAGACAGAAGCGGAACGTAATAGGAGGACATCAAAGGTGGGGAGAACATGAGTGGCCTCCTCAACGAATCATAGAGACATATGGACCGGCCCCGTGGGCCCAAGACGGTAGCTGGGGATATAGAACCCCCATCTATATGCTGAATCGGATTATAAGACTACAAGCGATAGTTGAGCTGATAACTAACAAAGCGGCTTCAGGATTAGAACTGCCAGCTCACCAACAAACTCAGACAAGGGCAGCAGTTTACCAGAATCGGCTCGCACTAGACTATCTGCTAGCAGTAGAAGGGGGGGGGTGGGGGTGCGTGTGGAATATTTAACATATCTGATTGTTGTTTAAAAGTTGATGATAATGGAGAAGCACTATGAGGAATCGCTACTGATATCCGGAAAATAGCACATGTACCGATGCAAAAATGGAAATAAATAGCAGATGCCAGTTGGTGGGATGGACTGCTAGGGGTTGCTTGGTGGAAGAAATTGGGACTGGTTTTACTGTGTGCCTTAGCAAGTTTCTTATTTCTGCCTTGTTTTATACCTTGTTTCATGGGATTAATTCGCAGTGTAATCCAAGGAATGCAGATAACGTCCACGTCTATAGACCCAAGGACGGCAGCATCAGGGCCTCAGACACTCATGATATTGAGAAAACCTAAGAAAAAAGAAGACCTTGAAGACGCCACTCGAATTCTTACTAAAATGGAAGAATCCTGTAGAATGAATGTAGAACGCTTCAGTAAAATTAAATTATAAAAAGAAAAAGGGTGGAATTGTAATAAGTAATTTAGCAAAAGAATTTTGCTTCAGCTAAGATGGGTGTGTGCGTGCTATACAGTCAACAGAAATGTGCTTGCTACGGCTTCAGCTAAGATAGGTATGTGCTTGCTATGCGTTTGGGGGAAGGGATAGCGTTAGATTGGATATCAAAAGAAAAAAACAGTTGAAAGTACGGGATGGTTGTGAAAAACACAAGTTGGTGTCATTAGCCAAGATAACCACAGGAGTGTGAAGAATAAAGAAGCCACCAGGACATGGCGATAAAGACTTCAAGGACCACCAAGAAGCACAGCGCCGGCGCCGCTGGAGGGGAGGGGGCATGTTTGGGGGTGGGTTGCATTCCAAGAGCTCATTGACTATGCAGTTGGGGGTAGGTTGCGTGCTGAAAAACTCATTGATTATGCAAATGTTTTCAAAGAAAAAACATGAATACGTACGAGGAATATGGAATAAAAACCCACGTTTGTAATGGGAAACTGAGCCACGGGAGGAGAAATCCCCTGTGTAGCTCCCAGCGCTGTAATAAATATTCTTTGCTCCACCGAATTTGCCCCTGACTAAAATTCGGTCCAGTGAGTGTGTTTCTCACAGGGCCATGGCAGGGCCCGTGGGCGGTGAGGTCTCCAGGGCCCCCCTGACCCGTCCGTGCTGGAACATACCTGCTCCGGCGCCCGCAGTTGTCCTGGGCTCGGGCTCGGGCTCGGGCTGGTCCTCGCCTCGGCCCCGGCCCCGGCCCCGGCCCCGGCCCCGGCCCCGGCCCTGGCCCCGGCCGCCCTCGCTCTCGCTGCCCCCCCCCGCCCCCCGTCTCCCCAGGCCCCTCGCTCCCCTCCTGCCCCACACCGGGCCGGCTGCGACCCACAGGCCGCCTCTGGCTCCGCTGATTGGCTCAGCCCTGGCCAATGGCGCGGCTGTTGCCTGGCTGGCTGGAGCCCGCCGGCACCGGCTGGGCGGCAGGGCCCGCCCGGGCCCCTCCTCACATTGCTCCCCTGCGTCCGCTGCCCGCAGCACCGCCAGAGACCCCGGGCTGGGTGATGGGGGAGATTTCGGGCAGCCGCAGCCCTGGGCGGGAGGAGCTGCCTGTTGTTTCCCTGTAGCTTTTGGGGGGGTTATCAAGGAATCTTCGCAGGAATAAAGTCAAATGCTAGAAGCTTCTGTCCAGGCCCTCTCCTGAGGAGACAGGCCGTCCTGGAGAGGGCCCCCTTGGGACATGCCTGGACTCCTCCCAGGCATCTCCTGGAGGGTTTTGTCCTCCCCGGGCAGGGAGCAAAAATGACAGAAACATAGAATGGTTTGGGCGGAAAGGGACCTTCAAAGACCTAGTCTACCCGCCCCCTGCCATCAGCAGGGACACCTTCTACTACACCAGGTTGCTCAAAGCCCCTCCAACCTGACTTGTCCAATCTTAACCTACCTCTTTCACTTTAAACCCCTCACCTCTTCTGTCTCTGCAGGCCCCAGTAAAAAGTCTCTCTGCACCTTTCTTACCAGCCCCCTTTAAGCACTGAAAGGCCAAGTAAGGTCTCTCTGGAGCCTCCTCTTGTCCAGGCTGAACACCCCCAACTCTCAGCCTTTCCGCACAGGAGAGCTGTTCCAGCCCTGGGATCATTTTCGTGGTCCCCTCTGGACCTGCTGTACAGGTCCATGTCTCTTGCGCTGGGGACCCCAGGGCTGGACGCAGTGCTCCAGGTGGGGTCTCGGGAGAATGGAGTGGAGGGGGGGAATCACCTCCCTCGACCTGCTGGCCACGCTCTTTGTAATGCACCCCAGACCATTGGCCTTCTTGGCCACCAGGGCACATTGCTGGTTCATGGGCAACTTGTTGTCCACCAGGACTCCCACGTCCCTCTTTTCCAGAGGTGCCTTCCAGCAGGTCAACCCCTAACCTGTACCAGTGCATGGGGTTATTCCTCCCCAGATGCAGGACCCTACACTCGCCCTTGTTGAACTTCATTAGGTTTCCCTCCGCACAACTCTCCAGCCTGTCCAGGTCTCGCTGAATGGCGGCACAGCCTTCTGGTGTGTCAGTTTTGTGTCATCAGCAAACTTGCCGAGGGCTCCCTCTGTCCCCTCATCCAGGTCGTTGATGTATATGTTGAACAAGACTGGACCCAGTATTGACCCCTGGGGAATACCGCGAGCTACAGGCCTCCAACCAGACTCTGCGCCGCTGATCCCAACCCTCTGAGCTCTGCCATTCAGCCAGTTCACAGCCCACCTCGCTGTCCACTCATCTAACCCACACTGCCTAAGCTTACCTATGAGGATGTTATGGGAGACAGCATCAAAAGCCTTGCTGAAGTCGAGGCAGACAACGTCCGCCGCTCTCCCCTCACCTACCGAGCCCGCCATGCCAGCCTAGAAGGCTATCAGATTGGTCAAGCATGATTTCCCCTTGGTGAATCCACGCTGACTGCTCCCAATAGCCCTCTCTTCCTCCACATGCTTAGAGATGACATCCAGGATGAGCTGCTCGCTCACCTTTCCAGGGACGGGGGTGAGGCTGACTGACCTGTAGTTTCCCGGGTCCTCCTTCTTGCCCTTTTTGAGGACTGGCGTGACACTGGCTTTCCTCCAGTCCTCAGGCACCTCTCCTGTTCTCCAGGACCTTTCAAAGGTGATGGACAGTGGCTTCACAGTAACATCTGCCAGCTGCCTCAGCACTGGTGGGTGCATCCCGTGCACTGGCCCATGGGTTTGTGGATGTCGAGTTTGCCTACACGATCTCTAACCTCCTCGACCACAGGAAAGCCTTCCTTTCTCCAGACCCTCTCTCTTACCTCCAGGCTCTGGGATGCCTGAGGGCCAGCCTTAGCAGTAAATCATAGAATCGTAAAATCATAGAATAGTTTGTGTTGGAAGGGACCTTTAAAGGTCATCTAGTCCAACAATCCCTACAGTGAGCAGGGACATCTGCAACTAGACCAGGTTGCTCAGAGCCCCACCCAGCCTGGCCTTGAATGTTTCCAGGGATGGAGCGTCTACCACCTCTCTGGGTAACCTGTTCCAGTGTTTCACCACACTCATCGTAAAAAATGTCTTCCTTCTATATTGTCTAAATCTTCCCTTTTGTAGTTTAAAGCCATTACCCTTTGTCCTATTGCAACAGGCCCTAGTAAAAAGTTTGTCTCCATCTTTCTTATAAGCCCCCTTTAAGTACTGAAAGGCCACAATAAGGTCTCCTTGGAGCCTCTTCTTGTCCCGGCTGAACAACCCCAACTCAGCCTGTCCTCATAGGAGAGGTGCTCCAGCCCTCTGATCATTTTCGTGGCTCCCCTCTGGATCCACTCTAACAGCTATAAAATGTTTATTAAAAGTAAGAATTTTCCAAAGGCTTGTAATTTCATTAAATTCAGGTTGATGTTCATTAGTATATCAAAATGCATGCCCCTGGCAGAAAGAAGTATTTCCCCATTCCATAATACTTTAAGAACATGAATTATGTCAACTCAAAGTAAAGTTCGTTTTTTAAGATTGTCTTATTACACTTGTTCTTAGGTAATTTGTGAAGACTGTGTTGGCAAAAAGCTGGTCAATGTTTGGGAAAGTTAAAGGAAAGAAAACAGGGACCAGGAGTATTGCTAGGCTTACTTAGTTTATATTTACTTCCATTCAATCTTAAAAGGTCCCCAGTGACGAATATTAATTTATAAAATAAATTACTATTTAAAGACATTGATTTAATTAGAGAATCTCTATGGGACAATGATTTCATTTAAAGCATTTCAGGATGGCAGATATGAGCAGCAGCTCGAATGAAAGATGCCTGCTTGAGGTTAAATTTGGTGTTGTGTTTTATTATCTGATACAGCATTTTTATCTGGGTGAAAATTTAGCCATTATAATAAACTCAAAGCTACACACTTCCAAGAGACCCTTAAATTACACTGAAT